>BLSH010439592.1:1542673-1553292 GCA_018402905.1 Glandirana rugosa | reverse complement strand
TGCATATACCCCTATCTGGTGAATGCTGTATATACCCCTATCTGGTGAGTGCTATATATACCCCTATCTGGCGATGCTGTATATACCCCTATCTAGTGGATGCTGTATATACCCCTATCTGGTGGATGCTGTATACACCCCTATCTGGTGAATGCTGTATATACCCCTGTTTGGTGGATGTTGTATATACCCCTATCTGGTGATGCTGTATATACCCCTATCTGGTGATGCTGTATATACCCCTATCTGGCGATGCTGTATACCCCTATCTGGTGATGCTGTATATACCCCTATCTGGCGATGCTGTATATACCCCTATTTGGCGATGCTGTATACCCCTATCTGGTGATGCTGTATATACCCCTATATGGAGATGCTGTATATACCCCTATCTGGCGAAGCGGTATATCCTATCTGGAGATGCTGAGCTGTATACTCCTGACACAATGGGTGGAATCTATAAGGGGTGGGGCTTATGAGAAGTGGAAGAGGTCAAAAAGGAAGGGCGAGATCTGGCGCCCCCCCCATCCTAAAATTTCACCAGCCACCACTGGCATACATGGTCCACCTCTTTCGCCATCACAACTGCCCTGGGGGGGCTGTATACTCTATCTGGTGAATGCTGTATATACCCCTATCTGATGAATGCTATATATACCCCGATCTGGTGAATGCTGCATATACCCCTATCTGGTGAATTCTGTATATACCCCTATCTGGTGAGTGCTATATATACCCCTATCTGGCGAAGCTGTATATACCCCTATCTAGTGGATGCTGTATATACCCCTATCTGGTGGATGCTGTATATACCCCTGTTTGGTGGATGTTGTATATGCCCCTATCTGGTGATGCTGTATATACCCCTATCTGGTGATGCTGTATATACCCCTATCTGGCGATGCTGTATACCCCTATCTGGCGATGCTGTATATACCCCTATTTGGCGATGCTGTATACCCCTATCTGGTGATGCTGTATATACCCCTATATGGAGATGCTGTATATACCCCTATCTGGCGAAGCGGTATACCCTATCTGGAGATGCTGAGCTGTATACTCCTGACACAATGGGTGGAATCTATAAGGGGTGGGGCTTATGAGAAGTGGGAGAGGTCAAAAAGGAAGGGCGAGATCTGGCCCCCCCCATCCTAAAATTTCACCAGCCACCACTGGCATACATGGTCCACCTCTTTCGCCATCACAACTGCCCTGGGGGGGGCTGTATACTCTATCTGGTGAATGCTGTATATACCCCTATCTGATGAATGCTATATTTACCCCGATCTGGTGAATGCTGCATATACCCCATCTGGTGAATGCTGTATATACCCCTATCTGGTGAGTGCTATATATACCCTTATCTGGCGATGCTGTATATACCCCTATCTAGTGGATGCTGTATATACCCCTATCTGGTGGATGCTGTATATACCCCTGTTTGGTGGATGTTGTATATACCCCTATCTGGTGATGCTGTATATACCCCTATCTGGTGATGCTGTATATACCCCTATCTGGCGATGCTGTATACCCCTATCTGGTGATGCTGTATATACCCCTATCTGGCGATGCTGTATATACCCCTATTTGGCGATGCTGTATACCCCTATCTGGTGATGCTGTATATACCCCTATATGGAGATGCTGTATATACCCCTATCTGGCGAAGCGGTATACCCTATCTGGAGATGCTGAGCTGTATACTCCTGACACAATGGGTGGAATCTATAAGGGGTGGGGCTTATGAGAAGTGGGAGAGGTCAAAAAGGAAGGGCGAGATCTGGCCCCCATCCTAAAATTTCACCAGCCACCACTGGCATACATGGTCCACCTCTTTCGCCATCACAACTGCCCTGGGGGGGGGCTGTATACTCTATCTGGTGAATGCTGTATATACCCCTATCTGATGAATGCTATATTTACCCCGATCTGGTGAATGCTGCATATACCCCTATCTGGTGAATGCTGTATATACCCCTATCTGGTGAGTGCTATATATACCCCTATCTGGCGATGCTGTATATACCCCTATCTAGTGGATGCTGTATATACCCCTATCTGGTGGATGCTGTATATACCCCTGTTTGGTGGATGTTGTATATACCCCTATCTGGTAATGCTGTATATACCCCTATCTGGTGATGCTGTATATACCCCTATCTGGCGATGCTGTATACCCCTATCTGGTGATGCTGTATATACCCCTATCTGCCGATGCTGTATATACCCCTATTTGGCGATGCTGTATACCCCTATCTGGTGATGCTGTATATACCCCTATATGGAGATGCTGTATATACCCCTATCTGGCGAAGAGGTATACCCTATCTGGAGATGCTGAGCTGTATACTCCTGACACAATGGGTGGAATCTATAAGGGGTGGGGCTTATGAGAAGTGGGAGAGGTCAAAAAGGAAGGGCGAGATCTGGCGCCCCCCCATCCTAAAATTTCACCAGCCACCACTGGCATACATGGTCCACCTCTTTCGCCATCACAACTGCCCTGGGGGGGACTGTATACTCTATCTGGTGAATGCTGTATATACCCCTATCTGATGAATGCTATATATACCCCGATCTGGTGAATGCTGCATATACCCCTATCTGGTGAATGCTGTATATACCCCTATCTGGTGAGTGCTATATATACCCCTATCTGGCGATGCTGTATATACCCCTATCTAGTGGATGCTGTATATACCCCTATCTGGTGGATGCTGTATACACCCCTATCTGGTGAATGCTGTATATACCCCTGTTTGGTGGATGTTGTATATACCCCTATCTGGTGATGCTGTATATACCCCTATCTGGTGATGCTGTATATACCCCTATCTGGCGATGCTGTATACCCCTATCTGGTGATGCTGTATATAACCCTATCTGGCGATGCTGTATATACCCCTATTTGGCGATGCTGTATACCCCTATCTGGTGATGCTGTATATACCCCTATCTGGCGATGCTGTATATACCCCTATCTGGCGAAGCGGTATACCCTATCTGGAGATGCTGAGCTGTATACTCCTGACACAATGGGTGGAATCTATAAGGGGTGGGGCTTATGAGAAGTGGGAGAGGTCAAAAAGGAAGGGCGAGTTCTGGCGCCCCCCCATCCTAAAATTTCACCAGCCACCACTGGCATACATGGTCCACCTCTTTCACCATCCTAAAAAGCCTGACCTGAGTAATACCACCATTAGGGATCATACATATAGACAGGAAGTGATTGAAAGGCATGACAGTTTACGGTGCTTAGTGATTGGTCCAGTTCTAGCAAATGGGAGCAAGGAAAGAGTTTTTTTAGTTGTGTGTAATGAGTCATTATTAGAGTGACAGTTGGGAGATTGTGGTTTAATTTTGCCATTTTGAAAATGTATTGAAGTCAAATGGGAAGGAAAAATGAACACGTGTGTTTTTTTTAAGGGTACAATAGGCTTTAGATGGCTCTTTAGGGTTAGAGATTTTTTTTTTATCTATTCCAGACCTATCATTTGTGACAAAAACAATTCCCTTTTCATGCCTCATACACTCGGGCGTATTAACAAAACGTCAGGAACGATGTCAGGAAAAAATCGGAGGCAAAAATGCTCTAAGGCTACAGCCTCGGAATGCGCGGGTCCTGCGTTAGATTTACAGCTTAAGAACGCCGGCGCTATCTACAGCACAAAAATGTCAGCATTTGTATGGGGCCATTGAATAACAGGGAGAGCTGCAAAAAACGCTGAAAAACGCGGCAGTAAAAAACATTCGTGTGTATGAGGCCTTAGTGTTTTTTTTTTGTTTTTTCCACAAAAGAAAAATTCTGTTAAAATAAAAAATAAAAATAGTCTACAAATAAGGTCACATACATCAAAGTAAATATAAAAATGATTACGACCCTCAAATAAACTAAACTACCCTAATTTCACCCACATTACCCCTCCCTCACCGTCTCATATAACTAAAAACTAAAAAATAGAGCTGATGTGTTTTTTCTTAGTATAAATTTTGCCTAAACACACTGGGTTTTATTTACTATAGGTAAATAGTCTGTGCACTGCAAGTGCACCCACAAGTGCACCTCAAGAACTAGAGTAGCTGCACGTGCAGTTGCTCTAGTTCTGAGGGGGGACATTTTAGCTTGCACATGATTGGATGGTAGAAATCAGCAGAGCTTCTCCTTATTTCAAAGCTTTCCCTCAGATCTAAAGCAACCGCACTTGCAGTGCATTTCCAGTGCACTGTATACTTGCCTTTAGTAAATCAACCTTCTTGTGACAGACTGCTTGGCATCCCGCTTGAGTGCTTCCACCATGATACAGCTTCCCCCACTGTGGAACCAGGAATCTGATATCATACCTGAAAATTGCACCCATGAACTAGACAACGCTAGCTTGGGTGCAAACAGGAACTGACTTTATTGGAAACTCACACAGAATATATACCACAAAAGATCATGTAAGAGCTTGATCACATTATCCTAAACAATGCAAATTGTAAACAGTTGTCTCATTAGCACATCTAAGGAACAGGCAACATCTAACAGTGATCTAATTAAGAATAAACTAATCAACAACTAGCCACCTAGACAGTCCAGTACCTACAGCCCTGAATACACAAAATACATTACACATGCTGTCTTCAGGTGTTTTTGGCTTTAACTTGTGTAATCTGTCCACTAGAAAAGACAAAGCGTATACAATGTTCCAGCAGTCTGAAAAAGTGGAATTATTTATCTTTATCGATGTTTTGAGGGAGATTGTTGATAAATATTTCTGCTCCAAGTGGAGGAGCTTCTCCATAGTCTGCAGGAGGGCCACCATATTTCCTCTGACCATTAACCTATATAAGATTAATATTAAACCTTTCCATCCACTCCAGAAGCAAAGCTTTTTTTGTCTTTATTCAGAGAATTAATCCAAGCTTCGCTCTCAGTGTTCCTCATGTTGTTGTCCATCATTAGAAAATGATCTACTCTCTCCATGGGACCAGAGGCTGAACTGAGCTCTTTTCCATGCTCTGACCAGGAGAAGCAGACAAAATCCTAGGTGTCTTCCATGGGTCAAATCAATGGGTAGAAGGCTAGCCCCTAGTCCCCTCCAAAAGCCCCTGTCCCGGTTGTGTCTCTCACACATCTCAACAAGCAAAATTGAAAGTTTCCAGCAAAATCTATAATGTTAGCATCCAAAATCACCCTGCACATTGCTACTATGTTCAGTTTGGAAAGTAAAGTGAACCTGTTACACAGGACAGGTTCACTGTGAATAAAAAAAAAAAATTCCTGCGAATAAAAAAATACATTGGTGCTAAAAGGTATGAGCATTGCCTCAATGGACTCTAAAATTCAAATCTAGTGGCTGTGGGGCAACACCAAAAATTGTTAGCAAGCGTTTGTTTATATAGACAAGCGCAGGTTATCTTTAGAGTGTAGGTTACGCTAACACCTCGTTTTCACCTAATATTTCTTTGCTTCACTGAGCAAACATGAAGATGTTGCCAACAGCATCCAATCAGGATTCATCTGTCAAATAAAACAGACAATTTGGAAATCGTTAGCAATCGCTTCTGTTTTGCTGTATTTTTTTTGCTTAAGTTTTAATAAATCGGCTCCTTCTGAGTGTCACCTTCACATGATGAAATAATGAGAGGGTGCGTGGAGAGTTATTTTTGGCAGGAGTCGTAAACAGATGTGAAGATCCAGCTGCTGTAATGGTTAATTCTGTAAATAAGCGCTAGGTGACACAGGATGAAATTGCGAGGAAATAATTACATTTTCCAACATGCTTCTCCCAGCTTTCAGAGAAGAGGCAGAACCAGCCGTGTGTCGCGCTGGGATTTCTGCTGATCCACGCAGTCTCCTTAACTACTTTTTGGGTAACCATGGTTACTGCATATTGCTTCTCATTCTTGTGCTCCAGTGTGGCTTAGCTTGTCAGCTCGGGCTAAATTGGGAAAGCAGGATAGAAGTAGACAGAGATGAATTTTTTTTATAAGGATTTTCTGATTAACCTCTTTGCAGCAACACAATCATAATGAGTCAGTAGGTCTTCTGGCAAAAAAGCATTTACAACTTTGTAAACAACCTACTATAGACTATCTGGCTTATTTAAGATGTTTCTTAGAAGTAATGGTTTGAAGTGCATAAACATAATACAGCCAGTCCAAAAAAAAAAGACAGTGTATTTGAAAGAAGCAGAGAGAGAAAAAAAAGTTGCTTCCTAACATAGCAAAAGTAAAGATTATAAGCCATTTTTGTTACTTATAGGACAGCAGAAGCTGATTGGTTACCCATAGTAACCAACTAAATTCTCCTTTCCATTGGAAAGTGAAGGAGAAAAGCTGATTGGTTGCTAATAGCAGCAGTTCTTCTTTCAGACGTGTAAAGGCTTGGTAGTAAGATAATGAAAGGAAGGTACCCCATAGCAACAATCAGATTTTTTTTCCTTTGACCAAAGCCTTCTGAAATCAGCCAAGGGCTACTACATTTTGCATATTCATTTAATTTAAAGTGGACCTCTCATTAGGGCATATGCTAGCATTAGCAAATTAGATTGGTGAGTTTACAAAAAAAAAACTTTTTCTTGCAAACATGCTGCTTCATGTGACCTAAGGCATAACCAGCCTAGATCACATTATCTATGGCTTCTTGACCCATCTCCAAGCAAAAATCAGTCACAAATCATAATATGAAGAGTACATGACTAAAATATCCTATGCGGTCAAGGGGCTCCGGCAGATATTAAAAACCTGTTCAACTTCAAAGTAAAAAAATGTTTTTTAATCTTATTTTCATACCTGTAGGCCATGTGGGCATCCTGGAAGTTTTATGAAAAACTCCCTGTTAGCAATCCCTATGTCCTTCCTTGTTGCTGGGATGTAATGACTCCCTGTAATGCTGAGGGTGAGCATCCAACGGCTTACACTACTTTTCCTTTATACTGGCTTTTCAAGGTAACAAACACAGTTTAGAGGCTGGATTAGAGGTTTGATACACAGTCAAGGTTTGTGCACTGGTGCACAATCATGTTGGAACAGGAAGGGACCATCCCCAAACTGTTTCCACAAAGTTGGGAATATGAAATTGTTCAAAATGTCTTGGTATGCTGATGCCTTAAGAGTTCCCTTCACTGGAGCTAAGGGGCCAAGCCCAACCCCTGAAAAACATCCCCACACCATAACCCCCCTCCACCAAATGATTTGGACCAGTGCAGAAAGCAAGGTTCATAAAGACATGGTTGAGCGTGTTTGGGGTTGAGGAACTTGACTGGCCTGCACAGAGTCCTGACCTCAACCTGATAGAACACCTTTGGGATGAATTAGAGCAGAGACTGCGAGCCAGGCCTTCTCATTCAACATCAGTGCCTGACCTCACAAATGCGCTTCTGAAAGAATGGTCAAACATTCCCACAGACACTCCTAAACCTTGTGGACAGCCTTCCCAGAAAAAGTTGAAGCTGTTATAGTTGCAAAGGGTGGGTCAACTCAATATTGAGCCCTACAAATTAGTTTGTGTGTGTGTAAATGCAGGCGTCCCAATACTTTTGACAATATAACGTATATGGATTCAATGTTAAGATTTTTCTTTTTAATTACCAAAGGAAGGACCTACAAATGCAGTCATTTTCTAGGCTTTTAGTGCTCTTATAAGATAAACTGCCGAAGAAATTGATAAATGTAAGGCAAAATACATGAAATGACGCCTCAGATATTACCGTAATGAGGTAAAACGTCACTTTTCTCACCATAGCAACCAGCTAGAATTAGGCTGTAAATTTGGTAAATACACGTGAATGAAAGAATAATAATGGTAGTTACAATGGTGCTATGTCTCCTCTAGGGAGATTCAAGTTTTCTTTGTGCCCTGATGATCATTGTAATATGAATAAAAGTTCACAGGAAGTCCAATATTTCTCAATTGTCAATGGGACAGGAAGTGTGTGTTGGGACCTTTCAGTAGGGGTGACTATTCTGATGACCGCTATGCAAGAAAATGTCTGCTTACTTGCTGATGTTTGCATCCCAAAAACCAAAAGTCAGTGGAAATCTTAAAGGGACACAGAGAGTCACAACTGCTATATTTCTCTCCCTACAGGTTTCCTTTAAGCACTTGCCAACCGTCAACCGCAGGTTGACGGCAACAAGATGGCTCTCCTGGGCAAACCGGCGTCATCTGACCGTGGCTGCCAGATCGCACACTGTGAGCGCGCACGCGCCGCCGGAGGCGTGCCCGCGCGCTCACTGTGTCCGGGGAGGGCCAGGGAGCGGGTGCGGCGGACTCGATCTCCGCCGGCTACCCGCGATGCCCCCCCCCCCGGAGTGAAAGAACAGAGGTCCGTGTAAGTAAACACAGACCTCCATTCTGTTAGAGGGGGAAGGGAGTGATCACAGCCTTCCTCTACATGGAAGCTGTGATCACTCCCCTCCCCCTGCCAGTCAAACACTAAGACAGTTAGAACACGCCCAGGGAACACAGTTAACCCTTAGAGCGCCCCCTGCAGGTTAACCCCTTCACTGCCAATGGCATTTACACAGTAATCAGTGCATTTTTATAGCTCTAATCGCTGTGTTAATGCCAATGGTAACGAAAAAGTGTCAAAATGTTCCGACATGCCCGTTGCAATATCGCAGTACAGATAAAAATCGCAGATCGCCGCCATTACTAGTAAAAAATAAAAAAAATAAAAACCCCAGAAATTAATTCTCATCGTCCGTAAACGCGGCAACTTTTGCGCAAACCAATCAAAAAAACGCCGATTATGATTTTTTTTATCACAAATATGAGGAAGAATATAAATCGGCCAAAACCGATGAAAAAAATGTTTTTATCTTTTTTTTTTAATTTGTATTTTAGCAAAAAGTAAGAAATTTGTTTTGTTTTTTTTTGCAAAATTGTCGCTCTTCTTTTGTTTATAGCGGCGATCAGAAATGATGCAGCGGTGATCAAATACCACCAAAAGAAAGCTCTATTTGTGGGAAAAAAAGGACGCAAATTTCATTTTGACGACGCAGTGCCGAATCGCAAAAAGGGCTCTGGTCAGGAAGGGGGCAAATCCTTCCGGGGCTGAAGTGGTTAAAGAAGACCTGTTGAAGGGCAAATGGCTAGCCACTAGAATTGTCTACCTGCAGCAGTTCTTTTCCCAAGGGTTATTTTAGCTTGCCTCAGTCCTTGTTGTGTCTCTGTGGGGTGGTGGCCATCTTGGCAGAGGTCTTCCTCATATCAAATCTGCCCCACTGATGACTGATGGGGAAATTGTATATTTTATATTTCCTTATTATTGTTGGCTCATATTGTTGCCTCACAATATCTAATAATGAATTCTAAGCCTCCAAATCCTGCTTAAGTAGGCTGTATAAGAACATAAGCATGGCTTTACTTTATAGCAAAGGAATGCTCTTGCTAACTGACCAGGATGTGGCAGAGCCCAGTTTCTTCTTTACGATTGGCTATTTCCTTCCATTCAAGTTTTCTATTACCACAGCCAAAACTTGTAAGACCTCAGTCTCACATCAGAGCTGCCATTAGGCATGAGTCTGAACCTGGTCAACGGCCCTGCCAACATGGGTGGGTGACCGTGATACAACAATGACTGATGATCTGATGATTGGAGCAGAAGGATTGTTAGAGAAAGCACATGTCTACAGAATAAATGAAAGAGAGGCAGGGGGATCCTTACACTGCCAGTCCTCAGGTTCCTCTCCAGCAAGTAGTACAGAAAAAGAGTGACCTCACCAAATTTAATGAAAATAGCTGCCATTAGAGTCAAGTGTAGGCCATGCCACAGGTACAGTGGATATAAAAAGTCCACACGTCCCTGTGATGTGAAAAAATTAGCAAATATAAATAATTTCAGAACTTTTTCCACCTTGAATGTGACCTATAAACTGTACAACTCAGTTGAACAACAAACTGAAATCTTTTAGGTGGAGGGAAGTAAAAATAAAAACTAAAATAGTGTGGTTGCATAAGTGCACACACCCCTAAACGAATACTTTGTTGAAACACCTTTTGATTTTATTACAGCACTAATTATTTTTGGGTATGAGTCTATCAGCATAGCACATATTGACTTGGATATATTTGCCCACTCTTCTTTGCAAAAACACTCCAAATCTGTCAGATTGCAAGGGCATCTCCTGTGCACAGCCCTCCTCAGATCACCCCACAGATTTTCAATCGGATTCAGGTCTGGGCTCTAGCCGGGCCATTCCAAAACTTTAATCTTCTTCTGGTGAAGCCATTTCTTTGTTGATTTGGATATGTGCTTTGGGTCATTGCCACGCTGAAAGATGAAGTTTCTCTTCATGTTCAGCTTTCTAGCAGAAGCCTGAAGGTTTTGTGCCAATATTGACTGGTATTTAGAACTGTTCATAATTCCTTCTACCTTGACCAAGGTCCCTGTTCCAGCTGAGGGAAAGCAGTCCCAAGGCATGATTCTGCCACCACCATGCTTCACTGTGGGTATGGTGTCCTTTTGGTGATGTGCAGTGTTGTTTTTACTCCAAACATATATTTTGGAATTATGACTAGAGTTGAGCGAACCCGGACTGTAAAGTTCGGGTCCGTACCGAATTTTGGGGTGTCCGGGACCCGGACCCGGACCCGGACTTTTCAAAAAAAGTCCGGGTTCGGGTCC
>BLSH010439592.1:1529942-1540073 GCA_018402905.1 Glandirana rugosa | reverse complement strand
CATTTTGCAGAACAGTGATATGGGTACTCCCGGCTTATTTATACTTTTTTGACACAGTTTGAAGATGATTTTAGAACAGTTCTATGGCCTCTAATGTTAATTAATACTTTTCAGACCCATTTTGAAGATGATCTCCATTTTTGCATTTTTTAAGTTTTTATTTTTTTAAAAATATTTAAAGTTATTTCCCTGTCCCCATTTCTTTGTAGGTCACTTGTCCCACCCTTACCCACATTTCCTTCCTTTTGCAGACCTCTAGGACCTTCCAGGACTATTTTACAACACTTTTTGTACCTAAAAGTCCGGGTCTCCATTGATTTCAATGGGGTTCGGGACAAAGTTCGGGTTCTGTCCGGACCCGGACCCGGACTTTGTCCCGAAGTTCTGCAGAACCAGCAGAACCCGGACTTCTAGAAGTTCGCTCAACTCTAATTATGACCAAAAAGTTCAACCTTGTTCCATCAGACCATAACACATTTTCCCACATGCTTTTGGGAGACTTCAGATGTGTTTTTGCAAAATGAGGCTGAGCTTGAATCTTTTTCTTGGTAAGAAAAGGCTTCTGTCTTGCCACTCTATCCCATAGCCCAGACATGAAGAATACAGGAAATTGTTGTCACGTGTGCTTGCCAAATATTCCTGCAACTCCTTTAATGTTGCTGTAGGCCTCTTGGCAGCCTCCCTGACCAGTTTTCTTCTTGTCTTTTCATTAATTTTGGAGGGACATCAAGTTCTTTGGTAATGTAACAGTTGAGCCATATTTTCTCCACTTGATGATTGTCTTCACTGTTTCCATGGTATATCTATTGCCTTGGAAATACTTTTGTACCCTTCTCCTGACTGATACCTTTTAACAATGAGATCCCTCTGATGCTTTGGAAGCTCTCTGCGGACCATGGCTTTTGCTGTAGGATGCCACTAAGAAAATGTCAGGTAAGCCCTACTAGAACAGCTGAACTTTATTTGGGGTTAATCAGAGGCACTTTAAATGATGACAGGTGTGTACTGACTCCTATTTACCATGAGTTTGAATGTGACTGCTTAATTCTGAACACAGCTACATCCCCAGTTAAGAGGGTGTGCACACTTATGCAACCACATTATTTTATTTTTTTAATTTTTACCCCCCCCCCCCCCCCGCCAAATGATTTCAGTTTGTTGTTAAATTGAGTTGTGCAGTTTATAGGCCACATTCGAGGTGGAAAAAGTTCTGAAATGATTTACCTTTGTCTCATTTTTTTTACATCATAGAAACCTGACATTTTAACAGGGGCATGTAGACTTTTTATATCCACTGTATACAGCTATGACTACAGGAATTGGACTACTTAGGTACAAGTCACATGTCAGGAAAAGCACCGCTACTGCAGAAAATTCAAGGTAGATTTCTAAGGGAACTGCTTAGCCACTAAGAACCTTTTTAGATATTTTCTATCAGAAAGAAAATCTAAATTTGAGATTGCCACAAGTTAAAACCATTTGAAAAGGAAAAATAATATGCACACAATACATAGAATTAAAAAAAAAAGCTAACAGACATTTATACCTCATGTGGTAACACAATAAGGTGTTATTCTCCTTTTTGTGTTCCCTCCTTTGACATCACTTGATATAATACCCGTATTTGCCATAGGGTTTATTTAGACAGTGCTCAGCTTGATCTAAGTATGAGTTAGGGCAGGTAACTGAATACTTTCATTTCAGGTCACAGTTAGAATATAGAGATGTCTGTCAGCTGCTGTGCACTTTAATTCAAGGGTACAGAGAACACAGCAGTCGCTGGACCACACTCTGCGCTGATAACCACAGGTACCGTGTTGTCCTTTTTGAAAGCTTGCTCTGCAGTCATTCATTTATCTTATCCTATTCATTTACGTACATTGCAGCAGTGAGTCCGAATTGTTTATAAGTATGTGAATGTCTAAAAATATCTTTTTCTATAAGCTATTCAGTAAAGTGAAATGTGGATCATTGTAGAATGACATTATCAGAACAGCCTTTTAAAGAAAAGAAAAGAAAAAGATTACGCATTGACTTTATGAAGGCCATCTTTCTAATACACTTGTCAAAGTCAAGGAAGGGCCCTTATTCCAGACCGTTTGGGTTACCCGTGTCATAAATTAAAACAAATATTCAAAAAATTCAAATATTAAAGTGAACCATCTAGGTGACAGTGGCATGAGGACCATGCAGCCATCAGGCCCCGTCTTTCATAAATGGTCCCTAAGCACCAGAAAGCCCTCCTGCAGCTACACAATCTGCACAAAAGTATGTCAGCCTATGGAGCTATTGAGGCAGATACTAAACCGTTGTTTCTATGAAAGTGCCCAGCTAGGAAGGGCAGTTGCTATAGTTTTCCCACAGGTCCACGATGAAATGAGTCGATGTAAAAAGATAAATGGCTTGGCAGATAGGAGTGGGGATTCTTGCACAGTTACAATTTGTTGTCTGATACGTGTTATGTTCTGACAGTGTAGCTCCATAAAAAAAGCTCTTGGTTGCAGGAAATTAGACATGCACGTAGTCTCATACAATGTAACCTATTCTTACATTACCATGAGCAACACCTCTTTTCTTTAAGTTTTAAGACTTTTTACACATTAACATGTTTACTTTGATGTTATCAATCTGCAGTCCTCTGACATCTTCCTGTACCCAACATTCAAATACTAGCCTGCATCAAACTCTAGCTGCCACTTAAAGTAGATCTAATCCCATTCACTAAAATCTCATATAAGCATTTCTAAGCAAAGGCTTCTATGTTCTGGATTGAGTGGGGAAGGGTTAGCCCCTCTGTCAGGTTTTATTTTTTGACTAAGTCCCCATTAGGGGGATCTATCTCTCTATTTGTACTGATGACCATTGTCACCAAGGAAAAAAGTGAGGAGAGATCCAAAACTTTAGCGTTATTGTAGAGCAAGGTAAAGGCTTTCACTGGGGGGCCCCTGTTGGGGGGGGGCAACTGTATAATAGTGGATATCCCCTTACTTTGGGAGATTTTCCCTAACTTCCTGTTGTGCATATGGGGCAGGAGATCATGGGAAATTTCCCCAAAGGTACACAGATAGCAAAAAATACATGGCAAGGGTTTCCTATTCCATCCAAAGCAAACAAAACCCCTTAAATAATACCTGGCAATCATATCATAATGGTCCTTGTTCAAGTGCCTACTGTTCCTTTAATGTCCCCCAGTTGTGGTCCTGTGTTATCATGCTATGTCCTTCTGGTGGAGATCATAAGCAGCCAAGATGATACACAATGGGGTTACTTTACTAAAACTGGAGAGTGCAAAATCTGGTGCCGTTATGCAGGGTAGCCAATCAGCTTCTAACTTTAGCTTGTTCAATTAAGCTTTGCCAATTAAAACCCTGGAAGCTGATTGGTTTCTATGCAGAGCTGCACCAGATTTTGCATTATTTAGTTTTAGTAAATTAACCCCATTGTTTAAATATGGTCAGTTGTTACCATCGGTGAAAGCAATGGCCAATGCAATGGCATGGAGCACATGTAGGCAGAAAAGAAGCTCAACAGTAGGCTGGGAGAAATGGACAGTTTAAAGTACAGGGTGGGCCATTTATATGGATACACCTTAATAAAATGGGAATGGTTGGTGATATTAACTTCCTGTTTGTGGCACATTAGTATATGTGAGGGGGGAAACTTTTCAAGATGGGTGGTGACCATGGCGGCCATTTTGAAGTCGGCCATTTTGAATCCAACTTTTGTTTTTTCAATAGGAAGAGGGTCATGTGACACATCAAACTTATTGGGAATTTCACATGGTGTGCTTTGTTTTAAGGTAACTTTATTCTTTCATGAGTTATTTACAAGTTTCTCTTTGTTTACAGCCATTGACATGTCGCTAAGGTTAACACGTGTCATGTTACACATCAAACCTATTGGGAATTTCACAAGAAAAACAATGGTGTGCTTGGTTTTAACGTAACTTTATTCTTTCATGAGTTATTTACAAGTTTCTGACCACTTATAAAATGTATTCAATGTGCTGCCCATTGTGTTGGATTGTCAATGCAACCCTCTTCTCCCACTCTTCACACACTGATAGAAACACCGCAGGAGAAATGCTAGCACAGGCTTCCAGTATCCGTAGTTTCAGGTGTTGCACATCTCGTATCTTCACAGCATAGACAATTGCCTTCAGATGACCCCAAAGATAAAAGTCTAAGGGGGTCAGATCGGGAAACCTTGGGGGCCATTCAACTGGCCCACGACGACCAATCCACTTTCCAGGAAACTGTTCATCTAGGAATGCTCGGACCATCTTGCTCAGGAAACGTGCCAGCTTCAGTGCATAAAGAGGGAAACACATCATCATGTAGCAATTTTGCATATCCAGTGGCCTTGAGGTTTCCATTGATGAAGAATGGCCCCACTATCTTTGTACCCCATATACCACACCATACCATAAATTCTTTGGTTCCAACAGTCTTGGAGGGATCTATCCAATGTGGGTTAGTGTCAGACCAATAGCGGTGGTTTTGTTTGTTAACTTCACCATTCACATAAAAGTTTGCCTCATCACTGAACAAAATCTGCGTAAACTGAGGGTCCTGTTCCAATTTTTGTTTTGCCCATTCTGCAAATTCACTGCGCCGATCTGGGTCATCCTCGTTGAGATGCTGCAGTAGCTGGAGTTTGTAAGGGTGCCATTTGTGAGTAGCTAATATCCGCCGAAGGGATGTTCGACTAATGCCACTCTCCAGTGACATGCGGCGAGTGCTACACTGTGGGCTCTTGCTGAATGAAGCTAGGACAGCCACTGATGTTTCTTCATTAGTGACAGATTTCATGCGTCCACATTTTGGCAAATCCAACACTGAACCAGTTTCACGAAATTTAGCAAGCAGTTTGCTAACTGTAGCATGGGAGATGGGTCGTCTCGTAGGCTGTCTTGCATTGAAATCTGCTGCAATGACCCAGTTGCTGCGTTCACCAGACATCAACACAATTTCTATCCGCTCCGCACGTGTTAACCTCAGCGACATGTCAATGGCTATAAACAAAGAGAAACTTGTAAATAACTCATGAAAGAATAAAGTTACGTTAAAACAAAGCACACCATGTGAAATCCCCAATAAGTTTGATGTGTCACATGACCCTCTTCCTATTGAAAAAACAAAAGTTGGATTCAAAATGGCCGACTTCAAAATGGCCGCCATGGTTACCACCCATCTTGAAAAGTTTATCCCCTCACATATACTAATGTGCCACAAACAGGAAGTTAATATCACCAACCATTTCCATTTTAATAAGGTGTATCCGTATAAATGGCCCACCGTGTATAACAAATCCGCTAAAGACAATATTTTCTAAATGAAAAAAAAAAAACATGGCAGTTGTTTATGATACACAGTGCAGCAAATGTTATGTCATGCATCTACTCCAAAAGGAACGTGTGCTTAGCACATGCAGGGCAAAGCACATGTTCAATTAAATGCCACTCTTCCCAGTTACACATACTTACCATCTCTGCTGCTCTTATCAAGAGGAGTAATGGGAGGAAATAAGCCATGTGTAGGCTTCAAGCTTAGCTGAAAACATTTTTCTTTCTGCTCTCTGTCCCCACCGGGGAACCCTGCCTTAGTGATACATACAGTACCTCCAGACTTTCTAAGGCGAGAAGGAGTTACACTTTTTAGCACAACATATGTAGGTAAAGGATACAAAATAGGAAATGCAACTAGAGGATGGTTAAATGATTAATGCAGTATAACTATTTTGGTAGTTATATAGTACACTTTCTTTGGAGTTCTATACTTACCTGAGTCCAAAAGATGGACAGCCCCTCCAAATAAGTGATAGGAGGTCATTAGGAAAAGTACTGGATAGCAATAATATCCCGCCAAAGGTTTCAGCCTTTCCTCACTCTATCTAAAACTGAAAAAATATGTTTTGGCTGTAATTCCATTTTTAATAATAACAATCATAAAAGGCCTGAAAGTATTGCAGTCAATAATAAGTCCCTTTTGTGGTAAGTTTGCAATAATATAATTTGCTGAGGTGATGCACTTAAATCACCACGTATCCCACCACTAGGACCTAAAATTTCACTTTAATTCTATTCCATTTAAAAATTATTGACACAATCCCCAAACGATATCCTGCAGGGAGTAAACAGGAAAGATAGCGGAGGTGTTCGGTCTATACTTGCTACAGATTAATTTTCTCAAAATCACTTATTGCTTCCAAAGTCTGAGTCTCAGCCTAGTAAATATCACATTTCTGACCTTGCTATTAATTTGCTAAATACCCTATAAACTCTGACAAGAGATAAATGTGCCAAGTGCTATTAAATTAGCCTAAAACCCAACATATATTATGTTGTCAAAAGTATTAGAACACTTGCCTTTACACGGGCATGAACTTTAATGGCACCCCAGTCTTAGTCCGTTGGGTCAATATTGCGTTGACCCATCCTTTGCAGCTATAACAGCTTCAACTCTTCTGGGAAGGCTCCACAAAGGCAAAGCAAATTAAGGCATGGATGAGTAAATTTGGGGTGGAGGAACTTGACTGGCTTGCACAGAGTCCTGACCTCAACCCAATAGAACACCTTTGGGATGAATTAGAGCAGAGATTGCGAGCCAGACATCCCATAGACACTCTCCTAAACCTTGTAGACAGCCTTCCCTAGAAGAGTTGAAGCTGTTATAGCTGCAAAGGGTGGGCCACCTCAATATTGAATCCTACAGACTAAGACTGGGACGCCATTAAAATTCATGTGCGTGTAAAGGCAGCTGTCTCAATACTTTTGACAATATAGTGTATTTCTCTATGTAAAAAAAGGCTTCATTAGGGGATGTGCTGTGCTGACAAGTACAAAGTATAAAAAAACACATGTCGGCTATTGAACCATCTCATCTCTATTCTATTATTGGAAAGGTTTTACCACTAAAATAGAAGGTAGGCCTCTGACCCAGATTTTCTTAACGAAGCGGGTTTCCCCTCCTGGCACAGCATGATCCCAGTTTGGGGTGCCTGGAGTATTGAAGATTCAGTTTCTCATCTACTGCTCAATACTCCTTGGGCTGGTGTAGATATTTCTGCCTAAGTATATAGCCTTAGTAACAGGTTGAACCTCCTAGAGTTCCGTCCACTACAAGTTATCCTGTTTGTACGTTTTTCACCATATGATAACCTTTTTGTCAGTTACCTAAAGTACTGCATTTCCTTTTGTTATGTCTGAATTTTAAAAATAAAAATCTTTTGAAAGTAAAAAAAAAAACATGTCAAAAGGCCGCCATTCAATCAATGCTTGAGTGCCCTCTACTTATAATGGCACCAGCATCACCCGGGCACCTCGCCTCATGCATGCACTGAAGTCATGTAATTCCTTTTTTACTTTTCATTAACTACCCCCATGTGAACAGGTAATAGAAGGAGGCAAATGGGCGCAAGGCCTAACTTTTCGTTATAGTTGTCAAATTTTTGTTATAAGGTGGTTGAATTTGTCCATACAAGCAAAAGCAAAAAATAAATGATGCTTATGTCTTCCTGAAGATAAGGCTATCAGTCCCTGACACCACCTGTCCTCAAAGTTAATAATCTCTTTCTGTCAAGTAGCCATTCTAGGATGCTCTCTATCCGTGAGACAGATTGACCAAGATTAATATATGTCTTCTTTTAATTCAGGCGCTCTGATCAATAGTTTCAGCTTCACTTTTTCATTAACATCGTCTTCCATCAAAATGACCTCAGACAGACATTAAGGATTGTACACAACGTTCACATTAGGCAAAGCACAAGCCTTGTCCAAGCTTCTATTCCAGAAAATCCGGAGCTATATGACAGGATGACCATTTCCTTTTTTTTCTCATTACCAAAAGAAAACAAAACACATTGTTAGAGGGGATTTTCAATACTAGAAAAATAAATCCCCTATCTGATTTGGATTCCAAGAACAGAGTACTACTTATTACAGTCTCCTTGAAACAAAAAAACAGAGAGACCTTGGGCTGTAGTTATTTAGAGTGCATGGCTGACTGCCGTCCAACCTTTAAAAGGCAGTGGGTATAGTAGAGAACCACTATATCTTATAGTAAAGCTGGTAGCTGGTAGGGTCTCTGGTATTGACCTTGATAACTTTGAACTTGTGAGAGTGGAGACTTCGCTTTGTATTTCTACACTGTTTAGACCAGGGTTTCTCAACCAGGGTTCTGTGGAACCCAAGGGTTCCTCCAGAGGTTCCTGGGGGTTCCTTGAGCTATGAGCAATTCCTACCTTTCAGATAAGTTCCCACTGACACCATTGATCTTTTCAGCTATCTGTAAGGGGTAATTCTTCCCAACGACCACAAGTTTAAGGAGCATTTTTCCCACTAACCATCACACTAATGTATCATGAGTTGTGGATATAGTCATTTTTAGCAGGGGTTCCTTCAGATCAGAACATTATTTCAAGGGTTCCTCTGTATTGGAAAGGTTGAGAAAGGATGGTTTAGAGCAGGGGTAGGCAACCTGCGGCCCTCCAGCTGTTGTAGAACTACATTTCCCATGATGCATTGCAAGGCTGATCGGTACAATTACTCCCAGAGGCATGATGGGAATTGTAGTTTTGCAACAGCTGGAGGGCCACAGGTTGCTTACCCCTGGTTTAGAGCCTAGGGGAAGAGAGGAGATCAGTGTAGGACTAGCATAATGAATGCCCTTGAACCTATAGGGGAAGAGAGCCCTGACTGACAGAAGAATGGCTTTCTAAAGTGGGCATTAGGGTGATATGCAAATGAGAGATAGTGATTGTAGCCCAGGCTACATTGACTGGTATAATACGGGGTGGAGTAGCGTGGCTCCATCTTGAACCAAGTGAGGTAAATCCCTGGCATGTGAGATTTCTTCTTTCTTCTTCAGAGGATGGTAGTCAGAACTTTATTGGCAATTTGACTTTTTTTAGCCATTAAATCTGAATTCTATGTATGTTTTTTTGTATCACTCAAGTATGAGCTACAGTATGCATGCTTACATTTGTCCAAGCTAGACCAAGGTAAGTATACATATCTCCAGGGCTGTTTCTCTCAGAGAATAGGTGCAGGTACTCCCTCTTTTCGAGTCAACCCTTGCCTCGGCTCCTGCCCACTTCCAAGAACTATATCTTGGTTCCACAACAACAGACCACCCCAGCAACAATATATCCCCTCCCACCAACAGCACACCCCCACCAGCAACAATAGATCTCCCAAAAGCCAATCAGTAGACCACTATCTCAACAGTAGATCCCTCCCAGCAGCAATTGACCCCCCCCCCCCAAGCAACAATAGATCAACCACCATCAACAATAGATTCCACCCTCAATGAAACAGATCCCCAGCAGCCAGGACCAAAAGACCCTCCAGCACACCACAGCACCTTTGCCATTACGTGCATTCAGTGCTAGAAGTGCCGAATCTGCATTCCCCTGACTTCCTGATGAAAATTAGCCCTGCATATCTCATAACTGAGTGATTACTGGGGGAGGTGACAATCACTGTAGCAGTCAGTACTTCTACAGGAAAAACAATGATTATAGGTGTGCGCAGCATATTGCATTAGGATGTGCACCCCAAAGCTCAAACACACATGACTTTCAATGCAGCCTCAGCTGCATGGGGCAGTGAATGAATGGGAAGTGCTCAGTGCTGAGTTGCTTCCTGTTCATTCACAAACTGAAGCATAGTAAACACAGTTTACTATGCTTTAGTTATGAATAGTGTTGAGCGAACCCGGACTGTAACGTTCGGGTCCGTACCGAACTTTTGGGTGTCCGTGGCACGGACCCGGACCCGGACATTTCAAAAATCGTTCGGGTTCCTAACCGACGGGACGTCGAAGAGTTGTGCACCTCATTTTATCGTCTTGGGGCCTGGCTTGGGCTTGCTAAAAACTTTACAGGCCCAGGCCCAGGCACGGTGCCTGTGGGTTTTCAAGCCATGCCTGGGCTTGCAATGTCAGGCCCAAGCGAGTTGTGATAAGTATTGATTTCGTATCATTTGACACAAATGATACGAAGTCAAACACTTACTTGTCCTTCGTTGAGTCGTGACTCGTGAAGGGTAAGTAAGTGACGGGGTACGTCGACTCCGACGTAACTTTCAGTACACACAAACTCGAAACCCCACGTGTAGGATTACGTTATACG
>BLSH010439592.1:1493840-1525450 GCA_018402905.1 Glandirana rugosa | reverse complement strand
TAATTTATTTTCCCTATCCCAATTTATTTGTAGGGCACTTGCCCTAGTTTGAAGATGATTTTAGAACAGTTATATGGCTTCTACCGTTAATTAATACTTTTCAGACACAGTTTGAAGATGATCCACATTCACCTCCATTTTTGCTTTTTTTATGTTTTTATTTTTTTTAAAATATTTACAGTTATTTCCCTGTCCCCATTTTTTTGTAGGGCACTTGCCCTACCCTTACCCCCATTTTACTTCCTTTTGCAGCCCTCTAGGGCTTTCCAGGACTTTGTTACAGCCATTTTTGTGCATAAAAGTTCGGGTCCCCATTGATTTCAATGGGGTTCGTTGTCCGTGCGATCGTTCGGGTTCCGTCCGGACCCGGACCCGGACTTTGTCCCGAAGTTCGGACGGACCAGCAGAACCCGAACTTCCAGAGGTTCGCTCAACTCTAGTTATGAACAAACAATAATAAGGGAATAGGAAACGGGGACAGCATTTAAGCAGACCTCCAAGTAAAGGGATCCATTAGGACCCACATACAGAGCTTGCCTGCATCACAGGGATACCAGCAAAGACGAGGTTGTATTGTGTGCTATTTATAGCACAACCCCAGACCTGCCCTGTGTTATTTCCTCCCCTCTATCTCCCAGCTGATCCCCTGAGGAGATTCTCCTGTGTACCGTCCATCAGATGGCAAAGATGGCCGCTGCTGATGACGTCATAATCTGAATCAGTGTGTTCCGGTCATCGCAGCCATGATGGATGGCAATGCGCATGAGAGGACCGAGCATGCGCACAACAATGCCAAAGGGGATGTGATGAAAAATGACATCAGCGGCATAGATGGTGGAGAGGAGGGACATTGACATCACAATCGCTAGCTTGTTCAATCAGAGAATGACTTGTATTAAAAAAAGGGGGTTCTGCAAATGGCAGCAGTGCCAAGTGACCCCCTGTGGTTAATATACAGAAGGGAAACCACTTATAGCTCAGGACCCAAAAGATTGAGGCTATCACTGCAGTAGTGCTGACTTCTATAGTGGTTTCCAGCTTCTACAGCAATCACTCAGGTATGAGATTTGCATAAATACATTAAGCCAAGATGTACCAATGTTACTATGCAATAAGATTCATACCTAGAGTCCAGTTTTAATGTTTATTTACTGGTTTAAGTCCTCAAGTAGGTTTTGGCGTGGTCAGATGCACTTATGTTCAGGGCATGCAGTTAGGTTATATTGGTGTGATCACAGTTTAGCAGTAGCTGGCAAATGTTATGTTGTACATATAAAGGATTTCCATTATTTTAATAAAGCTGTAACCTTGCCTTTTCTAACTTAATCTGTCATTGTGTCATTTTGTTGAGCGCAGTGATATGAGGTTTCTTATGGTTTTGGGCTTATGTTTCTCAGCAGTCATGACATTATTGCTCATCATCTGAAATATCAGCATGTGTGTACAAATGTAAAAGGTTCTTAAATCCCCTGAGTAAAAGTAGATCTGCCAACCATATGACTTCCACCAAAAAAACAAAGCGGATAGAAGGTGAATCTGCTGCTAGAACCTTGAGGTGCCTACACAAGCCAGACGTCCAGACGAAGCTACGCACCTTTGAGTTTGCGAAACGCGTTGACGTCATCAGCGTCATGTGATGCCGCTCTCAATACCCCAGCAATCCTACACGGATGGTGATTTGTAGGAGCGAGGAGCCGCGGGATGCTTGTACTCAGGAAATGGTGAAGGAGAGATGAGACAGGCTGGCATTATGCCATATATGTCATACAGCAATCGATGCCACACAGAGTGAATACCTGGGGGAGCCAAGTCACTACATTTACAACAGAGGTATCAGGGGAGAGCTCGCAATACCTAGGTACCTGCAATATAACATTTTAAGACTCATCCCTGTCCCTGTGAGGGCAGTACAGCAGAAGTAGCCTGACCAACAAGCGATGCTTACCAGGTGATACACTGCATGAATACCCATGAAATGATGGTGACAAGGACTGGGACAGTTGGTGTGCTGAGTATCAGGAGGATTTGCTCCCGTCCATTGGAAGTTATGTAATGTGATGGTGAATTGCTGACCAAATACCTATAGTGGGATGGTAATGCCAGCACAGGACCTGTGAGTCATTTTTACAGCCATAACCTTTGTGCTACTTATAGTTAAATGCTGTGGGCCCCATATGAATTTTGGACTTTTAGGAATCTGCCGATTGTGTCACAGCCATCTTGCTAGCATTATCCCACTCCAACCCTCCCTTCCCCCGCCCCCCATCCCAGCTCCTCAATCCTCCATTTGACTCGAGTCACCGGGGTCGGTGCACACCAGGGACACCCATACACAGAGAACTCATAGAGAGTATACGGGGGATTCCCGTGGTTTGCCCTAGGTGTGCACCAAAACTGGCGTCCGGACGATTGTTATTGTTTGTTATGTGTGTTGTCACTTAGTGTTTGTCTTTTTATAGTTGTTATTGGGTGGATAAGGGCCATTTGGACCCTGCTTTTATGAGCCCTGCATGAGGTGCAGTATTTTGTATAAATGTACAATGCTACAATAAAGTAATTTTGTATTCATAGTCCCTGTAGAGTGTCACTCAATTGACCATCTTTTTTGGTTCCACCGGCTATGGTGGGGCATTTCATGAGTGCCTACACAAGCCAGCTGCTGCTTTCATTGCCTTCTCTACACTCAAATGCCAGGCTATCCTAACAAATTCCAAGACATCTAATTAATGTTGGAGCATTCCTACTCCCCTGATACCTTTCATATGTTTGACCATGATGTTGTGCTTTACTGGCCAATAGGAATATGTAGGAGGTGCAAAGAGGAGAGCAAGATTTGACACCAACAGTAAGTGCTAGAACTTTCCCCAATCCAGCAGATACACTTTAATCCCTTCCCGCTTCTTTAATGCATATATCGTCAATTATTTGAAGTGGCACTTTTGCAAAGTTGGCTTATAAAATGTTTCAACCCTTTCACTGCCTGTTTTTTGTACATTTCAGGCTAAAGACTACTTAAAACCCCCAAACACTATACATTTTTAAAAGTAGGGACCCTGTAGAATAAAATGGCGGCAGTTGCATTTTTATGTCACATGATATTTACACTACTAGTTATCAAATCTATATTTTCGGGAAAAAAAGACCAATCAAATAAACTGTAGTGCACAAAAACACAAAATAATACCCATTTTTTCCAAATAAAAATAACTGGATATATTTAACAAATACATGCACTAAGACAATTTACTCAATGACTTTTAAGTTTTTTTTTTTTTTAACTATGATGCACATTATTTAGTTTCACAAAGTTATATTAATGTTTTTTAAAATGATTAACAAAACCAAAAATATAAACAAATCCTCATGGGAGGAGACCTGGGTAAATCAAGAGTGTTAAAAATAAGATGGGGTACCCAACCCCTTTAGTACAAAGTATCATTCAGTATCATGAGTGCATATAACAGGTAAAAGGGGGAACAACTGAACAACCAAGGCAAAAGATCAAATCTGCGTAGCTCGTAGGGGGTATATTGGGTTAGTTAATCCATGCCTAACACTTAAGAACCATGGTCCGACTTTGAAAAAAAAAAGGGGGAGGTAATGGGGGAGGGAGAAATGAATAAGTTGGGGATGGATTGAGCGAAGCAGCCTCCACCTCCCTTGGATGTTTTGCCATAGGTCAGGTGAAGTCTGCGGATTATTGGTAATGCAGCCAGCTGGCCCAGGTGTGGGTGAACTTGGAAGGGGTATCATGGGCTATAGTTATGAGCTCTTCCATTTCTGCAACTTTCTGAATGCGTTTGAACCAATCAGTACATTTTCAGGGGGTCTGTGGAGCCCCATCTTACCGGTATACACATCCTGGCAGCATTAACAAGGTGCATGGCAAGAGATTTGTAATATGCCTTCTTAGAAAGAGAGGCATGATGGAGGAGGAGTTGGGCTGGGGTGAAATCTAGGCCATGTTTTCAGGATGTCTTTTATCTTGCACAGGTACTTTAAATCAGAGTCAAAGGCTTGGTATTTTGGACAGCTATTTTATCTAAGGGAATTTTCCAAAACATGGCCTGTTGGGGGTATTTGAGGACGGAGGTTGAAAACCACTGATCTAGAGTATATGTGGTAATTTGAGTGATGATATTATGAACCTACTTCAAGTAACATTGTAGAATGGGACAGGACCACCAGTTATATAATAGAGTATCCAGGCTAACATGTGGGTGAGGCAGTGGGAGAAAATTTGTGGTGTTGTGTCAGTGTTCTACACCATTGAGATAATAACTTAAAACCATTTTCAATACCTAGTGTTTTAATAAAATTGTTAGAGGTTGTGTCAAGTAAAGAAATAGCAAATATGTCAAGCCTCAAAATTGTGAGCCGGTGAAATGGTAAAAATTATGGTTCTTCAGCATGTAGAAGTGATCAGGTGGCTTTACAGCTGCCCAAACCCCTTCCACTATATATCCAACATTAGGAAGAAAAAATATAAACACACTATAGCAGATAGAAGTGTGTTTATATGCTTCCACTGTCAACAACATAATACATCAGTGGCAGTGAAAGTTAAATAAACTTGTACTGAATGAGCTTATTGATAGTTTACAATCTGCAAGTCTGAACTGCGATAATACATAAGCTTTCATAGCTGATCTCTCCTTCTAAAATTTAAGTTGTCTGGTTGTCTTGTTTATGTGGAACAAGTGGCTTAGTGATTAGCACTTTGTTTTGCAACACTGGGGTCTTTTGTTTGAATACCGGCCAAAACAGTGTCTGCATGGAGTTTTCATGCTTTGCTCTTCTGTGGGCTAGCTTCAGGCACTCTAGATATTTGCTGGTGGGTTTACTGGCTGCTGTTTAAATTGGTCCTAGTGTTAGATAGGGACCTTAGATTGTAAGCTTCTAGAGGGCAAGTACTAATGTGAATGTAAAGTATGTAAAATGCTGCGTAAATTGACAGTGCTATATAAATGCCTGTAATAAAAATAATTTGCAGTCCAGAAATTCGGTCTTTTTTCTGACTACACTTGCTACTTAGCTGTTCCAGATCAGTGACCCAGAAAGTATAAAAGCCATCAGACCCATGTGATGACCATTATTTGTTGCAGCAAAGTGCCTTCTGGCTTTGCAGGCATCTTTAATAGTTATGTAGTGAGTATAATATATATTATGGTAACTTTAAAGAATATAAATAATTTTTTCATAAACATTGCTGATTAAAAAAAAATCAATTCAAGTCGAAATGCCGAACAGCTGGCCAAGATAAAATACATAGCTTGTGTCACCATTAGGCATATACATCAGAAATCCAGAGGAACAATTTTGTTTGTGTGTAAACAGCTTTTACTTACATCAAACAGTGTCCATAGCAACTGCAATTCACAGATTAACAACTTAAAAAGAGGCGCTGGTATCAGTTTAGTGCTGGAGAGAACATTTGGTCCTGGTGCACAAATAACGGTTGCACTTTATAGTTGCCAAGAAGCGATGAGTCAGAACGGGGAAGGTGGAATGGAAATATGGTGTCATTGTATGTAATTAGCATTAATAGAGTACATTTACTGCTAATTTAAGCTTGTGTTGGCCCTCAGAAGAGTGATCAATGGTAGATCGCTCTTTGGAGGCTGTGCAAGGGTATTTTAACCTCTAAAAATCCACACCGCCTTGCACATGCATTGCATGCAGTTGCAGGACAGTAGTGGCATTGTTCCATTCAGGTGAGGTGAGGGGCTACCGCCAGCTGAACACAAAAGCAGGGATCATTTTTGCATGTGAAAATCCCTAGCTGCTGCCTTCCAAGAATTCTAGGTATGGTTATTTCATACATATTTACAATGTGACTAGGTAAATACCATACCTGGTCCATGCCTGTGGAAGCTGAAAATCACTGAAGTAGATGCTGCTACTCCAGTGATCTCCACCTGCTTTTGGGTCCTGCACCGAGCGGCTATCTTTTTTCAGTTTGAACACAGGAGGTTGGCTGCTCAGCACGACACAATTTAATGAATGTTTTGATTCCCCGAATTAATGCAAAGTGTTCTCTGATTGGATGAGGTAGAGAGCCAAAACCATGACATCACACTCTCCACCTTGTCCAGTTAGAGAATGCTTTACATTCATTCAGGGACATCGGGCAAGTATGGCACTGTACATACATAGCTCCATTGGTCCAAGCTGATCCAATATAACTTTGTATAAAATATCCATGCCTGGAGCTCCTCTTTAACCACTTGCCGACCACCGTCAGTGGCTCGAGTGGCTCGATATCGCAAACCAGCGTCATATGACAGCGGCTGCGATATCACTCACTGTGAGCGCGCGCCGCCGGAGGCGCGCTCGTGCGCTCACTGTGTCCGGGGGGGCCAGGGAGCGGGTAGGGCGGACTCGATCGCTGCCGGCTACCCACTATGCCCCCCCCCCCGCAGTGAAAGAATGGAGGTCCGTGTAAGTAAACACGGATCTCTGTTCTGTTAGAGGAAGAAGGGCTGTGATCACAGGCTTCCTGTATATGGAAGCCATGATCACTCCCTTCCCCCAGCCAGGCCAGCCCACACACTGTTAGAACACACTGAGGGAACACAATTAACCCTTAGAGCACCCCCTCCAGGTTAACCCCTTCATTGCCAATGGCATTTTGGCATTTACACAGTAATCAGTGCATTTTCATAGCACTGATCGCTGTATAAATGCCAATGGTCCCAAAAAAGTGTCAAAATGGTCCGACATGTCAGCTGCAGTATCGCAGTGCCGCTAAAAATCGCAGATCGCCGCCATTACTAGTAAAAAATAAAATAAAAAATAAAAACCCCATAAATTAATTCTCATCATCCGTAAACGTGGCAACTTTTGCGCAAACCAATCAATAAACGCAGATTGCAATTTTTTTTTGCCAAAAATATGAGGAAGAATATAAATCGCCCAAAACCGATGGAAAAAAATGTTTTTTTTTATATATTTTTTTTGGATTTGTATTTTAGCAAAAAGTAAGAAATGTGGGTTTTTTTTCCAAAATTGTGGCTCTTTTTTTATTTATAGCAGTGATCAGAAATGACGCAGAGGGGATCAAATACCACCAAAAGAAAGCTCTATTTGTGGGAAAAAAGAACGCAAATTTCGTTTGGGTACAACGTCGCACGACCGCACAATTGTCAGCTAAAGCGACGCAGTGCCGAAACGCAAAAAGTGCTCTGGTCCTAAAGTGGGAAATCCTTCCGGGGCTGAAGTGGTTAAGGGGGATCAGTTGGGGAAGGTGGTAAAGCTGCAGCTCTGCCATGTATTTCTACTGCCCCCCCATGAGCAAGTGCATGACATAAAAGTCTTTCTAAACCCAAAACTATTTTGTTCATTTTGTATGGAGTGGTGAAGAGCCAGCACCCAATTAAAGTTTTTATTGTGTCCTTGTTATTGAGATATACCCACTCCATATGTCCTGGTGAAGTGGTGAAGTGATGGGAAAAGTCCAAATTTTTACCTTGCCACCGAAATAGGAATAAAAGGGAAATCTTCCAATGGGATTACTTGTTGATAACTGTTAAGAGTGGATTTCCCTTACTTTGCAGAGATTTTTCCTGAAAATGAAGATGAATCTACCCAATGGGACATTGATTGAAAAAAAACAGACATTAATGTTACACCATTCCCTACTGTAGTTATATTTTAACGCGAAGACCATTCATTGCTATCCACTAGGACAATCCACAAAATGGTTTGCCATATATTTTATACATTTTAAAAACAACTGCCTTTTGAAATTCCTTAACTTTTTTGTGATTGATAGCAGGTTTACTCATTATCTGGCTTCTTATATCTTGCAAAGAAAGATATCTCCACCAGAATTCCTGCCATGGCTATTACAAAGCCAAATGGTGCCCTCCATCTCCTTCCTGATGGATTCTCCATCATGTAGAATTAACACTACTCTGGCGTGCTGATGTGGAAAGATGATTGATTTTCATTGTGAGGGGTATAAACACTCTTGCAGATAAATCTCACCATTGGAGGGTCTAGAAGATATATAAAGAGCCAGTAGGTCATCCAACTCCGAGATTGATCTAGCGTCATAATATATATATGTACTTGAGCACAGGAGTCTTTGGTAGGCACACTGTAAAAAAAGCATCAGAATTAAATCAGGGTATCATAGACCATTTATCTATTGAGGAGCTGCATATTTTTGCTTAGTTAAGAAATAGATAGATTTACAGAGAGTAGGGAATGGCTATTACTCTTGTCAGCTTTTGTTATGAGTTCATTTAACCTCTTGCTGCCCATGAAAAGTGGAGGCAAAGAGGGTGAGCTTTAATGACCACATGGCACACATGGGGGTTGATTTACTAAAGGCAAAGAGACTGTGCACTTTGCAAAGTGCAGTTGCTCTATGCAAGTGCAGTTGCTCCAGAGCTTAGTAAATGAGCAGAAGCTCTGCTGACTTCCATCATCCAATCATGTGCAAGGAAAAATGCATTTTTTTTATTTTCCTTGAATGTGATTGGGTATTCTTTGCAAAGAGAATCTTTAACTTATATACTAAGGTCTGGCTAAAGTCTTTGCAAAGTGCACAGTCTATTTGCCTTTAGTAAATCAAACCCACGGTGTCCATGGATGGCCAAGATTTATGTGCGCTCCCAGCACAATGACCAAGATGTCTTAGACTGCTCTTGGTATTTAGTCATGATTGGGAGATTGAGGATGCCAGCCTACTTACGGCTCTTTTACACAGGCAGACTCTGCCAACGGATCAGTCTGCCCCATGGGGGATCTGTCTGTTGATCCCTGCTGAGCAAGCGGATGACAGGTCAGTGTCCGCTCTACATAAGCCTACTTTCCTCTGTGGGTGGTCAGATGTAAATGGACTGCCTGTCCGTTTACATCCGACTGTCATCCAATCTGCCAGATAGATGGGGAATGGTTCCCCCATCTGCCTGTTAGCAGATACGATCACATTGGATGTTGGCGGGTGTAAATTGAAAAAAAAATATAACAGGCAGCTAAAAAACTGACAGGCGGACCCAATCTGTCCACCTGTGTGAAAGGGTCCTAAAAAGGATGAGCAGGAAGGAATTGAAGAGAATTCCCTTAATTTTCTTTCCCACTTTCCCAGGGACACTGTGGGGTTGATTTACTAAAGGAAAATAGATAGTGCAGTTGCTCCAGAGCTTAGTAAATAAGCAGAAGCTCTGCTGACTTCCATCATCCAATCATGTGCAAGAAAAAATATATTTTTTTTCATTTTCCTTGCATGTGATTGGGTATTCTTTGCAAAGTGAAGCTTTTACTAAGCTCTGGAGCAACAGCACTTGCAGAGTGTAACTACACTTTGCAACATACACACAATTTGCCTTTAGTAAATCAACTCCATTGGGAAGTGAAAGAAAGTCCCTCCAAAAAACCGGACAATTGTTTTTAAACAGCTGTCATCTGGATCAGGTGTCCCAATTGGATGATTTCCCTTTTTTTCCCATTCTAGTGACAACTGTAACATTTTAGATTTCCCATTATTGCTGTCTGTGTGTTCAAAGTCACAGAGGGAAATGGTAGCAATGAGAAGCAGCACAGAGCCAATGCAAAGAATAGTGTACAGAAAAAGGTAGACATCTCAGGGGAAGGGTTGCCAAATAACAGGCTGCCTGGCCAATCAGATCCCTCAAAATAATATAGTTGGTGGTGCAAAGACAGAATTGGGGGGAGCTCTTGGATTTGCTGTTGTGCATGGGCCATCTCATGGTATTGAAATACAGGATGGTTAAGTGGGGCCTCTCCATTAGGGGCACAGGGGCATCGCCCCCCTAATCCATGCACCCTGCCCCTAATCTACATGCAGGGCATTGGACACATGGATTTCAATTGTTTTTTTTTTTTTGAAGCACGTGATTAGAGCCTGAGGCTCTAATTGGCTTCAAAAAAGGGTGGGCTCGGGGCGCAGAGCACTGTGCCCTGAGCCCACCCAGTTTTGTGACAATAGCAAATTGATATTCGCTATTGTCTTCCTGATTCTCCTCCCGGCCAATCAGTAATCGGGTCTTAAGACCCATTTGGCCGTGAGGACAAGCGACCGTATTGGCTGGAAATGGGGGGGAGGCACCAAGGAGGAGACGCAGGGGGAAGCCGCTGAAACTGCCCACGACCTGGATTGGATAAGTGCGTGACAGATGGGTGGAAGGGCGAGCGATGGGGGGGCTTGTGCGCCGATCAACCGAACAATGGGGGGGATTTGACCGACCGAACAAACGGGGGGTCGGGTGGTTTGTTTGCCGTCCCCCCCAAAAAAAATAGAGCACCAGCCGCCACTAGGATGGGTGATTTATCTGTGAAGGGGAAGTCACGTGACTCTATGGAGGAGGAAATTACATTACAGGGATATCACTACATTTTTATTATTTCATTTCATTTACTTACTTATTTTACTTCCATAATTTTCTTTGTTGAAAGTTAGCCTACTGTACATTGTTGGTTATGTTCAGAACATGTACTTTCTGTTCCCCTTACTTGAACTCTACAGCCAGAATGGTTTTTCTAACAAAAATGTATTCATGCAGAAATATTTATATGTTCCTGAAATGTTTTAAAATATAAATGCAACTAAATCAGTCTCTGGAAGAAACTTTTTTGGCCAGCTCAGGCAAATAGTTGTGAAATTCTGATGTTTGCCTAATTTGTATACTTGCGCTGATCATTATTTCCATCGCAAACTGTGTTCTAATCATTAGTCGTTCTGTTGTTTGAATTATCTTGTACATTCCGGAGTCTTGTAAAATCAAGTAATGACAAATGCTTAATAATCAGATGGAAATGCTAGGTAATTAAAAAAGTTATCTTGTGCCGCATGAATTTTTATGAAATAGCTCGTCAATATTGCCAGCACTGTTTGCATGTAGGGTATATTAAGAGGCAGAGGGAGCGACGATCCTTAAGGTGGAAAGGCAGCCAAAACTTTTTTTTGGAGTGGGGGGGGGGGGGGTAAAGTATTTTTGTACAGTTGTATTTCTTGTATGAGTCTTTGTATTTATTTTTAAAATGTTATAATGAAAATGAAAAAAATATGAATATTCCTCTCCCAAGTAACAGACTTGGCACGTGGGCTGTTATTATAGCAAAAGTAGTGTACATGACTGGGCTGTCTCCTGTGTTTATAATTACTGTCTGCTCCAGAATGGTTCTTCAAGAGTTCTTCAAGAGTGGGGCTCGTGAAATTAAAAAAAAAGCTTATCATTGTAAGCACCCCTTCCAGTGTTAAAATGTTACTAAACCCAGGACCCTGCATTCACTATATCTGGTCTCCCACAGTACACAGAACATGGAAATGCAATTATTTTGGTAAATATAAACTGCTAAATATCTTTTCTCATCAGTAATATATAGCAGTCTCGTGACTTCTATCAGTGTCTGGTTAAAGCTTGTAGGATGAATTATCATTCTCCTCTGACTGTCCTATGAGGCTGCAGGACCCCCGACCCTCTGTCTGGACAGTGCTGATTGGCCCTGTGCCGATCCCATGCACTTTCCCAAGGAAAAAAAAACTCTCTAGCAACACACACCAAATGAAGCATGTGCAGAGTGACTCCAAGGGCTGTGTCTTATCAGGGGATCGATTGGGGTCATTGGAAGAAGGAGGATCAGAGAAGACAGGATTACCTGCCTTTTTACACAATGCAGAGGATTAACCCCTTAGGTTCCACAGTGAGAATAACAAGCATGCTATGCTGCTTATACAGACTGATTTTACTGTTGTGGGTTTAGTAACACTTTGAGCCCAGGTTCACACTGATGCGGGCTAGAAATCGTGCAAGTTCAGCTGGACTTGCACAATTTCAAACCTGCATTGCAATCCGACTTCAGGGGCGATTTGGCAGACATCTCTGCTGATCAATTCGCCCCCAAAGTCACCAAAAGTAGTACAGGAATTACTTTTAGGAATCGGATGGTGCCATTGCCGGCAATACATGTCAAATCGTATGCAGATGGACCCAATATGAACGTGGGCTAAATGGTTTGTCTCATTCGTGTAAACTGATACATCTGGAAGAGAGCTTGTTCTTTTGAAAAATGACATACTTAATATGGTTGTAAAGGCAGAAGGGTTTTTTTTATCTTAATGCATTCTATGCATCAATATAAAAAGCCTTCTGTGTGCAGCAGCCCCCCTCGACCCCCCTAACACTTACCTGAGCACCATCTCTATCCAGCGATGTACACGAGTGTCTCTGCCATCCGAGACTCTCCCTCCTGATTGGCTGACAGCAGCAGTCAGTCAATCAAAGTCAGTTAACCAATAAGGGGAGAGAGGGGGCAGGGCCGGGACGCGGCTCTGTGTCTGAATGGACACAGGGAGCTGTGACACGGCTCAGGTGCCCCCATAGCAAGTTGCTTGCTGTGGGGCACTTGATAGGAGGGAAGGGCCAAGAGCACCAAAGAGGAACCCGAGAAGAGGAGGATCCGGGCTGCTCTGTGCAAGTCCACTGAACAGAGCAGGTAAGTGTGACATGTTTGTTATTTTTACAGATTAAAAAAAGGAGACTTTGCAATCACTTTAAGGCTATGTTAACATCTTAGCGTTCCAAAGTGTGGGTGGAATTGCCACAATTCTGCTTATGATTCGAAATAGCGGTAGATTGCGGGACGCCCCCACATTCCCTGTGCGTTCCCTGTCACTTTCAATAGCACCCCAAACGTGGCGTGATTGTGCTGCGATTCGTCGGGTGACAATCGTGGTAAGTACAAGAGCATCTATTGGCTGACAGGCACCCCGCGATTCTGCTTGTGCGATTTTACCGCGATTGTCGCCCAATACACCGGAGCCTAAAGGCTGGATTACCAGATGAAAATAGAAGAAAGAAAGCCTAAAAAAGGAAATACATGCATGCAGCCATCACCTCTAAGAATTGGTAAGCTGCAGCATAGTAAATGTTTGCTTTTGGGGTTAATACTGCTTTAACTGAGTAAGGTTCTGTAACGTGTCCCTTAAAAATGCTCGATCTCTCTTATTTGGCTGAAAGCACAATCATAATCTTCTTACTATTTCCCTAATCAGTTGCAGTTTACAAACTCCTTAAAATCTCATCAGTGGGTGCAAGGATCCTCGATTCCCGACATCCAATTTCCAGCAGTATATGTAGATGTGCTCCAGAAACCAATGCGTTCGGCACAAGCTATATTTATAAAAGCATTTCAAGACCTTGCAGCATTGTTGAAAAAATGCAATTGGTACAGCAAACTGGAACTGAATGTCCTTCTTTTGTGCAAATACCTTAGCAATTATATCAAATGTTAGCAGCCATAATGCTATAAGAATTTCTTCAACAATGTTTTGTGAATCATTTCTTGTTCATAAAAACTTGGATATTGAAGATTTGTTTTGTTGATTACATGCCAGCCAAGGGCTCCACCATTATTCATAATAATTAGATCATTAGATGGCAGTCTTCCGTTGATGTCTGTGAATGATATAGAAGGCAATACAAGCAGCGAGCCACCTGCTGTTGTAAATGTAACGCTCTCTATTACCGCTTCCAAAGTATTGTATGTTATTTAGGATCCAGATTATGTCTGGATTGGTTTCTATACCTGTATGTGATGTGAAATCAGTTCTAGTGGAAGCAATTTGTTATTTTAACCAGACCTAGGAAACAAATATATGCTGCTAAGGATTACAGGTAATGAATGCAGACATAAATAGGGCCGTGTTTACCATACAGCACCTGTTGGTGGTATCTGGAACAACAGGAGGTGGCAATAAAGCGCAATATGTTTTATTCACTTATTTATTTTTGGCTTGTCCCACCAATTCTGGACAATACCAGCAGCAGAACCAAGAGGGGAAGCTTAGGATTCATGTACACTAGCAGCTCCTTAACTTGAGTTTAGGTGCTTTTGGTGTTTTTTTGCTCAAAGCTCTTAACGTCAACTCCATAAAGGGTTGATTTACTAAAGGCAAATAGACTGAGCACTTTGCAAAGTGCAGTTGCGCACTGCAAGTGCAGTTGTGCCAGGCTTAGTAAATGAGGTAAAGCTTCTCTTTGCAAAGAATACCCAATCATGTGCAAGGAAAATTACAAAAACAGCATTTTTGCTTGCACATGATTGGATATTGGAAGTCAGCAACGCCTCTGCTCATTTACTAAGCCCTGGAGCAACTGCTCTTGCAGGATGCAACATCACTTTGCAAAGTGCACAGCAGTGGCGGCTGGTGGGTTCTTCTTTAGGGGGGCAGCAAACATGCACCATACCTCCCCACCCCCTGGGGGGGCGGCACTGAGACAACACAAACCCAAACTCCCACCCCCCCGCCTCCAAGCGACATGGAACTGACAGCACCCACCCCGCAGGTGGTCTAGCGGCACTTACCCACTCGTGTGGTGGGGTTCTCCTCCTCTCCTGGAGTGGTGGGGCTCTCCTCCTCCTCTCCTCCAGTGCGGGCAGTGTCCGCTCCTCAAGCTTCCTCCCCTGTGTGTCTCTTCTTCTGCTAAAGTGCTAGCCATCCAATAGGATCGCCTGACACTTTGGCCAATCTGGAACAGGTCTCACGACCTGCCTCCTGATTGGTGGGGAGGGACTTTAGTGTGAAAATAGCAAAAATGAATTCGCTATCGTCACACAACAGGGTGGGATCAGGGTGCAGTGCCTATTAGAACCACAGGCTCTAATCAGGTGCTTCAAAAAAACACTCCTCCCCATTGGAATCCATAGTCTGGTGCCCTGATATGTAGATCAGGGGACCAGACGCATGGATGGGGGGGGGGGGCGGCGCCCGTGCGCCCTCTATGGACGGGCCGCCACTATTTGCCTTTAGTAAATCAGCCCCACAGTGTCCCTGACACAGGAAATGAAGGGACCTTTCTTTAATTCCTTCCTGTTCATCCTTTTTATGACCCTTTCACACAGGCAGACTGATCAGGTTTGTCAGTTTTTTAGCTGCCTGTCAATTATTTGTCAGTTTACACCCGCCGACATCCAATCCAATCCTATCTGCTAAAAACAGAAAGATGGGAGAACTGTTCCCCATCCACCTGGTGAATCGGATGACAGTCGGATGTAAATGAACAGGCAGCATCTGCTCATTTTCTAACCTCTGGAGCAAATGCTCTTGCAGAGTGCACAGTCTATTTGCCTTTAGTTAATCAACCTCAATTTGTTAATGTACACATAGCCTTTTAGCAGAGTTTAGGAGCTGCTGTGGTTAGCAGAGTTTCAACTTCGCTCAACTTCCTTCTCCTGAATGCGGAAGAATCATTTTCAGTATAGAAACATTTTGACTGCGGTAAATGTTGGCAGGGTATACATGAAGCCTTAGAGGAGTCACAGGAATCTTTATGTGCCCTGCTTCACTGCAGGCTCTGGACCAGGGGGCTGCATATATGGCAGACTTCATGCTGCCTCCAATAGTAAACACTACTTTTAACAGTTAATAGAAAGAGGTCAGGCATCAAGGTTTACAAGTACTAAAATTCCATATATACTTTATTCTAGATCCATCAAGACATCAATACAAGGCAAGGTTGACATGTTTCAGCCCTTTCCTGGGACTTAGTTTTAACTTTGTTATGACTAAGGCCCAGAAAAGGGCTGAAATGTGTCAACCGTGCCTTGTGTTGGATCCTTTTTTATGTCTTAATGGATCTACAATAAAGAATATATGGAATTTTAGTACTTGTACACGCACAGTGATGCCGGACCTTTTACTATTACTCATATTGATGGGTGGTGTGTACAGTGCTGTCCAGGCACTGGTGTTTTACTTTATTCAGTCAAGTATACTAAGTTTCAGTTTAGTAGCAACATACTTGTCTAGTCTGTAGTTTTAATTCTTGCCATAGAAATCATGTAAACTGAATGATGACAAAAGGGTAGAGGCTGTAAAAACTGAGATTAGCTTTCACATTTGCCTGGGGTACACCTGATATGCATATATAAGACACATTCATCTTATATAAATCAAAACCAGCCCATATGGAGCTGGGTACTTATAATCCAATAATTGTGTGTTCTTCTGGATATATGGAATATATTATATCTACAACATAAGCTTTCCTTTAAAATCTTTCTTAAGCCCCGGTTCACACTATCACCCACAAGTGAATTGCACATGCGATTCAGTGAATGGGCTCAAATCGCACCGCATCATACCGAAGAAGTGCAGCCACCTTTTTCAGAGCTGCAACCAAATTGCGCGGTTGTTTTTGTACCATGCGATCCATTGCAGGCAAATGGCACTGCATTTGCGATGCATTCGTGATCCTGTTAACTTTGTATTGGCACCTGCAGTGGATCGGTAACACAGTGCGATTGCAATGTGGTGCGGGAAATGCACAGGGATTGCTGCGTTTCCGCACTGTATATGTGTGAACCTAGGCTTAAGCAAACCAAAATCCAAAGTTTGCCTCTTATTATAATTGCCACATTACAGCTGTTGGAAATAAACACACCTATGTAGAAAAGTTAGAAAATATATTTAGCTTCTGCCTATGGTACCTAGACCAGGGTGACATTAAGATCCTTCCAATGAGATCCTGGGAATGCTAAAAACTATAAACTACATCTTAAGCAATATTAAACCTATTACCAAAAACATATTTTATTACAGCTTACCAATCAATAGATGTGGTGGCTGCATTAGTATTCTTTTCTTTGGCTTTTTTCCCCTCTGTTTTCAACTGGCCAGTAACGCACCTCCTGTATTATACATACACCAATCTGGATGAAGGAGCACAGGGGGTACAGCAGCACTGTCATTCTGGGGGGAGGTAGAGACCTCTGTGATCAATGAAAAACATGTCAGGGGTCATGGCTGAAACATCGCTGGCTGAGGCCATTCACAGCTATATTTTCATCTGAAGCACTGGGTTGGTTTTGAGTGGCGTCCTATCCCATATGGGGGAAGGTAGAGTTGTAATGTATTAGCAGATTAACTACACTAAAAAACTGAAGCTAAACTCCAGCTCACACTTTATAATCAGTTACAGCAAACAGGTTTTTTTCCCTTTTGAGATAAAGGTTTTACAAGACAAAATAAACGCTGATCATTTTAACTACCCCTGCCAGTGTTAAGTGGTATGTCTCATCCCTGTAAACCAATACATTCTGCTGGAGAGTTTGTGAAAAACAACAGATGTGCTGGCTGGATCACTAGCTGATCACTAGCTGAAAATAGAAAGAAAGCCTAAAAAATAAACCAAAACGGCTATCACATCTAAGAATTGGTAAGCTGCAATACAATAAAGGTTTGTTTTTGGGATTAATACTGCTTTGAGTTCTCAGCACAGTTCAGGAGCATCTTCTTGTAAGAGGCTGGATATTCAGCATATTCAGAATCGGAAGGAAAGTGAAGTTCCTGTGCAGAAGCTGTGTATAAGATAAGAACTATTTTCTAACTTTTTGTCGCATTCTTTTATTTTCTATTGGTATAATTCAGTGATTATACATGGGAGGTGGGAGAGTATTGAATAAGTGGACCTTGAATTTTTTATACATTTTGATTTTAACCCCTTCAGATCCGCGCTATTGCCAAAGTACAGCTCCAGCGCAGATCTGAAAATCCGGGACGACGTCCATGGACGTCGTCCTCTGTGCACGCTCCTGGCACGCACTCACAGGCGGCGCCGTGCGGCCACTGCATGCTCCTTGGGCGTGCCCGCGGGTCGGGAGGACTCGATGTCCGCTTGAGACCCGCGATCGCCTGTCAGAGCTGCAGAACGGGGAACCGCTGATGTAAACGCGGCGGTTCTCCGTTCTGTGACAGGGGACATGAGAGATCTACTGATCCCTGTCACTGGGATCAGTTAGATCTGTTATATCCCGACCAGCCCCACCCCCCCACAGTTAGAACACACCCAGGGAACACTGTTAACCCCTTCACTGCCCCGTTAGTGTTAACCCCTTCCCTACCAATGACATTTACACAGTAATCCGTGGACATTTAAATTTCTGATTGCTGTATAAATGTCATTGGTCCCAAAAGTGTCAAAAATGTCCGACATGTCCGCCCCAATATCGCAGTCCCGATAAAAATCGCAGATCACCACCATTACTAGTAAAAAAAAAAAATAATAATAAAAACGCCATAAATCAATTCCCATAGTTTGTAGACGCGATAACTTTTGCGCAAACCAGTCAATATATGCAGATTGCGTTTTTTTTTACCAAAAATATGTAGAAGAATATATATCGGCCTAAACTGATGAATCATTTTTTATATATATTTTTTTTTAATTTGTATTATAGCAAAAAGTAAAAAATGTTCTTTTTTCAAAATGGTCGCTCTTTGTTTGTTTATAGAGCAAAAAATAAAAACCGCAGAGGTTATCAAATACCACCAAAAGAAAGCTCTATTTGTGGGAAAAAAATGATAAAAATTTTGTTTGGGTAAAACGTCGCACGACTGCACAATCGTCATTCAAAATGTGACAGCGCTGAAAGTCAAAAATTGGTCTGGGCAGGAGGGGTGTTTAAGTGCCCAGTAAGCAAGTGGTTAAGGCCTCATGCACACAGGACGTTTTTGGATGTTTTTACAGCAGCTGTTTTTGGCTTCAGACATTTTTTCCTACAGTCAGTAAACTCTCCAGCATTTTATCCTATGTGTTCACGCACACATAGGCTGTTATCAACTGTTTTTAGCAGGGGCACTTTTTGACTGTAAAAACCCAATACCAGTGGGTTCTGAGAGGAGTTTTTCAGCTGTAAAAACGCCCGAAAACGGTCAAAAATTACCAAAAATGCCTAAAAACGGTCAAAAACGCAAGTCACCAGTGTTTTTTTAACATTTTTTATCCCATTAAAAAAAAACGCTAAAAATCGCTTATAACTTTTTTTTAATGTCCTGTGTGCATGAGGCCTCAAGGATCTTCCCAAGAATTAACCAAAAGTAGGATTTCAACTGACATTAAATACCTACATTGGCTAGAGATGACCTTTAATCCAAGCCAAAAAAGTGCAATGTACTGAAGTGCAAAGATATTTTTCAGTTACAGACTTAGGTTTGAGAAGCACTTCTCATATCAACCGCTTCAGCAAACTCATTTTCCAGGATGGGCTGCTCCCTATCACTGAATACATTGGGATTCTACTGAGAAAATATTGTGTGAATTTGTCAAAGTTATAGTTCTATAAAGGAAATTCTGTTACTGCTAAACTTTGGGTCAAAAAAGTGTATGAGCTTTCTAATAGAATACTGTATAAAATGGTATTATCTTACACAGACAACGTAGAGTTTGGCAGCAGATGAGAGCCAATGGCCCATTAATCTGCCCATATTCCTATCTACTTTAAAAGCTGAGATATTTAATGCTTGGCATTGCTGTGCGCTCAGGGTTGGCAGTAAGCTCTGGAATGCCCTGTATAAGAAGTCACAACCCAAGCGTCGCATGTGATCGGATTAAGTCTATTGCATATTATGACAGAAGCTGCCGCAGTGACCGTGTGCGCTGGGTGCGGCTAAGGACAGGGAAAGCTGGACTCAACTTAGAACTGAAAACTTGAGTTTACTAAAAGTCGGTTGCTTAAAGAAACTTTAAAAGAAAACTTTAATGTGAGACATGTTAGGCTGTTATCGCTGATCTCCTTATGAAAAATACTAGTTGCCTGACTGTTGCTGGATATTTTCTGATTCACAGGCTCGGAAGTATTTGGGTTTAGAGGAAGCTAAATGGACTTTCACGGTACCATATGACTTGGAGTAGACAGTATATATAAAAATTAATTTTATTGATACAAAATACAAGACATTCTTTTTAAAAATGGGGAAAACATACAAAGTTGTGACACAAAACACATTTAGCTATAAATGTGGCTCTGAAAATCACGGTTAAGGTGACACTTGTGGAAACATTCTATACCAACTCTGTCTTAACTCTACATGTTTCACTGTCATTTATACCGCTTCCTCAGGAGTATATGTAGGAAGGTATAGCATATACAGAGCGTGTGTCGCCAAACTACAAAGAAGGAAAAACAAATTAATCATAAAAGACAAGGTTGAAAACTATAAATATACAGTAAATACATCATATAAACATACATGGCTGTCACCCCAAAATTCTGATTCACAGGCTCATTACAAGCACGTGATAATTAAAGACTGGGCTCATGATCTGCATGCTTGGTCAAAAACTGAAAATTTCAATACAAAATATTAAACTGCTTTCATATTAGTTTCCTTCAAATGTAAAGTACAGCATAACCTTGGACTGTGAGCATAAATTGTTACAGAAACATGCTTGTAATCCAAAGCACTTGTACATCAAAGATAATTTCCTCCTAAGAAATAATGGAAATTCAGATGAATCGTTCCACAGCCATTTATTCATAAATCTTTCCATTTATAGTCCATATAAAAAGATTATAGCAATGTGATAGGTTGTGTAACCATTAGAGTTGAGCGAACACCTGGATGTTCGGGTTCGGCCGAACTTCGCGGAAACGTTCGGGTTCGGTACCGAACGTTATCCGAACTTTACCCCGGACCCCAAACCACATTGAAATCAATGGAGACCCAAACTTTTTGGCACAAAAATGACTGTAAAAAAGTCCTGGAAAGTGCTAGAGGGCTGCAAAAGGAAGAAAATGGGAGATGTTATTAGATCTGCAATCTGTCCCTCAAAGCAGTAGTAATCTCTACATAGTCCAGTATCAGATCATTCTGTAATCAGATCGTTCTGCAATGCAGGATGAGAGATCGTTCTGTAATCAGATTGTTCTGTAATGTAGGACGAGAGATCGTTCTGTAATCAGATCTTTCTGTAATGCAGGATGAGATGTTATAGATCTACATTCTGTCCCTCAAAGCAGTAGTAGTAATCTCTACCTAGTTATTATCACTGCAATCTGTCCCTCACAGCAGTAGTAGTAATCTCTACCTAGTTATTAGATCTGCAATCTGTCCCTCACAGCGCTGGAGGCATCCTCTCCCTACACTAACCCGAGAGCATGTGACATGCAGCACTGTGACTCCAGCCTCATATAGAGGCTGGGTCACATGATGCACTGGCCAATCACAGCCATGCCATTAGTAGGCATGGCTGTGATGGCTTCTAGGGAAAACCAGTGAAACGCTTGTTGATTGGCGGCCCTGCAGCTATTCAACATGCGTGATAAAATACCAGAACCCAGACCCCAAACCCGAACGTTTTTTCTCAAACGTTGGGGTCCGGGTTCGGTACACGGACACCCGAAAGTTCGGTACGGACCGAACTTTACAGTTCGGGTTTGCTCAACTCTAGTAACCATAAAATGTTCATCCTCAAATGGCAGCCTCCACAAGGGGATTAGATGTAAAATTCAGCAGGAGCTACAGGGGTATAAAAGCAAATAGATGCACCTCTAAGTGTAGCAATATGATTCCATTTAATGAAGGTACAACATTTAGCAATTTGCATGGATGATGATTAAAAGAGGCACATCTAAGTATGCAGGCATCCGGGGTAAAGCTGTCCACATAGACCATCCTCCGCACCGCTCGCTCTCACTGATGTCAGTCTGCAGTCATGACCGGGAAGTCTTCCCTGCAGTAAAGCGATCTGAAAGCGAGGCTTGAAGTGCTCATGGAGTGCAGGGTGGAAGGGATGACGTAGATGCGGAGGATGGTCTATGTGGACAGCTTTACCCCGGTGCCTGCATACTTAGATGTGCCTGTTTTATTCATCAACCATGTAAATTGCTAAATGTTATACCTTCATTAAATGTAACCATATTGCTACACTTAGTGGTGCCTCTCTTCTCTTTTATACTCCATTGTGATGTGATGCTACTTGTATATCAAGACATTGCTTTTTTATCAAGTCAAAGTTTATGAAAAAAATGTTCTTGTCTTGCAAAACACACTCAGACCAAGTTACTCTCAATACAAAGTTTTACTGTGTAACATTCTTTTCTAGTTTTAGAACGAGGGATAGAAACCCTGTCTGGTTTTTATTGCGGTGACCCCATTGGGTAGGTTATACCTCTCTTTTTTTGGGACTACAGTTACAAGTGAGACAAAGGGGTTGATTTACTAAAGACAAATAGACTGCACTTTGCAGTCTATTCTTCATGTTCCTGCAGTGGTCAAAGCTGGGCACCTGCCTATCACGTTACAATGGAAGAGGCACTAGTAGGCAATTGGTGTCAGATGGGGGCATGCCAATACTGATAATGCAAATGGGGTGGCTTCTGGAGTGTCTATCACAATTATTATTGATGTCAGTCGAAGTGATTGGGGGCCAAAGCTGCTTTCTAGGGACCCGTTCAAGTATCTGTGTTGTGTGCCTACAGATGGAAGGTCAACCCTGAGTAGAATGCATTCTCACTGTTAGTGAAAATTCTCTTTAAAAAACAATAGTGACGTATATTTATATAGTATCTGGTCCTTAAGGATTAGCATTAGATAACACTGAGATTTTTTTCTGTGTCTTCAGGTAAACCTAGTGTTAAAAATTAGATCTATTAAAAGGTTTACCCTTTCTGTACTTGATCATGTCAAAGCCATCTGTTCTCCTTCCCTACTGCTTAGCTACAGAGTCTGGCACTCCAATAATGTTACATTATAGCAAGATTAAAACGGATTTAATCAGCCGGTGATTTATCATTTTCAGTGCAGAGTAGATAATGTCTTACAAGACCTTCATTTTCAATGACAGGAAATAAGGATCAGGTAGAAACACTCTGCAAACTGTCTATGTTGTCTCATTGACTGCTCTGTGCGACAGTACACACAATGAGTTTGATTTATTGTATTTTATTGTCACGCAGAGAGCGTCACTTTGTCGCACTTCATTATGGCAGGCCGCTGTCAGATATGAGTGGCTGCCTATGAACGCCGTGCCATGATGAGCGGCAAAGACGGAACAATTAGCCTCATCATTTGATGCTATAACTCAAGTTCCATCTCATCTACCACCTGTAATTATTTGCAAAATTGTGATGCTATTTCAGTACTAAGAATCTATGGACTAGGGATTCCAAAAGACAAATCTTGACATCGGAGGGCAGTTAGATATGCTGCCATGATCCATCAGCGGGAAGATTTTTTTTAGCGATACTTGTGCAACCGTGTAAGTTTAGATCAAGTACATGTGTTTTTGTCTAAAGCTCAACTACAAATTTGGTGACCCCCTCCTCTCCCTGGAACCCCACCTCACAGTGAATTCTAAAAATATGTTCAGGATACAAATCCTAAATGCAGGTATCTACCAGCTGGTTATGGTGATGAGCAGGGCTCTACTCTTCCAGCATGGGCATTTGGAAAACCTTAATGCTAGATAAAACAGTGTCTCATTGGGCAGTGTGATCACCATTCTATGCTGCATTCCACTTAGTTAGTTATGAGACTATGGATCCTCAAGGAGTATGTCTTTGACAACCCTGGCTCACAGAAAGTAAGTGATGTTTGCATTTAACCTAGAAGAAGACCAAAGGTGAAGGAGGATACAAGGAATTGACTTTCATGCACAGTTGCACCAGATTTTGCACTCTTCCAGTTTTAGTAAATCTGCCTAGAATGGTCTGCTGGCACTCTTTGGTAATAGTGTATGACTGGACTGGTGAATAACCAAAGCCCCACATCCCTTATATTTAAATATTCGCAAAGAAAAAGATGATAGAAACATATAAGTCTGTATAGGACCTTCCAGGTGCCAATAACACAGTAACTAGTCTCAAACTCAAAAAAGAAAAAGAAAAATGTGGTTTGAAACTACAGGGTGGGCCATTTATATGGATACACCTTAATAAAATGGGAATGGTTGGTGATATTACCTTCCTGTTTGGGGCACATTAGTATATGTGAGGGGGGAAACTTTTCAAGATGGGTGGTGACCATGGCGGCCATTTTGAAGTCGGCCATTTTGAATCCAACTTTTGTTTTTTCAATAGGAAACATCAAACTAATTGGGAATTTCACAAGAAAAACAATGGTGTGCTTGGTTTTAACGTAACTTTATTCTTTCATGAGTTATTTACAAGTTTCTGACCACTTATAAAATGTGTGCAATGTGCTGCCCATTGTGTTGGATTGTCAATGCAACCCTCTTCTCCCAATCTTCACACACTGATCGCAACACCGCAGGAGAAATTTTTTTTTTTTTACTTTTATATTGCCGGCATTCTTTTATTTTTTTTTCAGCTCTCAGTGGAGAAGTCCGCTGACAGCTGATGAGTTATCGGTTGTTAAAGCGGAGTTCCACCCAAAAGTGGAAATTCCGCTGGTCGGATTCCCCCCCCTCAGGTGTCATATTTGGCACCTTTTGGGGGGGGGGGTACATCTGTCTGTATCTTTTTCCACACATCCGGGAGCCCAGGGCCACGGCCGTCAGCAGTCGGGCTCCCTCCTCCTCCCTCCTCCTCCCTTCTTTGCCACCGCCAATGAGAAAGCGCAGTGGCGGCTTCTGCATGCGCAGTAGGGGCTCAGCCATGAAGCCGAACGGCTACACGTCCTGGTTCCCTTAGTCTCTGGTGGCTGTACTTGTCCACTGATCCGAAGATCGGTGAGCAGTGCCAACATCCCTGGACTCCAGGACAGGTAAGTGTTCTAAAGTTAAAAGTCAGCAATTACTGTATGTGTAGCTGCTGACTTTTAGTTTTTAAAGGAGCGGTGGACCTCCGCTTTAAGAATGCAGCAGTCAGCTTCCCAGCGTGCTCCTTAACAACCAGCTATTGTTCACACAGAATTCAAATTGCTCAATCATTTTTTTTCCCAATCTGAATTTGAATCATTCCAAAAATTTGGAATTAGCTAGAAAACAAATAAACAAAACAAATTTCAAGGCATTTCAACAAAATTAGTTATTATTTCATTCGGAGATTCAGATACATCTGAATCTCTGAATAACCAAATATTTGTCCGAATTTACATCTGGGGACCCCCTTGTTAATGGGGGCTTCAAGATACTGATAAGCCCCCTGCTCACAGACCCCCACAACCACCGCTCAGAGTTGTGGGGAAGAGGCCCTTGTCCCCATCAACATGGGGACATGGTGCTTTGGGGTGGGGGGGCAGAGCTCCCCCTGCCCCAAAAGCACCCCTCCATGTTGAAGGCATGTAGCCTGGTATGCTTCAGGACGCACACTCACCCCCCCCCCTTTTCTTACCTGCCAGGCTGCATGCTCAGATAAGGGTCTGTTATGGATCCTGGGGGGTACCCCACACTGTTTTTTATTTAATTCTTTACATTTTGGCATGGGGTTCCCCTTAGAATCCATACCAGACCTGAAGGGCCTGGTATGGATTGGGGGTGGGGCACCCTACACTGTTTTTTTTTTTACTTTTATATTGCCGGCATTCTTTTATTTTTATTTAAACTCTCAGCAGGGAAGTCTGCCGACAGCTGATGAGTTATCGATTGGACAGCTGATGAGTTATCGTTTGTTAAGGACACGGCAGTTGGCTTCCTAGCGTGCTCCTTAACAACCAGCTATTGTTCACACAGAATTCGAATTGGTCGATAATTTTTTCGACAAATCCAAATTTGATAGATCAATCACAGCTCCAGGACCATTGAACCTTAACTGGATCAGCTCTGTGTGTCTTAACTCAGGTGCCGGCTGATAGTGCACATAGCTTTGAACACGAACAGAAAGGCTGGACAGCCGCACTCTGAATCCAATCTTGTAGGTTTATTAAATGAAGGTACAGACCAAATGAACCGCAAGTCCCACTAACATGTTTCCCACCTTGGGCTGGTGCTTACTCATAGCCATGGCTATGGCTATGAGTACGCACCAGCCCAAGGGGTGAAACGCGTTAGCTGGGACTTGTGGTTCGTTTGGTCTGTCCCTGTACCTTCATTTAATAAACCTACAAGATTGGATTCAGAGTGTGGCTGTCCAGCCTTTCTGTTCATGTTCAATCCGAATTTGAAACATTCCAAAAATTTGAAATTAGCTTGAAAACGTATTAACAAAATGAATTTCAAGAAATTTCAACAAAATTAGTTATTATTTAATTCGGAGATTCAGATACATACGGATCTCCGAATAACCAAAAATGTATCCGAATTTACATTCATATAAAAAAAACAAATTGCACATGTCTAAAATCATCCCCATAGTGTTATTGGCACCTTGAAAGTCCCATTCAGAGTTATAGATGTGCATTAACATTTTCTTAGGGACACTTTGCCAACAATCATCTCAAATCTGTAGATACCTTGTCAGTTTATTTTACTGCATTAACATAACTTTTACCAGTGGGCCCTGAACCTTTATTCTAGCTTTGGATCTAGCCATACATTCAAATTTGGGTATAAGGAAATAAAGAATTGTAAGCTAGACTTACTATTAGGCAAGTAGAGATTAATCACTTTGATCTACCCAAGCTAAGAATAGACCAAAGCTTCATGAATTCATAAAGTCTTGATATCTGTAGATAAAAAAAAAAGGTTTTGAAAAATGTTGATCCAATTTTCACTTTCTCCAACAGCTTTCATGCCTTCCTGGTGCTCTTTCCCACCCGCTCCTTTATGGTTTGTAGCGTGGGATTGAACTTGTAAAATTGCATTCCTATTATTTTTGTTCATTACATGACCAAGTCTTTAAACTGGACTGCAACTGCAACTGAACTTGTGATTGTGTGAGAAGCAGAGGCATCACAGACTTGGTGAGCAGTAGCAGCTTCCACTAAACTCTGAGAAAAACAGAGAGAGGAGTGACATGTGGGAGAGGAGGCCCAGGGGAAAGGAGTTTTCTTTATTGGATTATTTTTAATTCCAATAAAACACAAACTTACTGATGGATGAATGACAGCAAATTAAAAAAAATATTTCCAGCTGTATTTCATATAGTTCCAAACGAGATAGAAATCCCAGAGGATGCTGCAAGAGTGTTTAAAACTAAACTCTGGGAAAAACAAATATTCTCTGAATACAAGAGACATGTGTGTTCATATTCGAATCTCAGTGTGCTTTGTGTATTTATTTCAGATCTGTGCACTAATCCAATGTGAAACGTTGTGCAGGAGCTTCCTGTAATAAAGACCTGTAGGTGCTGCTCTCTTTCCTTGTTCAGGGTGATTGGTCTTGTATACGCCCCCTCCTGAAGTTTTCTGCAGGCAGACTGTAGTGGGTGGAGCCTGCAGGGTCTCTCCCACATTTCTGCTCTCTGTTAAAGCTATGTGCATCACATTCATGATGCACATCATGAATGTGATGATTACCTTGCGAACGATGTTTACAAGGTAATAACTGGGTTTGAAAAGGCATTTAGTTCACACAAAGTGGATTTATATCCTTGAGGGATAGTTTTAGTTTTTGTGTCCGGAGTTAAGCTTTCATTTTTTTGAGAGAGGAGATTTTGTACTTAAAGTGTAACTCCACTTTTTTTGAGAAAAAACATTCCCCTCTGGGTGATCTGTGTACATTACAAGGATTTTGACAAACTTTGTTGCAGATTCCTACCTTTTGTTATTCTGAAAAAATCCCTGTGTGTTTCTCTGTGTCCCTGTGAGTCTAATGGGGGTGGTTTGTTAATTATCAATCAGCTGCTGCACCCGCAGGGCTCTAATGAGGAAAGCTTCTGGACCTGCATCCCTTTATATGTGATTTCCTACTGGGAGTATCTCACCAAAAACGACAGACTTCAGGAAAATCAGTGTGCCAATCACACAAGCAAAAAATTATGTTTCTGGGGGGCATTCTATACATTCTGTGTACAGAACTCCTCCAGGTAGCCATATTGCATTGCATTTTCAGAAAATTACAGAGCCGCAGATTGAAAAGGAAAGGTACTTTTTCACAGCATTCAATTACAATATGACTTGTGTCCCAGTTGTATATGCTATATATATATTTTTAATTTAAAATGGTGTGCTATTCCTGTGAAGTATATAAAGCGACTAGTGCTGAATGTGATCACCTCATTGACTCGGGATTACAATCATTACATATAAAATACAACAATAAAAAATTAAAAATAAATTGTTTCAAGAACTGGTGTGTGTGTTACTTGTTGTCCACCTATACAAAATATACTGACACACTTTTAAGAGTGAGGAAAGGTGTCTTTGTGAACTATTGAAGTACTAGTGATAAACGTTGCTACAAAATATCACTCTTAGGCCTCATACACACGGGCGTTTTATAATAAATAAGCAAAACGGCAGGTCCGACGTTTTTTAAAAAATCTGCGTTTTTTGCGGCGTTGCATCGGCGTTAGCGAGCGTTAGTGAGCGTCGGCGTCAATGGGCTTTTTTTAAAAAAAATCAGTCCTCTGCTATTTTTCAACCTAAAAACGCCGGCGTCAAAAAACGCTTGTTAACGCCGGTACGGCGTTAGCAAGCGTTAGTGAGCGTTTTGCCAATTGGCGTCAAAAAACGCCAAAACGCTACAGCTACAGAACGCGATGGTCCCGCATTCTAAAAACAGCTCACTAACGCCGACGCCCTCTACTGCTCACTAACGCCGGCGTTTTTAGAAGGCCATTGAATAACATGGAGAGCTGCAAAAAACGCCTACAAACGCCGGCGTGCAAAACGCCCTTGTGTATGAGGCCTAAGGCCTCATACACACGGACGTTTTTTGATGCCGGCGTTTTCTGGCGTTTTTTTGCAGCTCTCCATGTTAGTCAATGGCCTCATAAAAACGCCAACGTTTTTGAGCTGTAGATGGCGTCGGCGTTAGTGAGCTGAAACTAGAACCCACGGCCAGTGCGTTCTGAGGCTGTAACGTTTTGCCATTTTTTTAACGCCGACGCCACAATATGCCAACAAACGCCAACAAATGCCACCTAATATTATACTGGCGTTTTCCGGCGTTTTTTGACGCCGACGTTTTTAGGTTGAAAAATAGCAGAGGGATGATTTTTTTTCAAAAACGCCTATTGACGCCGACGCTCACTAACGCTGAAAAACGCCAATGTATAACGCTGAAAAACGCCGACTTTTTTTTTCCTTGACGTCGGGCCTGACGTTTTGTTTATTTTTTTAGAAATGTCCGTGTGTATGAGGCCTTAAACAAAAAATAGAGATAATTCAATTGAATGATGTGTGCGTTATTAGCAGTCCACAAAAGTCCATGCTGACAAGCTTTAAATAGGTGAATAAATGTGTGTCCTTGTGAACTATTCTGGATATGGTTAATAAAAACTTGCAGACAACCATCACAGGCAATATTATTCCTTCTGGAAAAATCAGCCTCTTACCGAAAATGATGGATCCCTATTACAGAGATCATGTTCGCCTAATAGATATACTCATACAAATGAACAAGAAACCCCCAATGTGAAGTCTGGTGTGTGTTTGCCAACATCCCACAACGCTAGACACAAAGTATAACTCCCAAATGGTATGGGATTTTCAAGGCAAACATAGCACCAACGACTATATAGTAAAATATATCACACATTTTATTTATACATAATTAAAATCACAGAAATAGACAAAAAATATTTAAAAGTATGCATGGTTGATTTACAACAACATCAGAGTGTGTGATGATAACAAACAGTATGTGGTCTCCTTTATACCTGACGTTTCAGGTTGATACTTTTCGCTAAATTTTGGACAATTTTCTAACATATCCCTTTGACATAAGTTCACTTGCTGACTGCCCTATAGCAGTTTTACTGCTACAGGATGGCAGTTCTATGCTGGATCAGATATATGTGTGATCCTGCGCTTCTCCCTGCAGGGGCCAAGTGTGCACCACAGGGGGTCTGCTTCTGCTGTGATTATTTACAGCAGAAGCCGATCTGTAGGTGCACTCGATGTCTGCCGGCACCCACCAATCATCATACAGAGATTCACGTCGGAGCAGGGGGAGGGATGTATTTTGTGTTCCTGTAAAGCAGGGACTAAAATCCATCACTTCCCCTAGTAAAAGCAGCACATACAGTACACAAAAACACTGGCTAGGCGCGTAGTTATCCCTTTGATCGCCCTATGTTTAAGCCCTTCCTAGCCAGTGTCATTAGTACAGTGACAGTGCATATGACAGTGCATATTTGTAGCACTGATCACTGTGCTAGTGTCACTAGTTCCCCAAAAGTGTGAAAAGTATCAGTTAGTGTCCGACTGTCCACCGCAATATTGCAGCTCCGCTATAAGTCGCTGGTTGTCACCATTACTAGTATAAAAAAAAAATACATTCCATGTTTGTAGAACCCTTGCGTAAACCAATATACGCTTATTAGGATTTTTTTTATAACAAAAACATGTTGGCTTAAATTTATGAAGAAATTGTATTTTTTTCAATTTTTTTTATTCAATATTTTTTATAGCAGAAAGTAAAAAATATTGTTTTTCAAAATTGTTGTTTTTTTTAAATTTATAGCGCAAAAAATAAAAAAACGCAGATGTGATCAAATACCACCAAAAGAATGCTCTTTTTGTGTGAAAAAATGGCATACATTTTATTTGGGTACAACGTCACATAATGGTGCAATTGTCAGTTAAAGTAACAAGTTGCTGTATCTCAAAAAGTGGCCTGGTCATGAAGGGGGGTAAATCAAGTGGTTAAACTATCAACTTCTGCCAACTGTGGAAGCCAAAACACCAATCAAAATTCAGCCAGTCCCTATGTCAATCAGTGTGTGGCTAATTTGAAGCAGATTTAAACTAAAAAAAAAAAAATGTAATATATTCCCAGATAGCAAGGATAACTTGCCACACATTTGTGGCAGTGTTGAAGTATAAGCATTGTTAACTTGCTGCACATTTTCACTGGCAAATTTTACACTTACAGAGCATTTGAAGCATAAGTTCTAGTTGATACTGTTTCAATCTGCAGCAAATTTGCGTGACAAGTCTCTAGCAAGAGCAAAGTTGCAGTGGTGATTCTACAGTAAAAGCTCTAAAAGTCTACAGCATGAAAATTCAGCCATGATCGTTCGACAGAAACCGGCCAATGTCTCCCGACTTAAGGCTGGCCATACATTATACAATCTTCTTGTACAATTTTAGATTTACCAAAACCATATAATATCAGGTCAAATCTAAACACTTTGAATTCGTATGGAATCAGGCAGGCCCTTGCACTACATAAAGCTAAAGGAAATTGAATAAGAACATTGTTTAATGTATGGCCGGCTTAAAGTGTTTCCAAACCCAGGACCTTGTATTCACTATATCTGCTCTCCCACAGTACACAGAACATGGAATGCAATCATTTTGGTAAATATAAACTGCCATATACCTTTTCTCATCAGCAGTATATAGCAGTCTTGTGATTGCTATCAGTTCCGGGTGAAGCTTGTAGGAGGAGTTTTAATACTGCACTGAGCTGTCCTATGAGGCGGCAGGACCCCTGACCCTCTGTCTGGACAGTGCTGATTGGCCATGTGCTGATCACATGCATTCTCCCAAGAAAAAAACAAACTGCTTTAGCAATACACACCAAACTGAGCATGTGCAGCCTGACTCCAAAAGCTCTGTCTTATCCGGGCTTGTCCAGGGGGACAGTGCAAGGAGGGGAGGATCTGTGCATGCAAGATCAAGCAGCCTTTTTACACACGGCAGAGGATTAACCCCTTAGGTTCCACAGTGAGTGTAACAAGCATGTTTTACTGCATATACAGACTAATTTCACTGTTGTGGGTTTAGTGACACTTTAAGGCTGACCCTAAAAAGAGTGAATTTCAGACAGTGTTGATGTGGAAATCCCTCCTGCCGGGCCATTGTCTTCTCCCGACGGGGGGGGGGGGGGGGGGGGACGTCATAATTT
>BLSH010439592.1:1481151-1492620 GCA_018402905.1 Glandirana rugosa | reverse complement strand
GGATCATGCAGGTGGGACCCCCAAACACGCAATGTTGGCTTCCTGGCAGGATCATGCAGGTGGGACCCCCGAACAAGCAGTGTTGGCGTCCTGGTGGGATCATGCAGGTGGGACCCCCGAACAAGCAGTGTTGGCGTCCTGGCGGGATCATGCAGGTGGGACCCCCAAACACGCAGTGTTGGTGTCCTGGCAGGATCATGCAGATGGGACCCCCGAACACGCAGTGTTGGCTTCCTGGCTGGATCATGCAGGTGGGACCCCCAAATACGCAGTGTTGGCTTCCTGGCGGGATCATGCCGGTGGGACCCCCGAACAAGCAGTGTTGGCGTCCTGGCGGGATCATGCAGGTGGGACCCCCGAACAAGCAGTGTTGGCTTCCTGGCTGGATCATGCAGGTGGGACCCCAAACACGCAGTGTTGGCGTCCTGGTGGGATCATGCAGGTAGGACCCCCGAACACGCAGTGTTGGCTTCCTGGCTGGATCATGCAGGTGGGACCCCAAACATGCAGTGTTGGCTTCCTGGTGGGATCATGCAGATGGGACCCCCGAACACGCAGTGTTGGCTTCCTGGTGGGATCATGCAGGTGGGACCCCGAACACGCCCACGCCCATTCCTATTGTATGCAAGTCAATTAGTAAACTGACTTCTGTACAGACACCCTTCTCATACATGGATTGAAATTCAGTTGGCACCTCCTGAGCCAGTCAAATTTTGACCCATGTACGGCCAGCTTAAGTTCCAATTGAATGCATGTATATAAAGCATTACAGTACCATCTTTTGGCATTGTCTTCAAGATGGTATTCTTTTAGGAAAGTGAATTGTGTTCCTGGCTGAGGGGTGTATCTGTCCCTGTTTTATAAATTATAATCCAAACACAGTGTTCCTCTACCAGAAGTGTTTCTTCACCATTCTGGGAATTATAGTAATTATGTCCCTTTTCACACAAAGAAGTTTATCTTAAAGATAAAGATGTTTACTGTCAGCCAAAGGAGCTTCTTTCATATTTCGCCTAGACGTCAGTGCTGCTTCATAGTTTTCAAGCCTGCCTGTGAAGTACAAAAGCTACAATTCTGACAACAATAGTAAACCTACTATATCTATGTGCACACTAATTACATGGCTGGTTTGCAGCTGCAAAGCATTCAGAGCTGCTTTATTTTCCTTTAGCATAAACTACTTAAGGCCTTTCTAACGTAAAATGCGGCAGCCATTTCAAGGCTGGACTGCGTGGAAGATTTTAATCTTTGCAAATTTGAATCTTCAAAGATTAATTGCATAGCGAACATTAAAGGGACTCCATCACAATACAAAATGTCTCTGTGTTTATGATTTCTTAAAAGCATTTTCTGAGTCAAGCGTTGCATATTTGATCTAGGGTAGTGACTCCATGAGAGAGGGTCAATTCACAAAGCTGTATGAGTTATATTAACTGCGCTCATTATTTCTTTCCTGATCATCTTCTCATAAAAAAGTAAATACCTAAATAATGCCTAGTTGTGGAATATTGTTTTTTTTATGTACAGATGTAACATAGTCGTTGCAAGCCTTTATCTCTCATGAATCATTATTTTGAAGCATGACGTTTTATTCTGACTACATCTCTGATTGTTCCATCCCCTGCTCTACTCAATAGATGTCTCCTAAAACCTCAAAGTTAACCCCAATCAGAAGACAGTGTTATCTGTAACATGGCCCTCAATACTGTTTAAACCCAAAACAAAATTTATATCATTTGGACACAGGCACAACACTCTTACTTTTGGCTCTGTATGCCACCAGAATAAAATGAAAATGAAACAATCCAAATTAATTTGAAGTGCAGATGTTCAGCTTTAATTCAAGGGGTTGAACATAAATATCAAGTACAAATTTTAGGAACTACAACCATTTTTATACACAGTCCCCCCATTTTTAGGGACTCAAATGTAATTGGACAAATGAATATAATCATAAATGAAATGTTCATTTTTAATATTTTGTTGAGAATCCTTTACTGGCAATGACTGTCTGAAGTCTGGAACCCACGGACATTACCAAAGACTGGCTTTCCTCCTTTGTAATGCTTTGCCAGGCTCTATCTGCAGCTGTCTTCAGTCATTCTTTGTTTGTGGGTCTTTCCGCCTTTAGTTTTGCCTTCAACAAGTGAAATGCATGCTCAATTGGGTTGATATCAGGTGATTGACTCTGCCATTGTAGAATGTTCCACTTATTTTCCTTCAATAGCTCCTGGGTTGCTTTTGCAGTGTGTTTTGGGTCATTGTCTATCTGTACTGTGAAGTGCCGTCCATTCAACTTTTATGGGCTAACAGTATATCTCTAAATACTGCAGAATTCATCCAGCTGCTTCTGTCTTCTGTCACATCATCAATAAACACCAATGACCCAGTGCCACTTGAAGCCATGCATGCCCATGCCATCACACTGCCTCCACCATGTTTTACAGATGACGACGTGTGCTTTGGGACACAAGCTGTTCCAAGCCTTCTCCACATGTTTTTCTTCCCATAATTTTGGTTCAGATTAATCTTCGTTTCATCCGTCCAAAGAATGCTTTTCCAGAACTGGTCTGGCTTTTATAGATTTTTTTTGGCAAAGTCTAATCTGGCTTTTCTATTCTTCAGACTTATGAACAGTTTGCACCTTGTGGTGCTCTTGATTGTAGAGTTTGACAATGATACACCCTACTGGAGAGTGTCCTTTACTTGTCTGGATGTTGTGAATGGGTTTTTCCTTATCATAGAGAGGATTCTGCGATCATCCACCACTGTTGTCTTCTGTGGACATCCAGGCCTTTTTATGTTGCTGAGCTCACCTGTGCATTATTCTTTCCTCAGAATGTACTAAACTGTTGATTTGGCCATCTATCTGATGGATTTGTTTCATTTTTGAAGCCTTACAATGGCCTGTTTCACTTGCATGGACAGCTCCTTTGAATGCATGATGTAAGTTTACAGCAATAGGTCCCAAATGTAAATACCACAATTAGAACACACACACATATATATATATATACCTTTTACGTGCTTAATTGATGAAGAATTAATGAACTAGTAGCCCACACCTGGTCATGAAACAGCTTTTGATTCAATTGTCCAATTACTTTTGGTCCCTTGGAAAAGGGGGGTGGCTATTCTTAAGGGCTGTAATTCCTAAACTCTTCATCCGATTTGACTTTCAGTTTCAGCACATATCCATTATATAAATATATCTTGAATATGTTTTGGTAAATACCTGAAATAAAACTAAAACTGTGCCTGTGTCCAAATGTATATGGACTTAACTGTATAGAATTCCAAGCTTAGACCAATGTAACTATGTATATATTATACTTGGCTAATGCCCTGAATGCTGGAAATCACGAATGTAGACACCAATACTCTAACAAACTCCACTTGCTTCTGGGTCACATCCTGATGTGATGTGACAACAAGAGGTTGATCGTTCTGCACAGGCGCTATTCAAGGAATGCTTCACAATTTCCGAATGAATGACAAGCTTTCTCTGATTGTATGAGGTAATAAGACAGTGATGAAGCAAGTGAAGATCACTAGAGTAGTGGTGTCTACTTGAGTGATTTCCAGCTTCTAGGATCAGGTATGCCATATACATGCCATATACATAGTGGCATAGTTACTTTGGTTGCAGCAAAGAAATTTGCTCTATGGTATGGCCGTTCTTACTTGCAGGATCACCAAGTGAAAGTACTGGAAAAATGGCCTGAAAAAAGATAATAAATGTAGCAACCGCATCTAAAGGCCGATGAGCTGCAATGTATTCAACTTCTTTCAATGTTTTACATAGAGTAGGGGAGGATTAAAACTCATTAATTTACTTTTTGTTGTCTGCATCCCATTTGTAGAGATTATGGGGTTGATTTACTAAAGCTGAAAAGTGCAAAATCTGGTGCAGCTCTGCAAAGAAACCAATCATCTTCCAGCATTTGTTGTCAAAGCTTGATTGGACAAGCTGAAGTTAGAAGCTGATTGGCTACCATGTGCAGCTACACCACATTTTGCACTCTCCAATGTTAGTAAATCAACCCTTATATCTCACTTTCTGCTGTAACTCTAGTATAGAAAGTAAAAGAGAATCTCCCAAATTGGGAATTATACAAGTCTCCTTTAGATTTACCAAATCCATATAATATGAGGTCAAACCACTTTCAAATTGTATGCAATCAGGCAGGCCCTTGCACTACATAGTTGAAGTTACAGCTAAAGGAAATTGAACAAAAGAATTGTATAAAATGAAGCAAATGGAAGGTGTGCACACCTAGTGCATTACCAAAAAGAATTTAATAAAATTAAAAAGTTAAAATTGAATACTCACAAAGATAGGCGGCACAGAGCCATAAGCAACAATTGCAATTAGCGTAGCTCTGAAGAAGGGGGTATGCCCGAAACGCGTCAAAGTATTCCGCCTTGTGTTGATTTTATCCTATTGTTGCTTATGGCTCTGTGCCGCCTATCTTTGTGAGTATTCAATTTTAACTTTTTAATTTTATGAAATTATTTTTGGTAATGCACTAGGTGTGCGCGCCTTCCATTTGCTTCATTATTTTCAGTTCCTTTCGGATTTCCCCGTTCCCGCATCCATCTGGTCCTTTACCTTTGGTGTTCCAGTTGTCTGTCATCTTGAAGGTCCTTTAGTGCTGGAAATTACTATTTTTATTTTTGTTTGACACAAAAGAATTGTATAATGTGTAGCCAGCTTTAGAAAGTTAGATGGTTTTTCCTTAACTATTGTTTTGGTAACAGTTGTAAAATTTTTGGATTTCAATTTTTTTTCTGTTTCACTAACAATGGTCACTAGGACAAATCAAAGGGATGCATCTAACTAGCAGGGGCATAGATTTCAATAAAACTTTCAATGGATAATCATTCCCCATATTATCTAAACAATGCCTATGAACTTTAAAGTAGACCTGAACTCAAAATGTAAGATTTTCTATCCTATAGGTAACATCTAGACATGTTACTTGCATAGAAAGGTTTACCTTTTTGTTTTTAATTCCACCTGGGAAATGGCAGAACGTTTCCTATGCCTAGGCACTACTCTGCCTTGAGCCTCGAGTCTCAAAAGATTCTGAGTGAGATTTAATGATATCACTGGTATGCTGCTTACTGTTCTTCTTGCTCGAGAGAGAGCTTTAGTCCCATTCCTTCTATAGATCTCTACTTCTTCCACCTCTCCTGCTGTTTTCTCCTGCTGTTTTTTTTAATTTTCCACCACCACCAATCATCAGCTCATCCATCATAAGGAGAAAACAAAGTCCTGCTCCTCTGCTAAGAAAGCCGCATCCACACGGAGACACAATACAGAGCAAAGCATAAAAAGTCAATAATGGGGAAAAGATCCATTGCAGGGAACCTACAGTAAATACTGGTGGTTAACAGTTTGCACACTGCTAGCCTTTTTTTTGGCACAGCTGCCACAGTACAGACCCTATTTAAAGTGTTACTAAACCCACATCAGTAAAATCTGTCTGTATATGCAGAATAGCATGCTTGTTGTACTCACTGTGGAACTTAAGGGGTTAATCCTCAGCGTTGTGTAAAAAGGCTCTTAGATCCAGAACCCCCCCACACACAGCGTCACTCTTGGCAAGGCCAGATAAGACACAGTGAGGGTAGTACCACTGCACATGCTCACTTTAGTCTCTATTGCTGGAGAGAATATTCCCTTGTTGAGCTGAGCTTTTCAGGTCCCATGATATTGACATCACATATGTAGGTGTGTATATAGATCCTAAATGACAGCCCAGTCCCTCCCTCCTCCTCCATGCCCAGTAACTAAAAAAGAACACAGTGGGTGAGATGTCACATCTTGATTGATGGATGATCCGCTTCCCATAACAGCATGTAGTGGGAATCTCCTCCTACCTGAACACTCAGCACTCAGGCAGCCCCTGCAATTTATCATGTGACTGTGGTATATAGATCAGTCAAAAAGGTATATAGTGGCAGTATTTTACTGTAAAAAGAAGATTTACAAGCTGTGGGCACTGTGGGGGGGGGGGGGGCCAGATGAACTCAGAGTTCCAACAAATCGTGTTATTTTAATATACAGAAGGACAATATTTAGGTATAAATTTTGGATGGTAAGTGCATTTATATTTTGTGTGTATGTTTAAAACTGTAAAATACCAGTTATTTTTAATAAAAAAAATAATAATGGGATCATTTTATTTTGGGTGCATTCATTTTAGCAATTATCAAAATATTGCACTTTTTAAATTATTTTTTTTTTACCTAAATTTCCTTAAATATGCTTTGTAACTCAAGTAGATATTAATGTAATTATATAAATGATAAAAGGCCCTACTTGACTTAGATGAACATTTTCAAGTACTAAGAACATATTAATGGTTAAATGGATAAAGCGGTCCTAAAGGAAATGTGTAGTGAGAGAAACAATGAGACATGATGTCATTATTGACTTATCATTCTGCAATTACTAATTGTCTGGCTGCATCACTGGCCTATTACTTTATGGGGTTGATTTACTAAAGGCAAATATGCTTTTCACTTTGCAAGGGGATTTTCCTTAGTTTAGTAAACTTAGTGAATATTCACTGCAAATAATACCCAATCAAGTACATAGAACATGTAAAAAAAAAAATTTGGCTTGCACATGATTGGATGATAGATGTAAGCAGAAGCTTCCCTGCAAAGTGAGAATTCCCATGCAGTGAAAAGCTGCAACACTTCATATTCCTGATATGTACCTGCTGTACCATGTACTTGTATGAGAAAGACTCCTGTTGTCTTTGCATTGCTTCCTTTGTGTGAAATCCCTGGTATTCCTGCCAATTTCTCTGCTTTCCTATTACAACCTGACCACACTAAGCAGGGGAGCACACTGTGGTCAGTTCTCTAGCTATGCTAGGAATACAGAATGCTCACCTCTAATGATCAGACTTGTCCTGACAGGCCCCTCTGCACAGCCATTCACTGGGAAGCTCAGTTTACTGCTGCTTCTCCTCCCCACAGCTCTTATGCAGCTGAGAACAGAGGGAATGTGATCACTTATAAAAAAGGTATTTATATCTGCTTCTCCAGACCAATCTTTCCTTATACTGTACTGTGATTGTAAATGATCACCTTATAAAACAACCCATCCAGTTTAAAATTGAAATGATAAACAAACATTTGTATATAGGTATAAAAAAATTATAAATATTTTTTTCCCCTATTTTTTATAAGTGATCACATTCCTTCCGTTCTTAGCTGCATAAGTGCTGTGGGGAGAAGAAGCAACAGTACACTGAGCTTCCCAGTGAATGGCTTTGCAGTAGGGGAGAGGGGGGTCATGTCAGGACAAGACTGATCATTGGAGGAGCACAGCTAGAGAACTGACCACAATGTGTTCTCCTGCTTAGTGTGGTCAGTTTTTAAGAGGAAAGCAGAGGGACTGGCAGGAACACCAGGGATTTCACACAAAGGAAGCAATAGAAAGAAAACACAAGACTTTCTCATACAAGTACATGGTACAGTAGACATATATTAGGAATATGAAATACTCGGGTAACAAACACTTTAATATGAATGCAAAAGTACTGTATCTCAGAGCATCTCAGAAGCAAATCAAAACACCTCTAACACCTTTATGCCGACGTAACACAAATATGTGGCCCCACTAGACTGGGCTTTTTTCTGTGAGGCCACATATTTGTGTATCTCCCTTTGTGCTGGGAGCGCACCACATGGTGCACTCCCAGCACAGAGCCTGGGGTCTCACTGTGAGCCCCGGGCCTCCTACTAACGACCGGGACCCAGAACTCCCGATTTCAGGCCACCTGATGGTTGTGATAACCTCTGATTGGCTATCATAGTGATTAGTCACTGTGAAGCCCGCCTCCATGTTTTCTTTTTTTTTTGGACAGAATTTTTTTTTAATTAGTATCACTGTTAGTGTCAGTGTGTTTTAGGTAGGATTACAAAAAACAAAAAGTGCACTATTGTTTTTGGGCTGTACTATGGGTACATACAACAACTAACATGCACATACATGGCATTGCTGGGATCATCAAGAGCAGGAGAATTTAATTTAATATTTCTTGGTGGAAGGTTGTGGTAGTCCCAAGAAATATACAGCTAAATTTAACCACTTCAGCCCCGGAAGGATTTTCCCAATTCCTGACCAGGCCATTTTTACGGCACTGCGTTCCTTTAACTGACAATTGCGCGGTCATGCGACGTTGTGCCCAAACAAAATAGATGTCCATTTTTTCCCACAAATAGAGCTTTCTTTTAGTGGTATTTTATCATCTCTTCGGGTTTTTGTTTTGTGCTATAAACAAAAAGAGAGCGACAATTTTGAAAAAACATGTTTTTTTACTTTCTGCTATAATACATATCCAATAAAAAATATTAAAAAACAAACGTATTCCTCGGTTTAGGCCGATATATAGTCTTCTACATATTTTTGGTAAAAAAAAAATTAAAAATCGCAATAGGCGTATATTGATTGGTGTCTACAAACTGCGGGATACATTTAGGGACTTCTATTTTTTTTGTTTTTACTGGTAATGGTGGCAATCTGCGATTTTTAGTGGGACTGCAACATTGGGGCGGACAAATCTGACCCCAAATTACACTTTTTGGGCACCAGTGACATTTTTATATTGATCAGTGCTATAAAAATGCACTGATCAATGTATAAATGATACTGGCAGAGATGGGGTTAAAGGGTTAACTGTGTTCCCTGGGTGTGTTCTAACTGTAGGGGAGATGGGCTGCCAGGGACTTGACAGAGATCACTGTTCCCAATCACTGGGAACAGAAGATCTTTGCCATGTCATCTGGCAGAACGGGGGTTACGCCTTGTTTACATAGGCAGATCCCCGTTCTGCCTCTGTACACTGCGATTGCGGGTCGCTGGCAGACATCAAGTCCACCGGATCCGTGGGCGTATAACGATGGCAGCTGGTCGGCAAGTAGTAAAAAAAAAAAAAAAATTTGTCCTGAAAAAAACCCCCCAAAAAACCAAGGTATAATCCACCTGCATTGACTTGCCCATATGTACAACCCCTACATTTCCTTGCGCAACCCTTCAGAGCAACCCCACCGTCCAATCAGCCATTTTGGGTTCGAGTTTTTCCTTACTGAAGCTCAGTATGGTGTTAAAATCTAACCTCACTATGTATCTTCCATGTATCTTCCATAAAGAAAAGCTTTCTGGTAGCTATAGTTCAACCTTAGCTGCCCTAGTTTCTCTTTCTCTCAAGCTCTCGGAAGGCTTCTTAGCAATTGATCTAAATCAGTAGAGGTTTAATGCAGTAACACAAATACAGAAAGATTTATTTCTCAATTTTTATTTTTTTTTTGCTCTCTGCAAAAAATTCCTTCTAAATCACAGAATGTTTTTAAACACCTTCTCGCCCCGCACCTTCGCTCACAGATGGAGTAAAGGATCTGTAAAATGATGAGTGCTTTTTTTCTTCATCTTGTCCGTCAGTGTGACTTCTAATTAAATCAGAGACTTGCTTAACTTCCCGGCAAACAGCTCGGCGGTGACAGGGAGCCATCCCCAGGGGAACTCAATCAGTTTTAGTCTGTCAAACCCAGCTGTCCATCAGGAGCTGTAGGAAAGCAAATCTATTTTTGATTGTCCTTTCCATTGCACAAGGTGCTGATTTATTTACATTTAAACTTTGTGTGCCCTAGTGCTCCTCTAGCTGCGCATGTGAGTGTGCTGTATGTATTTTCTCATAGGTGTGCATGAACGTGTTGTAGTACAGTAAGACAAGTGTTACACATATCATGTTAAACAGCATTTCAACAAATGTTCTTAAAAAGAAACAAGCTTTTATGGGGATTCATATTCTGTTGTCTTTGGGCCAGTTCACACCATTGAAGTCCGGGTGTGTTCCAGATGCTTTTCTGCATGCACGTTTTTGATGCATTTTTATGCATTTTTCCCCTCTTTTTTTTCTTCACCTTGAATGGGGACATGTGCAATTCAGTGCAGAAAAAAATGTTCTATTTTTTTTTTCTGGAACGCACTGGAACTGACCTCACTGGTGTGAACTATGCCATTGGAAACCATTTAACCTAGTCAGGGAGGGCTCTGTGGTGCAACGGATAGCGCATTGGACTCCTAGCTGGTGTAGTAATTCAAAGGGCTGCTTTTGATAACGTCACTGTTTGATGATGAAACGCGTCAAGTTGATACTCCCGAATGTTACCTCCGGCCCAGAGCGTGGAACATACACCAGGACACAGGCAGTATCCATTACTCTAAGCAATTAGGGGGCAATTTTTAACCACTTCCTTACTGGGCACTTAAACCCCCCCTCCTGCCCAGACCAATTTTTGGCTTTCAGCGCTGTCGCATTTTGAATGACAATTGCGCGGTCGTGCGACGTTGTACCCAAATAAAATTGGCTTTTTTTTCCCCACAAATAGAGCTTTCTTTTGGTGGTATTTGATCACCTCTGCGTCATTTCTGATCGCCGCTATAAACAAAAAATGAGCGACAATTTTGCAAAAAGGAACAATATTTTTTAATTTTTGCTAAAGTACAAATCCATTAAAACATATATTCATCAGTTTAGGCCGATATATATTCTTCTACATATTTTTGGTAAAAAAAAAAAATCGCAATCGGCGTATATTGATTGGTTTGCGCAAAAGTTATCGTGTCTACAAACTATGGGAATTGATTTATGGCGTTTTTATTATTATTTTTTTTTACTAGTAATGGCGGCGATCTGTGATTTTTATCAGGACTGCGATATTGCAGCAGAAATGTCGGACATTTTTTACACATTTTTGGGACCAATGACATTTATACAGCGATCAGAAATTTAAATATCCACTGATTACTGTGTAAATGTCATTGGCATTGAAGGGGTTAACCTGCAGGGGGCAGTGAAGGGGATAACAATGTTCCCTGGGTGTGTTCTTACTGTGGGGGGGCGGGACTGGCCGGGACATAACAGATCTAACTGATCCCAGTGACAGGGATCAGTAGATCTGCTATGTCCCCCTTCACAGAACAGGGAACTGCTGTGTTTACAACGGTGGTTACCCGTTCTGCCGCTCTGTCAGGCGATCGTGGGTCTCAAGCAGACATCGAGTCCGCCCGACCCACGGGCACGCCCGCGCCGCCGCTGCCGCCAGGGGGCGCGCCAGGAGCGTGCACAGGGGACGACGTCCATGGATCCGATCCGCGCTGCTATTTACCTCTCCACCGGAGAGTATCACATTTTAGGAAAATTCAACATAAGATAAGAATATTCCGTTAATTTCCATCTTTGGCTATTCTCGTTATTATTATCGTGGTGACATGTAATTGGGGAGGTCTAGGCACGATATCGACTTCATGCCGAGGTCGCGCCTAGCCTAGGTACCTGCAGCAGGGGACACGTGCGAGGACCGCGCGGGGGACCGCCGTCGCCGCCGCGCCCGCACGGGCACCCAGCCCGCCTGAGCTACAGACGAACTCTGGGTGCTAGCGGA
>BLSH010439592.1:1448639-1463268 GCA_018402905.1 Glandirana rugosa | reverse complement strand
TGACAAAAATTCCTTTTTTTAAATGAATACCATCCCACAATCCTTAACTTACAATGAACAGCAAGTCTAAGTGGGTGGGTAGGGAAACTTCCTGTTTGCCTGAACTTTCTGGAATGAATACCCAGCATCCTTCACATAAACAACTTTACTGGCTCCACCCTGTCCAACTTACCTTTGGTTCCCAGTCAGGTAAGACCTATACCCTCTGTCAGGAACTGGTTCACCTGCTGGTGACACTGTGGCTCCCACTCAGACCTAAGGACCAGTTCACACCATAGAAACGCAGACCGGATGCGTTATGGATGCTTTTCTGCAAGCAAGTTTTTGATGCATTGCATTTTTGATGTATTCCAGTGCATTTTCCCCCTCTTTTTTCTTAAAATTAAAAAGGACATATGTGTTCCAGTGCGTTTTTGGTGCGTTTAGGTGTGTTCCAGTGCGTTTTTGATGCGTTTTACAACATTCCAGTACAGTCCAGTGCAGGAAAAATGCAGCATGTTCTACTTTCTTTTCTGGAACTGGAACACACTGGAACTGCAAGCACTGGTGTGAACTATGCCATTGAAAACCATATAACCTACTTTCCATGTGTTTTTTGATGCAGAAAAAAAATGCACTGGACTGCATGTGGTGTGAACTGGCCCTAAAGGTTGTAGTTCCAGTGTCCACCAGAGTCTCCCAGCTGCCAGCAGTTCCTAGGAATTCGTTTTCACCCAATGCTGGCTGCTGGGAGGGTATTTAGTCCCTCCTCAGTTTTTCCATTTTGCTTCAGTGTTTTGCCTGCTAGCCATATTCCTGCTTGCTGATCCCTGCCTTCTCCTGTACCTTGTATCTAGTACCCTGTATCCTGTTACCCCATCTCTGCTCTCATTGTTCCCAATTCCAGTCCTGATCATGCCCTGTTTGTTTCGGCTCCCCTCTATTAGTGTGTATAGTTAGGTTGTTAGCCTCATTTTGCTTCACCATCACATTTATTTTTCACTGTTGTTTGCTAATGGTCTATTGGTGTTGGATTGGTGTTATGTGAATTCATAAATCTTATTCATACACAGTCTGACTTCAGTTTCCTAAGTGCAGCTGCACAGATCTGATCATCCTTGCTGCTGGATGCCTGCATTTGGTATTCCTTACACCTCCTTCACATTGAACGCATACTTTTAACCATTTTTTGACCTGTTCCTCCCCTTAGCGTAGTTTCACAGGTTGATTTGATTCACGCCTCATTTCAGTGGGTTGCTGTACCCACAAAGGTCTCTAACCTTTTTCAAAAATACTCCTGTACAGAGCCTCATGGTGTTGCACGCACTGCATTTTCCAATGCGTGAGGATGCTATTAACAATTTTGCCCACAAATCAGGAATGAGTGAGATTTTGCAAGCGTTCCTGACCTGCACAAGTGAGAATCTAGACTTAGTCATGCTGACTCTTTGTCCATTTGCTCTTCTTTGGGTCTCACTTTACTTTAAAAGCAAAAGGAACATTAGCACAATATAGTCTCGTTTTGCAGCATTTTGAAAAATTTTAGGAAATATTTAACCAGAGCAGTGTGTAGGCACTTCCAGTGATAATTCTATTAAATTAGGAACAAGTACAGCAATTATGACTTAACTGTATAATTAAAATATGTTTGAAAGTTGTGAATTTTAAATCAGCATTAATAGAGGGTTTGAATGAAACAATCAGGATGCTGAATAACACAAAACAATAACTATGCCTTTATAGAATGAAAAGCCACAGAAGAGGAGTATCTTCAGTGCGGGGATGTTAATCATGGGCGTAGTACGAGGTACTCTATACTAATACACTTTAGAATACTGGACTTTCCAATTAGGGACCCTAAAGTGTCATTCCAGCTAAAAAATGTTTTCGGTTTTTTATAGAATGGGTAATGGTTAGGACCTCTAACATGTCTTTATTGTTGCCTGAGGCCTTATTGTCCAACACTTTGGGGTTTATTTACTAAAGCTGGAGAGTGCAAAATAAGACTCACTTCTACATAGAAATCAGCTTCCAGGTTTTATTGCCATAGCTTAATTGAACAAGCCAAGGTTAGAAGCTGGTTGGTTTCTATGAAGAAGTAAGCCTGAATTTGCACATTTCAACTTTAGTAAATATTCTGACTCCTAACTGTTGTAATGGCGACTTATCCCTTGTTGAGACCTCTATGCCTGGCCTGTATAAGCAGATATGATCACCGCAGACAGTTCTTATCAGATAGTGACTCACCAATTACCGATTTCTTCCACGAGCATTTATTCATTGGAATAGCAGGTACAGCATACAACAAATGTGACAGATGGTCGAAAGATGGTAACTGCAGGTCAAAACATAGTAATGTGTCCTAGGATGCGAGTAGATTGAGAGAGGCCTTCTAGCATGTAGCCATATTCTTTACCTCATGAGAGAGAGAGGACACAGGAAGAGGAAATAGAATAGCAGAGTGCACCAGGAACCGGAAGTTACAGAGTAGAGTGAACTAGGAAGAGGAAATAGCTCACAGAGGATGGGAGGTACACACTTAGAAAATACAATAGAAGGTGTAATATCCAAAAGAACCACAAGATGGCATTGTAATAACCAACTATAAAACATTACTATAGCTGCATATTTATGTTACATGGAAATCTTGTAACGGAACAGTAAATAAACCCCATTATGTCTTGTTGATTGATATTACTTTTAATTTTTTTTGTCATAATATTTTGGAAAATAAAGAAATGAAAAAACAAATTTTAACAATTTTATTTTTTTTACGTAGTCACCAGTACAGTACAACGTCATCATATAACTGGTGTGGCAGTGATCAGGGACACTGACTGATGACAGTATGAAAAAAAATAATAAATCATTTTTTATTTTTTTCAATTACTTTTTTTTTCAATCATTTTTTTAGCACACTGTGACTAGAGCAATATAACATTACCATAGTAACATTGTACTACTGTGGGGAAGTGATCAGGATTTATTTATTTTTTTTACATTATGATTGCTTATAGAAAGGAATTTTATCATGTTAGTTGCAGTCACGTTCACTGCTCTATGCACTACACATCCTATCAGTGGCAGCCCATCCATTAGGGGCACCTGGGTGCTGCCCCCTCTATCTTCGCCACCCTCTATATACTTAATGGAAAGATTTATGCATAGCCATTGCTGCCGCGGCCACCCCTATTCAGGCGTCCGGCCTCTTTTAGGTTGGGGTGGGGGTGTTTTTTTGAAGCACCTGATTAGAGCCTTAGGGTCTAATAGGCTTCAAAATAGGGTGGGCTTGTGGCGCAGAGCATTGCGCCATGAGCCCATACAGGTATTACAACAGCGAATGAAGATTTGCGAATTGAATGCATAATAGACAGCTTTTCAACAGGAACTGTTTTTTCCCAGTTTTTTAGTATGTCTTTCTTTTTTTTTTTTCTTTTTTTTATTATGTCTTTTTATATCTTTTTCCATATGACAGGTGTGCTTAAAATATGATAATCACCCTACATAGACACATTTGCTTTCTTAAGTGGTTAAACTTCTGCGGTTAAACAAAATGTATTGTGTTTTACCTTAGAAGTCATCATATTTATTATTAAGATGATTCTAGCTATAAAACAGAACTTCAACATTGCACTTTAATGAGCGCAGAATTTTTTTTACATTTTGAAGACATAATGCATCTCCATAATTAGTATTTGCATGCAGCTACTAAAACATTTAAGCAACATAAAACTGACACATAATTGCAATGAGCCGGCATTAAAGAACACTTCTGTGATGTATGAGTCTGTTCTGTGATGGATCCCTTTTAAAAACACAGAAAATACTGCATTCATGCTAATATAAATAATTCGTTTTTCCATTACAGTATAGATAAAGCAATCAAAGCATAACAGCCAAAGAAAACAAAGCACATTTCATGCGCTAGTCACTCTGACGCTTTACTGTACCCGTCAGCAAAGCTTTATGACCGTCTTATAATGTATTAGTAATTGTGCTTTATTTACAATATACGACGTTAGAATAATTTACAGTGCATTGTTTCCTCGGCGGCCCAAGAACGCCAAGTACTGATAGAACAAAAACACATTTAAGATGTTGTTTTTAATAGAACACCTAGCTGTCGTCTGTTAATTTCTATATATTACATTTTCCAGAGGGAAGGTGGCATAGCAGTACATCAAACTGTAAAGCTGGGTTCATAGGCCAGCGCTATTGCGTTTCACTGTAATATAGTTTTAGTCTTATTTACGGTCTGTATGTATGATTTGTACTTTTCTTTTCAGCTGTCTTTCTTTCCTTTTAAGAATTTTTTTTTTCCTGTAAAGCCCAAATTCAGGCACAAATGAAATTTAAATAGCACATTGTCCATCAATTACCTTACTCCTCAGTGTAGATTCATAACATGCAACTCATGGGGGTGGATTTACTAAAGGCAAAAAGACTGTGCACTTTGCAAGTGCGGTTGCACTCATTTCCCTTAATAAATGTGGTAAAAGTTCATTTTATACAGAATCCCCAATCAGGTGCAAGGTAAATAAAAAAAAAAACAAATTCTGCTTGCAAATAATTGGATGATTAGAATTAAGCAAACATTACCGGATTTACTGTACTAAGCTCTGAGGAAAATGAGAGAAACTGCACTTGCAAAGTGCACAGTCTATTTGCCTTTAGTAAATTTGCCCCATGGTGGGTCCCTCCCTTATGCTATCCAACATGGTGCTTTGCATTTATTAACCAGTTCAGCTCAAGGATATTTACCCCCCTCATGACCAGGCTAATTTTTGCAATACGGACATGCATTACTTTAACCGACAATTGCGTGGTCGTACGACATTGTACCCAAAAAAAAATTCTATCCTTTTTTCCCACAAATTATTATTATTAATATTATTATAAAGGATTTATATAGTGGTGACAGTTTGCGCAGTGCTTTACAACATTAGGGCAGACAGTGCAATTACAATACATTTCAATACAAGAGGAATCTGAGGGTACTGCTCATTAGAGCTTACAATTTAGAAGGGAGGGTCAAGTCATACAAAAAGTCAATAACTGTGTGGGATGAACTGATAAAGAAAATTAAATAAAGGTGCAGTTGTTAGGTGGCGGCAGGATAGGCTTCCCTCAATAGAAACGTTTTCAGGGATCGCCTGAAAGTGGATAGATTTGGGGACAGTCTGACAGATTGGGGTAGGGAATTCCAGAGGATGGGAGAGGCTCAGGAGAAGTCCTGGAGACGAATATGGGAAGAGATGATGAGGGAGCTGGAGAGTAGGAGGTTTTGGGAGGAACAAAGAGGACGATTCGGTTGGTATTTAGAGATTAGGCTAGTGATGTAGCTGGGGGCAGAGTTGTGGATGGATTTGTAACTTATTGTTAGTATTTTGAATTTAATTTGTTGGGCGAGTGGCAGCCAATGGAAGGATTGGCAGAGAGGGGTAGCAGACACCGAGCGGTTTGTAAGGTGGATGAGTCTGGCAGCAGCATTCATGATGGACTGAAGGGGGATAGTCTAAAGGTAAGCCACTACTGATAAAATGGCAGTCTGCCTTATTTACATAGGCAGACCGCAGTTTTGCTTGTGTCCAGAACGATCAGCGGATCCCAGCAGACATTGAATCCGCCAGACCCGCTGATTGGCTCCCGCTGTGTCCAACCACAGTGGGAGTGGGTTGCTGGCGGCGCACGTGTGCCCCCCAGACCTGGAAACCTTCACAGGAGAGCCACCTTGCTGCTATATATGTACAGTATAAGGTCAGCAAGCGGTTAACCTGTTCCCGCTAGATGTACACATATATGCGGCCTCTCAGCAGGTGGACTTTAATGCCGAGAGGCCGTATATATTCAGCCCTATGTAAAAATATTTCTCTGCAGAGAGAGTGCTCCCAGCACAGTTACCTGTAGGTACCGGAAAGCTCCCAATGCATACTTGCGATAGGGAACTTTCCGATCATGTGACCGATTTGACTGCCAATTGCAGTGGTCACATGATCAAAATGCCCGTCTTCCAACATTTAGAACCTCTTAAAAGGCCGGGGACAGTGGTGGGAAGGTGTTAAGGTACATGTGTTATATGGTTGTTTAATGTGTATATAGTAATTCTAGAGTGAACTTCCACTTGTATAAAGTGGACAAATCACGATTGACCTGTAGGGTTATCTCACTTGTATTGCTATCTTAAAGTATTAATGTTAATGTAAGTGGTCTGGTTCCCTGGCAGGCAGCTTCCATACCCTAGGATTTTTATGGTCTCCGTGACTTGTAATGTAATGTAACAAAAACAGAAATGAAAATTCAACAACCACACCAGCTGCTAAAAGATGCAGATATAACTTTATTTAAAAAAAAGTCGGGGAAAATCCAAAAAGTATCCAACACGATTCAGGGGTTCAAGATGGCCAAACCAGCTGCTGACAAGTCAAGGAATGTGCTTGCAATCACACTGGGATAAAAATGTATTAAAGGTCCAGTTCACTTCTAGTTTACTTAAATTGGTGTCAATCAAGCCCTGATGAAGGACATGTGCTTGAAACTTTGAAATGTGTTACCAACTTTTTGGATTGTCTGCCTGACTTTTATGGAAATAAACTTGTATCTGGACCTCCTAGCAGTGGTGAGGTGCTTCAATTTCCATTTTTGTTTCAAAAGAAAGCACACACTTATAAGACACAATATACTTTAGGCTCCATTCACAGTTGTGTGACTTGTCATGCAACTTTGGACATCAAAGTTGCATGACAAGTCATTCCCCATGTTTTTCAATGATAACCATTCATATATGTGCGGCTTAAAGTTGCAGCGACTTCAAAGTAGTTCATGCACTACTTTGGTCCGACTTTCATGCAATTCAAGGGTTATAGACTTCAATGTTAACTCTCAAAAGTTGCATGAAAGTCGTATCTGAATGTTATACAATGCAACAGTTGTACAACAGTTGCCCATTATCACTGGTCAAAGCCAAAGTCATATCCAAGTCGCACCCATTTAAAGTTACATCAAAGTTGCATCAACGTTACACCAAAGTTGTGCTTTGGAGTCGTACAAGTGTAAATGGAGCCTAATAAATCTACTTAGGACTCTAGGACTTTGGGAAAGCAAGTGCAGCACTATTAACCTGAATAGAGGGAAAAAATAAACTGGTCACGTGACTTGTCAAAATGACGCGACTGCCTCTCCTCCAATCAGGATGATCTCTCTGCAACAGTAATCCCAAATTGCAGCTTCCACACTGTGGTCTGTATTTTATTAATTAAACTTAAAATGCAGGTTGCCATTTGGTATAACCTTAGTTTGGAAGCATACAACATTTAGTCAAGTTGTCACGTACCTGACTGTAGAGCCCGAGATAATGAGGGTGGCCACTTGCACAATTCCCATCCAAGCTACCTGGTAGTGGAGACAGGGACTGCTAGGGCAGTGGAAGGGCACAGGTGCCATGAAGCTGTACTAGTGAGCTGTAGCTTGGAGACACAGAAGTCCCTCCAGTGGTGGTATGGAGTCTGGTCACAAGCCTTGTTCAGCCACAGCCAGATGAAGGGTCAGGATCAGGTTTAAGGTCGGGAACATGCAGAAGTCGGTAAAGTGCTGGCAGTGGGGTACCAAATCAGGAAGCGGAAGCGTAGTCAGAAATCCAAGGTTGTTAACATAAGTGAGCAGCAGATATAACAGGCAGGGATGATCCAAGAAAGGTGTTAAACGCAGCTGGGTCAGGAACAAGCTTAGCAGACTTGGATTAGAATCAGGAACACAGAAACCAGAGCTGAAGACAATCCAGCAGGCCAGGCAGACTCTGAGTTTAAATAGGCTGCTGGGTGCCAGAGTCTATGGATGCGTGCACACGCCTAGGTGTACACACACGTGCCCACATGTATGCGCCATTTCTAGTGTGCATTCTAGTCCTGGCTCATCTTGGGCTTCTGTGCTTATGACTCTGCACATGCGCATAAGAATGAGCACCTGCTGAACGAGATCCCTGACACAAGTCTAGACTACTTCATGAAGTCCCATGTTGGGGAGGGGGGAGTCTCTTCATCTTGCACACATTTGTGCTTTTAAATCAATGCCGGATGATAATAACTATATTTTACCTACAATGTTGTGACTATTCTTCACTGATGTAATGGTACACCTACAGTTTGGCTGACAGCGAACGCTTACTCATTCTGATCCTTCACCTTACATTGATCACATACAATATAGTTCTTAAAGTTACATTTGTTAGCATCTAAACATTATTCAGGTCTGTGTGTCCTCTATACAGCCCAATGTCAACCCTAAGCCATGCTTTGCCCATGGCTGTCTATTGTCTTTTAGTAGAATGCGTAGAGAAAATGGAACACAAATAACTAGAAGACATTGCTACAAAACTCATCCGACTGACATATAATATTAAAAGTGGAAAATGTAGCAAAAGGAGGGACAAAATCTTTCTGTGCCCCGCAGGCCCTTCTGAGGGCAACCAGGGTGTGTGGGAGTTGTCAGGGCAGGACTCTTCATCTGCTGTGCGGCTCATCACAGTGACAGTTATGACTGGACTTTGCACTCCATAGGGCACTTCTGTTACTGCATCACTCTAGCAGAGCTGACACATGTCCACTTCATGATTCCATCTCACTGCTGCTGTCTCTTCAATTCGAGCTTTTTCATGGAGCACCCACCCCATCGCAGAGCCTGTAAGAGACACAACGTTTAAAGAACAACTGTCCCAAACAAAAAGCAGAATATAGTTTTAAAATGAGAAGCCACAGAAATACCTACAAACAATGAATGCTTCTGTCTGACACCTCTTCTTCTTTGTGTCTATGCCATCCTTTCTCCTCATTAACAGCCCAGGATACACAGAGTAGAACAGAAGGCGGTGTGCACTGACTTGTTGGAGCTGCACTTTTTTACCCAAATATACTGTAGACCTACACAACTATGCAACTTATAGATAAATGAGTGGCCACACACACAGGCTCTATTATAGCACTATGTTCATAAAAAGTAACTCCTACAATCAATAATTTTAGTAAAAGTTTACAGTGGACTTTCAGCCAAGAGCAGATACCATTATATGCAGTGGCGGCTGGTAGTAATTTTTTTGGGTGGGGCAGCTAACAATGCACCCACAGCAACCCCACCCCCCCAGTCAGTTAGCCTGCACCCACACCCCCCAGTCCAGTTGGTCGGGTCATCAGGAGCACTTACCCCATCTATGCTGGGCAGCGCTTTACCCAGGTGATGGGTGGCTTCTCCTTCCCCTGCTCTCCTCCTTGGCATCACGGGCAGCTTCCCCTTCCCCCGCTCTCCTCCACGGGCATCACGGGTGGCTTTTGTCTCCTCTCTCCAATTGGGGCGCTTCTCCTTTCAGCCAATCGGGAAATGGGTCTCAGAGCGGCTTCCTGATTGGCCAGGAGGAGAATCAGTGTGAAAATAGTGAATATTCATTCTCTATTGTCAAAACAACTGGGTGGGCTCCAAGCGCAGTGACCTGCGCCCCAAGCTCACCCTTTTTTGGAGCCTATTAGAGCCTCCTGTGCACCCCAAATGGATGAGCCGCCACTGATTATATGCCTGCTTTTTCCTTCTAATAGTGAGACAAAGGGTGGATTTAGGAAAGGCAAATAGACTTTGAACTCTACAAGTGCAGTTACACTCTTTTTCCCCAGAGCCTAGCAAATCTGATAAAGCTCTCCTGATTTTCATCATCCAATCATATGCAAGCAAAAATGCTGTTTTTTTTAGTTTTCCTTGTACCTGATTGGATGTTCTTTACAAAGTGAAGATTTACCACATTTCTCTTTTTAAGAAAAATTAGTGCAAAGTGCACAGTCTATTTGACTTTAGTAAATCCACTCCAAAACTTCTTATGTGTGCCTCCATGAAAATGTTTTTACTTTATTTATATACATTTTAAATTGGAGCTCTACCCCCCCCTCAAAAAAAAAATTAAAAGTCAGCAGCTACAAATACCGTAGCTGCTGACTTTTACTATTAGGGCACTTACCTGTCCAGGCATCCAGCAGTGTCCTCACCCGAGCCAATTCTTGAATCGGCTCTCGGTTGTTAGAGCCGCCATCTCGGCTAAGGGAAAACGGCAGTGAAGCCTTGTGGCCTCACAGTCGGTTTCCTACTATGCAAGCACAATTCACACTGTGCTCTGTGAATGGGTCGGCTGCAGGTGAAAGGAGGAGGGGGCTGAAATTCTGGCTCACTTTGCCGTGATACCCGCTTCCCCCTCTCGCCAAAAGGTGCCAAATCTGGAACCGGAGGAGGGGGAAGAGGCAGACAAGCAGAGTTTCCCCTTTTAACTGGAGCTCCACTTTAATATCAGTATTAAACTTTTGATTGGAGTACCATTGTTGGTCAATGATACACATTCATTGGATAGGGAAATTGCTAATGGTAGGGCTTAAAGATGAATTCCAGATTTGGCAATTTTTACATAAATGCATTGGTCCATAGCTGTGGGGTCCTTGTGAAAGCCATAAATCACTGTAGTAGGCACAGCTATTGCAATGATCTCCACTAGCTTTTGGATCCTGTGCCGAGTGGCTGCCCTGCAGCCACTCGGCACATAGTGGGGTTGATTTACTAAAACTGGAGAGTGCACAATTTGGTGCAGCTGTGCATGGTAGCCAATCGGCTTCCACCTTCAGCTTGTATAATTAATCTTGAGTGGGTTTCTATGCAGAGCTGTACCAGATTTTGCACTCTCCAGATTTAGTAAGATTTTGTAAATTTACCCCTGTAAGGCATTTAGTTGGCAATGGCTCAGTTCAGGGAACACTACATTTTATTATGAAATGCAACACATTCTCTGATTGAATGAGGTGGAGAGGTGGGATGGTGATGTTATGATCTTCACTTTGTCCAGTCAGAGAACCGTTTGCATTCATTGTTTTCTGAATGCCCCCATGCAAACTTTCAGCCACTTAGAACAGGACCCAGAAGCCAGTGGCAATCACTGTAGTAGTTGCGCCTACTACAGTGATGTCCAGCTTCCATGGGGATCCTTCAGGCATGGCATATGTATACTAAACTGAGACCACGTCTGACCAGTGTAGCTATGTAAAAATTGCCATACCTGGAATTCAGCTTTAAGAACAAAACAAAACTAGTTTTATGGCATCACACTGGCTTTTTAGCAAATATAGGTAATAGCTGGCTTCTTAGGCAGAATTTGTTACTTTTGAACATTGAAAATGATTGCAATGTGCTTACTAGAACTTTGTAAACTTGTACATGGCTCTCCTATCATTTGGGTGGTTTATGATATTCATGATCTTATACAGTCTGACTTTTATTTTTTGGTTCTATTCCAAAGTATTGAAAACAGAAGCAGCCAGGCAACTGGCATTACTTCCTTATACTCTATAGATATTGCAAATACCCCTTTTATATGGACTGGTGCAATTATTTTCAGAAGTACTATAAATATAGCAAGTGTTTATAGGTATAAAATATTGAAGGTCTTCTCAGATGCAGTTTGCTGCTTTTTGCACTAATATGCTTACTTATAAGGCCACCTTATGCCCTTACAAGTTACCACACTAATGAAAAACACATTAAGTCACTTCTGGGAGGACTGATAATATTTTAGACCTATAAACACTCATTAAATTGCAAAGGTCCTTTGGCATTGACCATCTTTATTTTGCATCCCTACTCTAGGTAAAATGGATAGCAAATTTGAATGCAGCTAGGAGCACCTCTTTAAAACTGCACATTAGCTGGCAGAAAATGTAACTTATAGCAACACAAAATCACTCAAAAAATGGCAAATTATTTTTTTGTTGATTTATTCATATGCCTTTTATGACTCTAAGTATGCATTTAGCCCACAGGGTGGAATTACACTTTATATGTTCAAATGACAGATGACGTACTGCTTTATCCTCAGCACTGCCCATTGATGTTACAAAGCACCAGGCCTAGCTCTTAGCAGCAAGCTTCAAATTTATATTCTGGGTTCTGCAAACAATGCCATAAACACTGTAAACAATGCAGAGCTGTGAAATGTAAACTTATCTCTGGTGTTCTACACATTATGAATGCTCTTCATATTGCTCCATTCTGACATATAGGTTTATCCTCCCAGAAGCTTTCCTGTGCCATAAACATTATAGATATTGCAAAACCATGAGCTATGAATTTACCTTCCTCACTTCCTGACAACACTGTGGTGTTGTTAACATTATATGTGGATGTTTTTTTTTTTTGTTCCCTTTCCAATATAGAAGTAAAGAAGAGCATTTGGACAACTAAGACTTTATGGTATTACTAGGCTGTAGGAAGCCTAAAAATCAGCCTTTGAAGCTCGTATAATAATAACTACTTAAAATGTAGCAAGGAAGATTTTACAGAATCTCCTTTCATTAGCTGTGCTCTGTGGGAAAGTAATCAGAAGGTCACAGCCTGCTCCGGATATTGGGTTTTCATCTCTCAAACACACATTGCACACACTGTATAGAAGTTTGTTTGCAGAGCTCAGACACCTAAGCACATGTGAATCAAACCTAGACTTCATTCCTTAAAACATTTTTTTTATTGGATATATGATATTTTCTGTTCATGCTCAAGTACTCATGGCCGCCTGTTTGAGCCAAAAGTCAAGAGCCAGCAGAGAAATTAGAGGTGGTTGCTTGTTTCCTGAGCTGAAGAGATTATTGTGATTGATTTCAGTTGGCCTTGCACACAAGTGTCCACTGGTGACCAAATATGCCAACCATAAAAATAATTGAGCAGTTGGTAAAAGTTCTTTGGTGTTTCTGCTAATGCCCTTAGGCTTTTGGCAGTGTCCCATAAACACCCTATGAGGAAAATGGCCATATGTGTGTGTTAATGTTTGGAAAATAATTCTTCACAGTTTATAGTTGAAAACATGTGGGATGGCCACAGTTAAACAAATAGGAGTTCAAGCCATTGTAGACCAAAACCAAATAGAAGGTTGTCAACATAAGCAAGTTAGATGGAGCTCAGGGTAAACCTTAGCACGAAGTGAGGCTACTCCTTTCACCATACATGGAAACATTTTGCGGTCCATTGACCACAGAATTTGGAATCTGAGAGGTTCCATTCATGCCTGGACAAAGTCTGCTTATTTGGCCACAATTTCTACACAACTGAAATAATAACCTCTTACACATTTTTCTTTTTTTTTTTACAAATTCGTTTCCATATTAGATCTTGCATTACTCCTATAAAGTCCTATTAGTCATTAACTAATCAGCAGCAATGGCACATGAGCCATGTAATCAAATAGAAATATGAATCTCTGCTAATGCTAAATATTACTAAAGAAAATGGCAGAAGCAGAGTCATCAAGGACTCCTTGCCCATTTTCACCTTTTCCACAGTTACTGCAACCACCACACCTCCGAGAGTGACATTTAAATTTCAGTGCGTACTTCCTCACATCTCATTAATAATTCATCAGTGCTTTCCAAACATTGCAGCATTTCATACAGTTGCTTTTCCTCCTTAAATTTAATCAAGAAGACAGTTTTAAGATGCCACATAGGACTATATTAACAGTTGCAAAGTAAGACCCCATACACACTATTAGATTTTCTGCAGATTTTTGTCCTCAGATTTACCAAAACCATGTAGTGCATGGGCCTGCCTGATTGCATACAAATTGAAACTCTTAAGGTTTGACCTCATATTATATGGTTTTGGTAAATCTGAAGACAAAAAACCTGCAGAAAATCTAATAGTGTGCATGGGGTTGAACTCTCTATACAAGCTGCCAGTGCCAACATATTAGTGCATTCTTGCAGTAGTTGTTAGTAAAATATGACATAAGGGGCAAAGCTTGTACAGATTAGTTATTATTAGGTATACCTAAGCTAGCATGATGTCCTAATACAGCCCTTCCAACAGCTCCAGCAGTGCAGAAACATCATGACTAGTGGCTATCACATCTAAAGGTAACTTTTCACTCTGGGAAATAGTATTTAGAAGTTTGGAACAGGAGAAAATATATTTGTAACCTGCCAAGTAAAAGTGTCCTTACTAATCCTTTACATCAGTAACAGCTGTGCGCTTAGAACACTGATTCAAAAAGTAGAAAGGATAAAGGTTGAAATACAATTTTTAAAGGTAGCTTTCTGTCAGCTGAGGTATCCTTAGGGGTCCATGGAGTAGTCTAAAGAATGTAGAATGGATTAGAGCTCCGCAGATCAGGTATGAGTCCAGTAAATCTTTATTGCACATGACAGGAGGTCAGAAGAGAAGCCAACGTGCTTCGGGACACAATGTACCCTCTTCATCAGGGCTGGGAAATTAGATAATCTAAAATAACATACAAAAGAGATCTAATATATATATATATATATATATATATATATACACACACACTGATATGACATTAGGTATTGATATGACTAAATATGAGATATAACTAGTATTAGGAATCATAATAAAGTAATGATAAAGTGTTTTTTTTATGATATTTTATGTTATAAAGTAATATGCTGAAAGGTACTAAAAACTGTGAGAAACGTTTGTATTATAATAATAGTGTAACATAGTTACAATATATATAAATATATGTCACACACACATATATATATATATATATATATATATATATAATCTAGAGAAAACATACAATAAAATCTAATAGATTAAAGGGTCGGGACTACTTCTCCCATGTAACACA
>BLSH010439592.1:1409965-1428029 GCA_018402905.1 Glandirana rugosa | reverse complement strand
CTTACAAAGCCATCCACAACTCAGCCCCCAGTTACATCACTAGCCTAGTCTCAAGATAACCCAGCACCTGGAAGTAGCCAGAAAAAAGATGACGGTGATTTAACCCCCACATCGCTGAAATGAGGAGATGAGTATTTCTGGGGGTTTAGTTCTGCTTTAAAAGGCCTGATGGTCAACAGTCTGCTATAAGTTCTAATCAACAGCAAATTACCTGCAATGGAGGTTAATACCACCTACAAGAGAATAACCCATCAATGTACAACACACTCATTATTACTTGTTTGTAGCTAGTTAACATCAATTTATAATTACAAGACTTAAGCAGCATGTCCTCCAGGAATCTGTCAATAATTCTCATGGTGTTGCAGAGGCATTAAAGAGCCGGACCTGTCAGGAAGTGAGAGTAATCAGTGCGTACGGCTCCGTAATGCGGCCCCTATAATTGTCTCCATTGTTGGTACAGTGATTCCATATTGCAAACTGTTATTTGCAATATTTTATACCACACCAAATTAGAAACCCATTTAAGTTTACTCAGAAGGAAAAAATGATCTTATTACAAGTTAATTAAGTTACCGGGGGAAGTAGGACCTTGATTTCGAGAATTGATGTATGTATAATACGTATATAAAATTCAATATGGCATTTTAAAGCTGTATCTATTGCATGCAGATTACTTTCAGCGAATGTAATTAGGAATATAGCGCTTTCTTTTCCACCTAAGTCATGGTGTCGATTCCATATTTCGTGTTCACAAAGGATGGGGGAGATTCCATTTGACAGTACTAGCAGATGCTTTAAAATTGCTTTTATCTTTTATCTTACTTGGTAATTGTGCTTATGTAGTGTATATAGTAAGGGCTTTGTTTCCTTGCTAAAGCATATCTAAAACCCAAGAGGAAAACTGTATTACATTAATAATATTATTAATGTGATTATTATACTATATATATATATATATATATATACAGTATATATATCGCACAACTTACCAGTCCTTATATAGGTGGCTGCATTTCTTTTCTTTTCTCCTGGTGATCCTGCATATAACATACTTCCTGAAGTACAGTAACAACACATATCTTAATGTATTCATGGAGGAGCATCATTGTCACATTAGAATAAGAATTGTGTAAGGACTGCAGAACACCTTCCCTTGTCCTCACCTCCATAATATAGGGGAGGCATTCTGTTGTCCTAAAAAACTTCCTGATATCATTGTTTGTCAATAGTGTAGAGTGCACGGGACGTTTGGCAGGGTCAACCATTTTTTTTTTTTATTTATTTACTGTACAAACATCAAAACAGTTTTGATGGCAAATTTAACAGACCAAAAAGGAGCACATAAAAAAGTTCATTGTTAGGGTTTACATAAGGTCACATGGATTTATGTGCTATGCATTAAAGTGGTTCTAAAGGCGGAAGGTTTTTTTCTTATCTTAATGCATTCTATGCATTAAGATAAAAAACCTTATGTGTGCAGCATCTCCCTCAGCCCCCATAATACTTACTTGAGAACCATCTCAAATCAGCAATGTTACACAAGAGTCTCAGCTGTCTAGGACTTTCCCTCCTCATTGGCTGAGACTGCAGTGGGTGCCATTGGCTCCCGCCGCTGTCAATTAAAGTCAGTGAGCCAATGAGGGGACAGAGGGGATGGGGCCAAGCCGTGGACCCATGTCTAAATGGACACACTCAGTGAGCAAAAAAAAACACTTTACTACCGCTTTAAGACAGCCCATTATTTGACAATGGGTTGGCAATAGCAATCGGTTGGCAACACAGCAAAATGCATATGTTATTAGACATGCAGCATTTTTTTAGCATATAGCACATCACAATGGACCGAGGTTTAAGATCTGTGTTTTGAAGGACACTAAAGCATACCTCCCAATTTTCTTAGCAAAAAGATGTAGACAGAGGACATACCCCAGCCACACCCCATTACACAAAAATTGATTGGTTAAACCTACAAGTGCTTTTTTGACCACTGCTATTCTTTTATACTGACTTTGGAAATGTACAAATACAACCATTTAGAAACTGGATGAAAGATTTAGAACAGTAAAAAACTTTTTGATAGCAAAAAGGGGGTGATCCAGCTTCTAGGTTTTATTGTCAAAGCTTCATTCAACAAGCTGAAGTTAGTAGCTGATTGGCTACCATGCACAGCTGCACCAGATTCTGAGTGCACCAGTCTTAGTAAATCCCCCCCATAGCGACTTTTTTTTTTTAGGAATATATCACTTTCTTTTCCACCTAAGTCATGGTGTCGATTCTATATTTTGTGCTCATAAAGGATGGGGGAGATTCCAATTGACAGTACTAGCAGATGTTTTGAAATTGCTTTTATCTTTTATCTTACTTGGCAATTGTAGTTAAAGGGGAACTTTAGTCATTGTTTCATCTTTCCATCTATTAAATCCTCTGCCCTTGTTGTTTTAACTTTGGATAGTAAAACATTCTTTTCCTGCCAGTAAATACCTTATACATCCCACTTCCTGTTTCTTGGCTGGAAAAATGCCTCGCCATTTGACAGCATGCACAGCTCTCTCTCTCACTCTTGTGAGTGTTTGCCAAGAAGTGAGGGGAAATTAGTCATAAGAGGGCCAATGAGAGCTGCAGAGCTGGAGGTGTGCCTCTGTGTGTCTGTGTAAATACAGGAAGTGAACAGGCAGCAGCTATATATAGAATAGAATATATATAGAGAATATATAGCAGTATATGCAATGCAATGCACCATTCTGTGTTTCATGCACTCCCTTGTGTTGGGGTATTAGGAAAACGTGCCCAACCACAACCTAATAATTTTAATAGACCCTTAAAGGAATACTGTCTTAAGATAAACTCTCTGCAACATCTTAAAAATACGCCCCTTTCTAACCAATAACACCACAAAGCTCCTAGTTCACTCCTTGGTTATCTCTCACCTCGACCACTGCAACGATCTTCTCATTGGATTAACTTTACATAGGCTATCCCCCCCTTCAGTCCATCATGAATGCTTCTGCCAGGCTCATCCACCTTATCGATCTCTCAGTGTCTAGTACCCTTCTCTGCCAATCCCTCCATTGGCTTCCGCTCACCCAAAAAATTCAATTCAAAATACTAACAATAATTTACAAAGCCATCCACAACTCAGCCCCCAGTTACATCACTAGCCTAGTCTCAAGATACCAACATAATTACTCTCTTTGTTCCTCCCAAGACCTCCTGCTCTCTAGCTCCCTTGTCACCTCCTCCCATGCTCGCCTTCAGGACTTTTGCAGAGCCTCTCCCATCCTATGGAACTCCCTACTCCAATCTATCTGACTACCTCCTCTGTTTGCTTTTAGACAATCCCTGAAAACCCTCTCTTCAGAGTAGCTTATCCTGCCTCCACCTAACAACTGTACTTTGATTTTCTCCATCAGCCCATCCCCCAAAGCTATTACCTTTTGTATCTCTTGACCCTCCCTCCTAGACTGTAAGCTCTACCGAGCAGGGCCCTCTGATTCCTCCTGTATTGAATTGTATTGTAAATGTACTGTCTGCCCTCACATTGTAAAGCACTGTGCAAACTGTTGGTGCTATATAAATCCTGTAATATAATAATAAAAACAAAAAGTCTTCTATTTCTGATCTTGTTCTGAAAATGCCAGAAGCCTGTCTCTCATGAGTTCTTATATCACTATGAGTTCGGTGGCTGCATCCTTTCTGTCCTAGGGTGACAACACTGCTCATCCATAGATACACTGCAGTGAGTGAGTGTTGCCACTCTAAGACAGTAAGTGCATTAGTGGCAGGACCACCAGTTAAAGGTAAAGGGAAAATAGCCTGGAAAAAAGAAAACAAATCCATATCCAAAAGCCAGTAAGCTGCAATATATTAATGTTTGTTCCTGGGTTTAGATTTACTTAACCACTTCAGCCCTGACAGGATTTCCCACTGTAGGACCAGAGCACTTTTTGCGATTCGGCACTGAGTCACTTTAACTGACAACTGCGCGGTCGTGCGACGTTGTACCCAAACTAAATTTGCATCCTTTTTTTCCTACAAATAGAGCTTTCATTTGGTGGTATTTGATCACCTCTGTGTCATTTCTGATCACCGCTATAAACAAAAAAAGAGCGACAATTTTGCAAAAAAAAAAAACAATATTTCTTACTTTTTGCTAAAATACATATCCAAAAAAAAATATAAAAAAAAACAAATTTATTCATCAGTTTTAGCCGATTTATATTCTTCCTCATATTTTTGGTAAAAAAAAATCGCAATCGGTGTTTATTGATTGGTTTGCGCAAAAACTGCCGTGTTTACAAACCATGAGAATTCATTTCTGGCATTTTTAAAAAAAATTTTATTGCGGCGATCTGCTGTTTTTATTGGGACTGTGATATTGAGGCGGACATATCGGACATTTTATGACACTTTTTTGGGACCAATGACATTTATACAGCGATCAGAAATGTAAATATCTACTGATTACTGTATAAATGTCATTGGCAGTGAAGGGGTTAACCTGCAGGGGGAGATCTAGGGGATAACTGTATTCCCTGGGCTTGTTCTAACTGTGAGGGGGCTGGGCAGCCAGGGGCATAAGAGATCTAACTAATCCCAGTGACAGGGATCAGTAGATCTCTCATATGCTGCCTGGCACAGTGGGGAAGCGCCGTGTTTACATCAGCGGTTCCCCGTTTTCTTCTGTGCTAGGCAATCGTGGCTCGCCGGTGGAGATTGAGTCCATCTGAGCTGGGGCCACATTCCTGCAGAGTGCGGCGGGCACGAGAGTGTGGGGGCGGTGGTGCGCTCCTGCCCGCTTCAATGCACGTGCGAGCCGCCGTTTATAGACGGCAATTAGCAGGACAGAGCCACTCTGCAGCAGTAAATTTACGTGATGCGGTCGGGAAGTGGTTAAAGTGACCATTTACTTTTCCAGCATGAGCAAAGGAAATTGTCAAATATGCAGACAACAAACAAACACCATGCAGATAGCATTCCGGGTCGTAACCAAACCCAGGGGTCTAAACTCACAAAGCAAGAATGAAAGCCACCATACTGTCCTAATAGTCCTCGTCCCTCATAGCTCTATTCACCTTGTATTAACCTTCCTAGCGGTATTCCCGAGTGTGGCTCGGGGTGGATTTTCAGCACCAAGAGCGGTAACCCCGAGCCACACTCGGGCTTGCATCGCTGGATCCAGGCAATGTTACTCACCTTGTCCCCTGGATCCAGCGATGTCCCCCGCCGTGTCTGCGGGCTGTGTCCGCCGCTCCGATGCCTCTGTGTGCCGGGCTCCGTTCCCTGCGAGCGTCGCGTCGCACGGGGACGGAGACCGGCGGGAAATTCAAAAAGTGAAACACACACTATACATACAGTACACTGTAATCTTATAGATTACATTACTGTATGAAATCATTACACATCCCCTTTGTCCCTAGTGGTTTGCCCAGAGCCCTGCATGCACTTTTATATAATAAATGTCATTCTTTCTGCCTGGAAACATGAGAATGTCCATAGCAACCAAAAAGCGTCCCTTTACGTCAAAAGTGGTTTTTGATCAGCTAGAAAACAGCGATAGTAAATAAGAATCATTTGTAGAATTGAGTGATACTGATTTTTGGGGAAATTTATCATCAGAAACTGAAAGTGATGACAGCGACAATTCTGCAACTGAGCAAATTTCTGCGTTTTTGGTTTGATTACATTATTGAATAAATTTTATTACTATTATATTATTATTTTTGATAATTATTTTTAGTTATTTATTATATTATAATTTATGATTTCATTTTTCAAACTTTTTCATACCCGGGATGTCTACTAGCCTCTTGTTTGGACAGATTTAAGTGAGTTATTCCTAAGAATTGCAGGCCTACAATACATAACACCAAATTTCCATGCAAAAAAATGGTACCGCTTTTGGAACAAAATTCCTGACATAATCATACCGCCAGGGAGGTTAAACAAGGCCATGTAAATCTGCCATAATTCTATTTAGGGGTCATTTTTTATTTTTCAAAAGTGGCAGCTTAGTAAAACAGTTTCTGTCATTTGTAATGATAATTCCTCATCCTATTGAAGTCTATAATTGCGTTGTAATTTAACTCAGTGGGATGCACAGTATAGCTGCTCTCAGTCTGCTTAGTAAATGCATTTGAACCCAGAAAGTAAAGCTATATGTACTGGATACATTTCAATATTGTTTCTTTTGAACAATTATAGAAAAGTCCTTTGAAATGACAGAATATATAAACTTTAAGAAAAGTAAGCCTAAAGGAAGATTTCTGGTCTAATTAAAAAATAAGATATTGTTTTAAAATGAGAAACTCAATTTATCTTTTTTGTCCTTGAAAAAAGAAAGCATCAAATGTGAAGTTCAGTAACTGACACTCTAGTATCTATGTTTGGACAGGAAAACATTATTATTAGACACAGAAAGCATTGCATTACTTAAAATGAAACCCAATTCCAGGCAATACTTTTGTGTGGAAGAGTTAGCATCTCTGTCAGGTCTTTGTTGCTGTCAGTGGGGGAGATTTTTTTCTAGGACAGGAGGCTAGCAAAAATATCTCTAACAAAAACACAAAAAAAATCAAAAGAATTAACACATTTTAATATAGTATAGAAGGGTTATAACTCCTGTACAGTCGCTGTTGCTTTCATGCCTTCCTGTTCTTGGGACACCCTGAGTGTTGGGGTGCAACACAAAAATGGGGAGTAAATGTGTGCTTACAGTATCTCACAAAAGTGGTCATTTTCCCCTAGGGGTGTACTCACTTTTGTTGCCAGCAGTTTAGACATTAATGTCTGTGTGTTGAGTTATTTTGAGGGGACAGCAAATTTACACTGTTATACAACCTGTACACTCTCTACTATACATTGTAGCAAAGTCTCATTTCTTCAGTGTTGTCACACGAAAAGATAGCATAAAATATATACAAAAACGTGAGGGGTGTACTCACTTTTGTGAGATACTGTAATTCTTTGATGAGATTACTCCATTAGTTTTCTTTTATAAGCTGGGTGTACATTAAAGTGGTTCTAAAGCCTCAAGTTTTTTTACCTTCATGCATTCTATGTCTAAAGGTAAAATACCTTCTGTGTGCAGCTCCCCCCCCCAGTACTTACCTGAACCCCATTGCAATCCAGCGATGTGCACAAGAGTCTTGGCTCTCTGGGGACTCTCCCTTCTCATTGGCTGAGACAGCAGCAGGAGCCATTGGCTGTCAATCACAGCCAGTGAGCCAATTAGAAAAGAAAGGGGTGCCCCAGAGCAAGGTAGTGAGCCTACTCGAGTGCCGACATAGCAAGCTGTTTGCTCTGGAGGCGTTTGGCAGAAGGGTGGATCCAAGAGCACCAGCGGGGGACCCGAGAAGAGGAAGATCACAAATCAAGTCCAGGTGTGTGGGACAAAACATGTCATGGGGGTGTGGCTGGAGCTGCACTCATTCACATGTTCATGCACCGGGTCAGTGAGCAGTGTTCCTTCCTTTCTCTGTTACTGCTTCTACACCCCTGAATAGTGTATAGGCATCTGCTCCCTTCACTAATTTGTCTCAGCTTAGAGCAGTACTGCAAGTTATACTTAAATACAAGTGTAAGTTATAGTCATGTTCTTCCCATCTGTTAACAGGATCACAGGTTCAGTAACATTCGAATGCCTAATTTAATGTTTGCTAATGAGCACAGCTGTGCAAGTGCTGGGAAGTCTGGAAAACATTACATGTACAGTATATTGCACAGGTGCCAATCACTTGGAGTGACTGACCTTCTTTTCCAAGTTCCTTTGTCACTATTTCCTGCTATGTTATTTATTAATTTGGTCTGATGTACTATTTAATTTCTAAAAGTATTATACTGCACTCAACCTTTAATTCAACCTCTATATTTTTTCTTTCTATTTTTAAAAAATGTTTTAATGTTTATCCCCACCTCCCAGCATCATTGCAGCCTAGGCCAAAATGATGTGGATCTGATCCTGTAGTCTCCTTGAACACTTACATCACATCTCCCAGGAGGCTACAAGATCAGCACACAGAGCAGCCAAGAGGTGGTCCAGGGGGCAGTCCGGAATGTCCTCTGAGCTGGCTGCCTGCACTCGGAAGAGGCAGCCAGCAAAAAAGCACCAAATGGTTGCACTGGGACCTACTGTGTGGTACCTGCATATCAGATCATAGCGGGACAAAGCTGGATTCACTGTTCGGGTGAGTATGTGCTTTGTAGAGCACTAGAGCACTTGCAGGTAAGTTGGTAAAAAAACATGGGGTTGTGGGGAAAGTTGAGTACTGCTTTAAACAATTATTTTTTGGAGCAGTAGAGAGTGACTAGGTGTCCTGTGAGCCGCACATCAAGTCAGGACCTGCTGTATGATAATGAATGGCAGTCTCAGCTTGGACCCCCGCCAGGCCATTCCCCAATGCATTTCACTCCGCCCACCGGAGGAATGAAATGCGTTGGGGCGTGGCCTGGCGGGGGTCAAGGCTGAGACTGCCATTAACTATCATACAACAGGTCTTTAATTGATGAGTGGCTCCTGGCACACCTAGTCACTCTATAGTGAGTCTATAGAGTCCCTTATGGTCTATGCACATGGGGGGGGGGGGTCAAGGAAGGGGCCTACATAGTTTTTACTAAAAAGTATCCCTCTTTTATCTCAAAAAGTTATGAGATATGCATAAAAGCTGTTTATGTGTAGTCATCCTAAAAGCTGAATGCGCTTGAGCCTTTACCGCCCCAATGAGCACGTAACAAGATAACAGCTGATAACACTGGATGTGGCTAACAGAGGTGAAAAAGCCACCATAAAACCATGTGTCAGCAAATGAAAGATCACCATTTTTAGAAGCACTCTTAATCTGCTTTTGTGTTACCACGATTTACACCTCCTTCAGCTAGAGAAAGGCAGGCCCATAAAATATTAAGCAGCGGCAAACGAAGGAAAAAGACTAAAGCGGAAGGAATAAAAAGCCGAAACAATGATAGAAATGTGTTCATGAAACACAACATAAACTCCACGGAAATGGATTCCCTCACTCTCTCGAAACTCAGAGAAACCTATTAAATTCACCCATTCAGGCCCATTTCACCGTTCTTTTCTCTGTCGGCTTTCCTTTCCATAAAACTGTTTTCCTTTCTCCACATCCTATTGGTTTTTAGTAGTATCTCACTGTCTTTGCTAGCTTTTCACCTCTGATTACATCTCTCTATCCCAGTGCTCTTTATCTCCTCTCCCTGCCTGTGTCTGTACTTTCTCTCAGCTCTCCTTGTTAACCTTATCTCCTTTCCTCTTCATTTCTTCTTCAATTCCTTTCTTGCCCCCCGATGCCATAATACACACTGCATTTCCCATCCTTTGTTATCCAGTCATGGTGATCGTTTGTTTCCTCGGTTCTATGAAGCATTACATAGCGGCATAATTTTAATTAGTAATAAGGACTAGCAACCTGGGGTTTGTAGGCATTTCTTGAGACAGTGCAAATTAATCTCGGTGGCCCAGATATCAGGACATCAGTAGCCTTCACAATACTACTGTATAAATAGACAGAGATAGAAAACGATGCCGCGCGCAAACAGTATATTCGGCTGCTGGGAATCTCTTGACAGAGTTTACATTTGCTGATATTTCAATGAAATTAAAGAGGATATCTACTGTACAACACGAAATACTGAACAACACTGCCCAACACCTCACCTGGTGAGTTATTTTAAGGCATCCAAAACCCAACAATGACTTTTTAGGGGCCAAAGCAAGCCTATGTTTTACTGTAAGCACCCACTCCCTGCCCAACCAATACCCATCCCTTTTACACAAAGGACTCAGCTTGTATAAATGCTGTATAATCAGCAAGCTTTTAGCCTTTATTCATATCTATGTAGGTGACTGTGAACATGTTCTTTTTTCGTTTTAAAGGTTGATGTTAAAGAAACACATTAGTTTTAAATGGGCTGTTAGAGAGACTCTAATGCCTACTACACACAATGAAAAAATCGGACGAACAGTACCGCTTTCAAAGCTATTGTATGATAATCTGATTGTTAGTATACAGCTTTGGAGAGCCGATCAGGACAGCTCATGTAAAATTATCCGAAGCGACAACAACGCTTTCTTGTACCATATCAGAACAAATGATTTTGTTTATCGGTACAGTATTCGTCTGTAAAAAATTGAGTGACCAAGACGGCTCATGTTCGGTAACTAAAGAATCCATTACAATACATTACTGTTCATCAGTTCTGAAGTTGTATTCTGTTGTATAAGAATTTTCGTAACTTTAGTAACCTCTTCATTTTCTCTTTCAATACATTTTGAAAAGTTTTAATATGTGTAACTACGATCAGATATAGAGATAAAAGTATAATATCAATGACTCGCAAGACAGCAGCAGTTGTACATTAAGTAGAGAAATTATAGCAAATGACAAAACGTTTAGCATGTCAAAGAGCACATTAATCATGCCATAACAGAAGAACAATGTAGATAAAAGGAAATGTAATTTGTGCGCCTATACCAGAGATCTAGGTGCTGGCAGTTGAGATGCTTATATAATGGGTTCACTATGCAAGAAGAAACAAAGGGATGTATAAGTAGAGATCATCCCTGCGGAAGAGGCTAAGTAAATAGGAGGAGAAGAGATGGGGGGGTGAAAAGAGGAATGTGGAAAAACACCAGGAGCACCCCAACCGGAGCCCTAGAGTCTCAGTGCTCATAGCAATGCATAATTGGTTATTGGTATAGAAGGCTGAGCATATTGGATCCACGGGGTCCATATTTTAAGAAATTCTTGTGCGTATCTAGAAGAATACTGGAGAGCTTCTCATTAGTGAAAAAGACATGTAAGTGGTGGCGGACTTCTGTAAAGTGTATAAACTGTTGTTTCCAAGCTCTTGTTATTGTTTGTTTTGCCACCAGTAGTACATAAGTGTCCAATTTTAACTGAGATTTGGTAACAGGTGTAACAGGACATACCATGGGTCTCTTGTGAAGGCATAAGTTAGTAATGATTAAGGACTTTTGTCCAGAACCGGGAGAGCAGAGGGCATGTCCACCATATGTGGAGGATATCTCCTGGAGCAGAGCAACCTCTGAAACAGGTGCCAGGAGCAGATGGGTGAAGATGTGCCGAATGACACAGGACCAAGTACCACCTCAAAACAGTTTTAAAAGCCGATTTGATTGTGAAGATATTAATGGGACAGGAAGTTAGTGCTGCCCAAATTTGTGACCAGCTTCCCCTGTCTTTAGTGCTTTTGAGGTGCCTTTCCCATCTGGAAATGTAAGCGTGGTTATTAAGGTTTTGGAGGTTATTCAACTGTGAGAAGAGAGTAGATATAAGATTGGGAGAGAAAGGTGTCTGATGACAAATGTGCTCAAACAATGACAATTGGGTTGCCAGGTCTCTATTAGCAAGCATCAAAGTTAGCCAATGTTTGATTTGTAGAAATCGAAAGAGTTCAGTGTGGGGGGCTGAAAGAGGAAGTAAATCCTGATGGGGTTTACCTCCTCTATGTTACCCTGCAGAGTAAAAGCATAATGGGCTAGTAGGTATCACATATTAGCCCATTATGTGCCACTAACATGCATTGGAAACCAGCCATGTCCAGCGATGTCCCCGCTCCATGCCGCGTCCATCTTCTGCCCCTCTTCCTTCCGGGGCCGCAATCTCCGGCTCTGTGACTGGCCGGAGTCGTGTGACGTCACTCCCGCGCATGTGTGGGAGCCGCCAGTCATGGCACGATCTCAGTGAAGGAACGGCACGGAGGCCGTTTCTTCACTGCGCATGTGCCTGATGAAGTGGGCACATTACAGTACACTGCATATCTCCTAAACCATGCAGGTTTAGGTGATATGCAGGGAACCTGCAGGTAAGTACCTGGAACACCTGACTGTGCTCATGCTAAAGTGCGAACCTATATATATAAAACTTTCGCCTGAACTGTCCATAATGGAAAGCTTTACTAGGATGACTCAATGCTGTTGAGTCATTGAACTATGTACAAGTTTCCTTTATCAAATAAACAAATTGAGAGCCTTTACAATATTCAGACTCAAAGGCAGAAGTCAAATTATTATCATGTTATATTTCCTTCTTACCAGAATGAAAAATATTTTTTCAGCCTTTTGTACAAAGAAAGGAATTTTGTACAAAACCCTTTCATTTTGCTTAAGCAGAGCATAATTCTCGAATGGATTTATCTCTTCTATTGCCCGTTCCCTTGCTGCAGCTGTTAGTATGGCTCTTATTTAAAGTGATCATTTATTTTTCCCCGCATAGTCCTCTCCCTCTTGGGCTAATAAGGAAAGGCTACATTGTTTTCAGCAGCTGCTCATACGATGGTGCTCAGTCATCTGGCCATCTCAGATCCCAGCGCTGCATATTGGCCTCTCCATTAGCTACTAGTAACCATTCCACTTGTAAACACCATTAGAGATAGCAAACCTTTAGTGAAATGATAATGCAATGTATTGCTTACAGAGAGTGTTCTTTCTTATATGTAAAAGCATTTATATGTATATGAGAAATTCTGCACACTCACACACGTAACCCTGGGCAATCTGTATACACTGCATATTGTTTCCAAAATGCCTGCAATGCCAGTATTTAACTATTTTAGGAGTAATTAATAAACAAAATTGTTTTTTTTTTTTAAAGCAGCAAGCCTATGCAGTTTAAGGAAAAACTAAATTATCCCTTATGACAGCCTAAACAAGTACTGAATCCTAATTTGATGTACAAGCTTCTTAAAATAAACATAATTTTCCCTAAATAGACGTGTGCAGTTTGTTTCGTTCCCAACTGAAATTTGGACAATTTTTTGGTAATTCTGAAAAACTCAGATGTATCCAAATTAAAATAGTAACGGATCGGCTGTTATCGCCGGATAGCCAATTGTCCGCTCTAAAAAATGGTACCGGGATATAGCCTACAGCTGCAGGCTATATCCCGATACCTTCACTTAAAGCAGCCGCCGTTTATAAACGATTTAATCTAAAATAACGAAACAAAATGTTGGACAAAATTCAAATTCGAGTAGTTTTCGAATTGAATTAGAATTTTCGAACAAAATGAAATAGGATAGAAAATAAAGGAATAGAATAGAAAATAATAAAATAGAAAATACAATTAAAGAATATAATACAGTAAAACAGAACAGAAAATAAAAGAATAGAAAATAACGAGATAGAATAGAAAATAAAAGAACAGAGTAAAACTAAACAAAATAGAATAGAAAATAAAAGAACAGAATAAAAAGAATAGAAAATAAAGGAATAGAATAGCACAAAATAGAGGGAATATAACCATCTTCTGAAATTCTAATTTCAAATAGAATGAATTTGAATACAATAGAAAAGAATATAATGGAAAATAATAAAATAGAAAAAAAAGAATAGAATAGCATAGAAAAGAATAGGATAGAAAAAAAGATAGAATAGAATAAAATAAAATAGAAAGAATATAACCTTCTTCTGAAATTCATGTTTCAAATAGAATAAATTCAACTTCAAATAGAATAGAAAAGAACAGAATAGGATAGAAAAGAATAGAATAGAAAATAAAATAATAGAATAGATTAAAAAATAGACTAGCATAGAAAGAATATAACCATTTCCCAAAATTTGATTAAAATACATTTGAATTTGAATAAAATAGAATAGAATAGAATAAAAACAATAGAATAGAATAACATAGCCATCTTCCAAAATTCGAATATCAAGTAGAATACATGCAATTTTGAATGAAATTTGATTCAAATTTGAATGAAAGTCAAATGGAGTTCACATTTAAATTGATTCGAATTCGAATAAACAAAACAAATTTAAAATAACGAATTAAACAAATAACACAAATCTAACCAAACTAATTTATGTAAATGACGATTCGAAACAAAACACATTTTTTCGCTCTGCACATGTCTATCCCTGACTGAACCAAATCCTGCTTTATTCATGTCTCACACTCTCCCCCTACCAGACACTGCAGCTCACAGAGGGAAGGTTTCAGCAACAGAGGCAGCATTGTCAATCCAGAAAGCAGAGGGCTGCGCTGTTAACCCTTTATTCACCAATAGGAAATATATCTAAAAGGTAAAATGCAGCTGACGTTAATTAAATGTTGATGCGTCGCTGCACCGATCTCCCATTGATCCAAGGACAATGTGAAAGTATGGGAAATCATACTTTTAAATATATTTCTTATTGGTGAATAAAGGGTTAACAGCACAGATGGATATTTGAGATGTGAGCTAATGATGGGTTAATAGCACAGTTGGCGGGGCTCATTGATGTCATTGATGCCCCATCTAGCGTAAGCAGAGGAGCGGATATTTAAACTGAGTTGCTATGCCGTGCAGCCACCCCTTGTGACCAAGTGACGAAACGCGTCAAGGGTGTGGCTACATGGCAACTCAGAGACAGGCCGGATGTTTACCTAGCGTGTCATGAAGTGATGTGGAGGTGGAGAGGAGTGAACACAGACTGGTAACATAAGGTCATCTATGTACACAGGTGAAAGTTTTTATTAATGTAAGCGCAACTATTTTAGGATAAAAGCAGTGTGGTTAAATGGTTTTACACTATGAGAGGCTCCATGTGTTTTTTATCTCCATGAGTGACTACAGTGTGGATTTCTGAAGTTGGAGCCAATACTGACTCATCGTGAGATTAGAAAATACTGCCTAAAATGCTTGTTTTGTCTGGCGTCTGGTGAGCCTCAGTCATTTTGGGTGTTCCCTGCACTTTATTGCACTGGTGGAGGAAGACATATGGGTGTTGATCTTATATGCACTTTGATTCCTGGCACTAGGGATTATGGACTTTATATATTTTGATATTATAAAGCACTGTTTTTGATGCACTTGCACTTTATTTGATACATGCACTGCGGTGAATGTGGTTGTTGATATATATCAATGTATTTGTATTCACCTTTTTGGTTAAAAAACATATACAACTGTAACACAAGTCATATTGTAATTGAACGTTATTAAAAATGACCTTTCATTTTCGATCTGCTGCTCTGTAAATAGGCAATGCAATATGGTTACCTGGAGGTGTTCTGTAAAAATATTTTTCTGCTTGTGTGATTGGCTCACTGATTTTCCCAGTCTGCACTAAAATACAAATCAGATTTTTGGCATCCCCTGCAACAAAAAAAATTCAATTTTGGTGAGATACTCCCAATAGGAAATCACATCTAAAGGGATGCAGAACCTTCCATTTTCCTCATTAGTGCCCTGCAGGTGCAACAGCTGACTGATAGTTATGAAACCACGCCAATAAAGATGCACTTCCCAAATGGACACAGACAACCATACAGGGATTTCGTTAGAATAACAAAAGGTAGGAATCTGAAGAAAAATTTGTTAAAATCCTTGCAATGAACATTGATCACCCAGAGGGGAATGTTTTTTTCTCAACAAATGTGGAGTTACTCTTTAGAGAAGATGTGACAAACCAAAAACTGTGATGTATACCCGTTTTCTGTCTGGTCCAACCCCTTGCATCTTTCCCTAACCCTTCAAATGTCCTGCTCACTTCCTTTATGCATGCATCTATCATTTCTAGACAAGCATTATGGGTCATCACGCCATATCCCCAGTAAGACGTTTCAGATAGAGTTGAGCGAACCCGAACTGTAAAGTTCAGTTTCGTACCGAACTTTCGGGTGTCCGTGTCCTGAATCCAAACCCGAACATTTGAGAAAAAGTCCGGGTTCGGGTTCGGGTTCTGGTATTTTACCACGCATGTTGAATAGCTGCAGGGCAGCCAATCAACAAGCGTTTTACTGGTTTTCCCTAGAAGCCATCACAGCCATGCCTACTAATGGCATGGCTGTGATTGGCCAGTTATCATGTGACCCAGCCTCTATATGAGGCTGGAGTCACAGTGCTGCATGTCACATGCTCTTAGGTTAGTGTAGGGAGAGGATGCTGCCGGCGCTGTGAGGGACAGATTGTGAGGAACAGATTGCAGTGATAATAACTAGGTAGAGATTACTACTACTGCTTTGAGGGACAGATTGCAAATCGAATAACATCTCATCCTGCATTACAGAACGATCTGATTACAGAACGATCTCTCATCCTGAATTACAGAACAATCTCTCATCCTGCATTACAGAACAATCTGATTACAGAACAATCTGATACTGGACTAGGTAGAGATTACTACTGCTTTGAGGGACAGATTGCAGATCTAAGTAATAACATCTCCCATTTTTCTTCCTTTTGCAGCCCTCTAGTACTTTCCAGGACTTTTTTACAGCCATTTTTGTGCCGAAAAGTTCGGGTCCCCATTGACTTCAATGGGGTTCGGGGTCCGGGGTCAAGTTCGGGTAACGTTCGGTACCGAACCCGAACGTTTCCGAGAAGTTCGGCCGACCCCGCCGAACCCGAACATCCAGGTATTCGCTCAACTCTAGTTTCAGGTGGTACTTTGATATATTGGACATTACACATAAAATTTTAAATAGTTTCTTTCATTGTTACACAATGTCATAAAAACACAAATAAATGAATAATACAAGCTTAGCGCTGATATACCCCGACAGTGTTGATCTTGTACTTATATTAGTGTGAATCTTTACACTGTTTCAGATAAGCTCTTGACACCTCCTGAGGAAGCAGATTATATGGTTTGCGAAACATGTAGAGTACTACCCCTGATTTATCAGATAAATCAGCATAATCCAATATGACAAGAAATAGATTAGGCAGCAGACTTTTAAAGTACCCACACATCACAACATATAAAATCAAATGTAGCTTTCATTGATATTACATAAAAATGTGTTTAAAAAGTTACATTGCATACAATAACCTTTGTTATTCTGTGTGTTGTAACTTTTTAAGAGTATTTTAATGTAATATTAATAAGATCCATGTTTTGGTTTTATATGTTGTGATGTGTGGGCACCTTAAGAGTCTGTTACCTAGTCTATTTTTTGCAATAGTTATTTAACCACTTGCTTACTGGGCACTTAAACCCCCCTCCTGCCCAGACTAATTTTCGGCTTTCGGCGCTGTCGCATTTTGAATGACAATTGCACGGTCGTGCGACGTTGTATCCAAATAACATTTTCCCACAAATAGAGCTTTCTTTTGGTGGCATTTGATCACCTCTGCAGGTTTTTATTTTTTGCGCTATAAACAAACAAAGAGCGACGATTTTGAAAAAAGAACAATATTTTTTAATTTTTGCTATAATAAATATTTAAAAAATATATAAAAAAGAAAATTATTCATCGGGTTTGGCCGATATATATTCTTCTACATATTTTTGGTAAAAAAAAATCGCAATCAGCGTATATTGATTGGTTTGCGCAAAAGTTATCTACAAACTATGGGAATTTATGGCGTTTTTATTATTATTTTTTTTTTTACTGGTAATGGCGGCGATCTGCGATTTTTATCGAGACTGTGATATTGCATCGGACATTTTTGACACTTTTTGGGACCATTGACATTTATACAGCGATCAGAAATTTAAATGTCCACTGATGACTGTATAAATGTAATTGGCAGTGAAGGGGTTAACACTAAGGGGGCAGTGAAGGGGTTAACTGTGTTCCCTGCATGTGTTCTAACTGTGAGGGGGAGGGGCTGGCTGGGACATCACAGATCTAACTGATCCCAGTGACAGGGATCAGTAGATCTGCTATGTCCCCCTTCACAGAACGGAGAACCGCCGTGTTTACATCAGTGGTTCCCCGTTCTGCAGCTCTAACAGGTGATCGCGGGTCTCCAGTGGACATCGAGTCCGCCCGACCCATGGGCATGCCCACGAAGCGTGTGGCGGCCGCAAGAGTGTCCATGGACGTCCACCCGGAAATTGAGATCTGCTGTAGCCGTCTTTTGGCTATAGAAAAAAATGTTTGAAAGGTCCAACCTGGATCTACTACAGTTAAGCTACTATTAATTATAATGATATTGTCCCAATGTGGATAAAGTTAAATATGCTGAATCACTGGATGAAGAATTCAATCCCGTCCCTTGTGTCAATTGGGGAAGTGACGGGGGAATCACAATTGGGGAAGTGACGGTTAATGTAAATATGTCAGTAGTCACCTGTAAATTTAAAGACTAG
>BLSH010439592.1:1362225-1384952 GCA_018402905.1 Glandirana rugosa | reverse complement strand
GAAATGAATTCTCACCATCCGTAAACGCGACCACTTTTGCGCAAACCAATCAATAAACGCCGATTGCGATTTTTTTTATCGCAAATATGAGGAAGAATATAAATCGGCCAAAAACGGTGAAAAAAAATGTTTTTTTATATTTTTTTTTTGGATTTGTATTCTAGCAAAAAGTAAGAAATTTGGGTTTTTTTGCAAAATTGTCGCTCTTCTTTTGTTTATAGCGGCGATCAGAAATGACGCAGAGGTGATCAAATACCACCAAAAGAAAGCTCTATTTGTGGGAAAAAAAGGACGCAAATTTCGTTTGGGTACAACGCCGCACGACCGCGCAATTTTCAGTTAAAGCGACGCAGTGCCGAATCGCAAAAAGGGCTCCGGTCCTAAAGCTGGAAATCCTTCCGGGGCTGAAGTGGTTAATATAGCTTCACTAGAGATAAATGTGTTGAATTTTAGTGAACCTGAATCTGTACTTAAAGCGGAACGACACTGCATCTGAGCACCATAAGCCTAAAACACCTTCCGATTCATTTTTAGTATTCTAAGCAAACTCACCCATCCATCCATGTTTTTGTGCTTTATTTTGCTGAGAATGCACTTTGACAAACACCCCCTAGCATTTCTGGCCATAGCCATCTTAAATAAAGGAAGGTGATTCATGTAGCAATCACTTCGTGGAATCCATCTGCCCTTTTGCCCAGTCATGCAGGCAGAAGGTTGTGCTTAGCTGCCCCTCCTCCCCTCCTCCCCTCCTGAAGACTCCTGGGATGGATGACATCATTTGCCTAGGCCCAGAAACCAGGAAGTGACTGAAGAAATTTAGAAAAGCAAAGTTGAAAACAAGTAAATATAATATACATTCCTATCTATTTACTAATGCCAGCAGCATAAGGTTTAAAAATAGTCAATGTTGGTTGAAAGAGTGAAGTTTTGCTTTAAAATGAACCTTATCAAGTGCTGTCTGCTCTTTATTGATACCTCAGGTTCATTAGATCCTTCCTCAGTGTAAACATCTCAATGTCTGGAGTTCTGAAAGACACCAATTTACTGGGCTGATGTGTTGCAAGCCTGGCCTCATCCTTTCCTCCTTTCTAAAGCTGGCTACATGCTGTAAGAGGGGTCCTGCCTATACTCGAACAATGGCTGCCTCTGATTGGATGCAAGCTCTGTTTGGCCAACAATTTCAGCCCAAGTCCTTTGATTTTAAGATCAAAAGATGTTGGGTGGGAGTGTCACGTACCTGGTAGGCGAGTCTGACTTATGCAGTAGGCAACCTCCCTTACTAACCTGACTAGGGAACCCCTGGTAGAGCAGACAGGTGGCTCGGGAGTGCAGGAGAGCACGAGGGTCGGACTGGGTCACTGGTGATAGTAGATGGTTCGTTGGAGCGCTCGTGCTGCTGGAACGTGGTCGTACAGGCTGGGTCTGTAACTGGCTGGCGGTGCGGTACAAGGGTTCAGGCAGGAGAGTGGTCGGGTTCAAGCAGAGTTCGTTAATAGGCTGACAGCAGAAGTACAGAAGGATCAGGCAATCGGATGGTCGTAGGCAAGCCAGGGGTTGGTACAGGCAGAGTTCAGACAAGGTCAGGGCAAGCCGGGTCACAGGAACAGATAACAGGTTCAGGTCGCTCAGAAAGATGGGTCACATGGTGTAGATCAGACAGCACTTGCTGCAGGGTTTGCTGAGCAGAAATAGAGCTGTTTGGCACCAACGACAAAAACAGTGCCCTTCTTGCAGGATCTTCTCTAACAGGGAGATTGCCATCAGGGCCACCGATAGCTCAATTTTTGGCTAGTTCATCAGGAACCAGCTAATATTCTCTCTGTGAGTAAAGTGTGAAAAAAACAGGTTCAGCCCCAGCGCCGTAAATAGGCGTCGGTCGGGGTTGAGCGGCTCTCCCGGGGACATAGCCTGCACCTGCAGGCTATATCCCGGTATCATTTTTTAGAGCAAACGGTCGGCTATCCAGGGGTAACAACCGATCCGGCTCGGGAGCCACTCGGTCGTTACCCCAGGAGGCGGGAGGGGACACCCCCCCTCCCACCGCCTTCCGCCGCTCTTCTCCGGCCTCCCTTCCCACCGGGAGACCGGAGCGACGATCCGGCGCATCCGCCGGATGGAAGGAGACCTGATCAAAGCCGTAATCAGCTCTGATCGGGTCTCCTTCGGCAAATTCCGGAAGCGACGTCACAACGTCACTTCCGGTTTACTCGGCGGCTAACGGCGCCAAATTTAAAAAAAGGCAGTATTCAGAATTGCCGTTTTTGGCGATCTGAATACTGTGAAGTGCAAAGGAGGGATGGGGGGTCTTTTAGATCCCCCGACCCTCCAAAAAGAGTACCTGTCACCATCTATTACTATCACAAGGGATGTTTACATTCCTTGTGATAGCAATAAAAGTGATCAGATTTTTTTTTTTTAAAGGAACAGTGGTAAAAAAAAAATAAATAAATAAAAAAAAAAAAAAAAGATTTAAATCGCCACCGTCCCCGCGAGCTCGCGCAGCAAAGAAAACGCATACGTAAGTCGCGCCCACATGTGAAAACGGTGTTCAAACTACACATGTGAGGTATCGCCGCAATCGCCAGAGTGTGAGCAGTAATTCTAGCAAAAGACCTCCTCTGTAACTCTAACCTGGTAACCGTTAAAAATTTTTAAAGCGTCGCCTATGGAACTTTTTAAATACCGGACTTTGTCGCCATTCCGCGAGCGCACGCAATTTTCAACCGTGTCATGTATGGTATCTATTTACTCGGCGTAACATCCTCTTTCACAATATGGAAAAAAATTGGGCTAACTTTACTGTTGTCTTATTTTTTAACTCAAAAAAGTAAAATTGTTCCAAAAAAATCGCGCTTGAAAGACCGCTGCGCAAATATCGTGTGACAAAAAGTATTGAAACAATCGCCATTTTATTCTCTAGGGTGTTTGAAAAAAAATATATATAATGTTTGGGGGTTCTAAGTAATTCTCTAGCAAAAAAAAATGTTTTTAGCTTGTGACCACCAAATGTAAAAAAGTGGCCCGGTTGGTAAGTGGTTAAGTATATGTTCAAAAAAGTCCCTTAACTACTGTGCTTCCCAGTTACATGTACTTGCCTTCTATTTGCTTCCCTGGCTACTGGGAGACAACAGCATTACCAGATATACAGTAGAATGTGACAAGGCTGGTGCTTGCCCATGTAGGCACCCCTACAGGTAATATTATATGAGGGTGGGGATAGAGAGTGGAGTGCACTTTGTAATCAGAGTAACAATTTGGAGTTCACACAAGAGGGGAATCACACAAGGGCAAATAGACTGTGAATTTTGCAAGTGCTGTTGCTCCAGAGTTTAGTTATAAGAGGGGGAAGCTCAGTTGATTTCCATCAACCAATCATGTGATTGGGTATTCTTTGCAAAGTGAAGCAAATGCACTTGCAAAGCACACAGTCTATTTGCCTTTAGTAAATCAACCCCCTTGTTACTCTGATTACATGGTGCTCTCCTCTCTCTATCCCCGCCCTCATGTGGCAATGTTGGGAAGCCTACACTGTTACATGAGGGTGGCAGAGGAGAGCCCTGTGCTATGGTTAAATAAAAACACATTTTCATCTATTTAGAACTATAATGATAGTAGAGTATGTATAATGGTAAAACTATATATTCCTCTTCTATACATGTGTGCACAATTTCTTCTTTCTTATAGTTTCATCCTATAATAACAGAGTATACACAACCTGACAATGCTCACCATAATACTGTTCCTTTAGAGATGTTCCTTCTACTCTTTGCTAAGTTCATGCCTGAAGTGCCTGTATCAGGAGGATAATTAGCGGGAACAAAGATCTAAGAGATAAAAGGAATACAGGCATTACGGGAGAACAAGGTACCATTGACCTGTGTGTTATAAAGAGCTCTACGCCAACCTATTAACTGCTTGATGGAAGCTACAGTGTGTTACAGGAAAAAATGTTTATATACTTTTTCTTTCATTCTCAAACCAAGATGAACTGTCTACAGTGCACAAATATGTGGCCTTCCTGAGTTTAAGCCAGTTGGCTGTCTTCTCACGAGGGCTGGAGAGGAGACTGATAAAACTTGTTCTAGAATGGGGAGGAAAGCTTGGTTGCAGGGTCACATCCTGTCTCAAGCTCTTTTGGGTGTGATGTATGTTAGCTGATGCTGTAAATGCATTCACAATGGTTTGGAGGCAAATAGAACTTTGCTCTTAAACTTTTGTTGAAAAATCTAGTTTCCTAAAATGAATTTATTAGGGTAGATTAATCCTCCCGAGCCAAAATTAGCAGCATCAGGAAGAGTCAGTCCACTTGACTATAACCTTATGACTAGTGTGTCCATCTAAATATGCTTGAGGTATAGATGCTGAGCTTCCTCTATGTTTACCGAAAGCCTGTCCGTTACAGATCACACATACATTTAAATATTTGGGTATTATAGTCCAACTACCACTAACAAAATTTCCTGAGAACAATATATTGCCCTGCTTAACCAAACAAACTCACGCTATGTATCAAAATAATTAAAATTAAATGTTAAAGAAATGCAGCTGCTGTCATCCAGGTGTGAGCCACCTCAAATTGTTCACAAAAATATTAATAAACAGTGCTTGATACAATGATATTAATCATTTAATACAAAGGTGCTCTAGTGCTCAAAAAGTTAAATAAGTCTCTGTAAAGTGCTCAAGTACTCCAATCAATAACTTGAAAAGTGCTGGGGTACTTCAGGTAAACATGCTGTGCCGGGTGCCACACTCCTCTCTCACACCCTCACTCACTGGAAACAATGGACCCTCAGCTTTACAGTCTGGGGGTCAAAACCAAAAATACGTCAACACATTTTGCCCCTCCTCCAGGGCATCATCGAGTCTTTGAATGTGCCCTGGAGGAGGGGCGAAACACGTTGGTGTATTTCCGGTTTTCTGTACCACTGACATAATTTCTGCCCTCCATGGAATGCACTCTGAGCCGCGGCAAACCCGGAAGAGCTGTGTTTTCTACCTGTCCTTATTAGCTATCTTGTAAGTAGGTAATTTTATGGCGCAATAAATGTATTTTTAAGCAGTATGGCACTATGAGCCTTTTATGTTTATACCGAGCCTGGTGCAGATTCTCATTACCCTGAAGCCTATATATTTGGAAGATCTTACCGAGGAATGGTAGAGCTCAGATTCCACTAACATCAGATTTAAGCGCTTTTGACCCCCAGACTGCAAAGGGTCCATTGTTTCCGGTGGGTGGGGATGTGGCACAGCATGTTTACCTGAAGCACCCCAGCACTCTTCAAATTATTGATTGGAGCACTTGTGCACTTTACAGAGACTTGTAACTTGTTGAGCACTTGAGTACCTTTGTATTAATTGATTAATATCATTGTATCAATTTTGCTAGCGCTGATTATTAATATTTTTGTGATCAATATATTGCCCTGTGTTTCTTCCTTTTGTACCAAAACAAACCAAGGGTTTAAGCTTCCCCTTACATTGATGGGTCGGGTGAATTTATTCAAAATGGTATTTCTTCTTAAATGTCTATATATTTTTGTTAACTCCCAAAATCAACTTTGCAGGAAATGGATTAATTTCTGTTATGTTTCTTTGGTCCACAAAAGTACCTAAGCTTTCTCTGGAAACACTACAGCTTCCCACTTCTAGGAGGGTCTGGTACTTCCTAATTTTTGCCTTTCCTGTTATGCGGCTCAATAGTTTTTGTAATGTATATTGGTGGATGTTTCCTGAATAATGCAGCTACTGCTGCTGAGGCCACAGTGGTCTCGTCCTATGAAACCCTAAGCAATCTGATCTACAGACGCACACTGAACACAACCAGAAGTAATGTGACCTTACAAGCTTCTATATGAATATATAGTAATTGCCTGACCCTATTATCTGGGAATGAACATATTTGGTCCCCTAATCAACCTTTATGGTACAACCCTAGCAAACCTCACTTTTTTGATCTACCTGCTGGGCTCCTATGGGTCTGCCGAGGTTTGAAGTATGCCCACCAGCTATATGTAGAGGGTGTGTTTAAATATTTTCTACAACTATAATGAGAGATGGGAATCCCCAATGGTTGACACTTTAGATATTTACAACTTAGACATGCGACAGAAACCCAAATAGAACTTAGAGAGGTGCATTTTTTTAACTTCAAGCTGGAACTTGCACTTCTCTTTTCAGATCACACTCGGCTTATCTCTGTATTCTATGCCATACTGTGGGAGAGGCCTTCGGCGTCATCATCTATATTCGAAGCCCAATGGTTGGTCAATGTCCCTGACATCTAACTGGATAACTGGCAGGAGGTTTATAATTCCTTTTTTGATACGGTTATCTCAGCCAGAGACAAGCTCATTCAACTGAGATTCTTCCATAGACCATAATACGTAATATAATTACACCCCTGAGCGTCTTTTTCTCACGCATAAATGTGAAACTCATATTTGCCACAAATGTGAGGCCAAACAAGGCTATTTCTGTCATACGGCTTGGTCATGTAATAAGATAAGACCTTTTTCGGAAGTTACAGCCTTTATTTCTGATCATTTTGATCTTCCCAATGTCTGCAGCCCAAAGTGGTGCCTGTTGGATATATTTGAAGATGCCAAGCTCTCTACTGGGCTAAAAGATTTCTCAGATTGTTACTCTACTATGCCGGGAAAACTATAGCTTTGGATACATATGGATTACCTACATGTTGGCTTGTGGTAAAAATTAATTAACCAGAACCTACAGCTCTACAAACTAACATATGATGCGAGGGGGTACCCAGTGAAATTCCGCAAATTCTGCTGTCCCTGGATAGAATCACAAGATACCAGTGATTCCCTCCTTCACTTGATTTCTGACCCCAACTTTAATTTGCCTCATCACTCCATTGATGCACAGACTAATAGTCAGTGTATGACTATACTGTTATGTATTGATGGACCAAGGGTGTGGTGTTCTGGACCATTTGGGCCAATAAAGTGTCTGCTCCTGTACGAACAGTGGTGTAGGTGAGCAACTGTAGTTTGCAGATAACATTATACCTATTGTATTATGACAGTTTGTAGTCCTTTTGGTTGATTGCTGTACATTTGTTGTATATCGTGTTCAAGAAATATGTGTGTACATGTCATATGATGTTGCAGAGCATCTTCATGTTTGATTTGTCATATTGTATGGTATTATTCATGACTCTGTACTGCTTTCAATGTCAACATGTTCTCTGTCTGTATAGATCTTCTTGAATTAACCAGGTTTAAAAATATGCTTGAGGTGATTATAGCCATATTAGTGCACTTGCAAGAGGAACAATTGAGTACTCTCTGTGATACTTTTTTTAAATTTGCTCTAACATCCACGATTTTAGGACTATGGATTTGGATGGTATTGCACATAAAAAAAGTATCACGGACAGTACTCAATTGTTTCTGGTCTAACTAAATAATATTCACGGTACATGTTGAAGAATTTCATTTGGCACATTGCCGTTATAAAAACCATGTTCTGTTTTTTAACCGCTTCCTGACCACCTGCTGCAGTTATACTGTGGCAAGGTGGTCAGATAGTGTGAACCGCCATCATTGTGCGTCGATTCGTGCATATGGCATAGCGAGCACCGGCGGTCCACAAGGGACCCGCAATCCCCATGTACAGAGGCAGAACGGGAATCTGATGACATGGCAGAGGTCTTTTGTTCCCAGTGATTGGGAACAGCGATCTCTGTCATGTCCCAGTAAGCCCACCCCCCCTACAGTTAGAACACACCCAGGGAACACACCTAATCCTTTGATCGCCCCCTAGTGTTATCCCCTTCCCTGCTAGTGTCATTTATACATTGATCAGTCCATTTTGATAGCATTGATCAATGTAATAATGTCACTGGTCCCCAAAAAGTGTCATGTGGGGTCAGATTTGTCCCACTAAAAATCGCAAATCGCCACCATTACTAGTAAACACAATATAAAATAAATAAGATCCCTAAATCAATCCCATAGTTTGTAGATGCGATAACTTTTGCGCAAACCATACACCTATTGCAATCTTTCTTTATGAAAAATATGTAAAGAATATATATCGGCCTAAACTGATGAATAAATTAGTTTTTTTATATAATTTTTTGGATATGTATTATAGCAGAAAGTTAAAAAAAAAATTTTTTTTTTTCAAAATTGTCAATCTTTTTTTGTTTATAGTGCAAAAAAAAAAACAACGCAGAGATGATCAAATACTACCAAACCTTCTGTTTGGGTACAACATTGCACAACCACGCAATTGTCAGTTAAACTGATGCAGTGCTGTATCGCAAAAAATGTCCTGGTCATTAAGGGGGAAATCCTTCCCGTCCTTAAGTGGTTAATACAGTATAGACTGACATGTAGCCAAAAAATATATGCATTTCCTTATTGTTCTAATACTATTATTGAGAAAATCAAATAATTACAGTATTAACCTCTTCACGCCCACGCTACAGCCGAAAGACGGGTACAGTGTGGGCCTAAATTGCCGGGGGGGCGTCCATGTACGTCCTCCTTTGCATGTGTTGTCTACGCGCCCCCTGCGGGGGGCGCAGGCAGCGCACTCTGTGATCAGCGAGTCCGTGAGACTCGACTGATCACAGATCAGAGTAAGGGGCCGATCCAGTCCCCTTACCACGTGATCAGCTGTCAGCCAATGACAGCTGATATGTGATGTAAACAGAAGCTGGTAATCAGCTTTTTTTTTCCCTCACGCTAACAGCGTGAGGAGAAAAAAAAGCTGATTGCCGGCTTGTGTAAATGGGATATTGGTCCCACACATGGAGAGCCACTGCCGCTTCATCACTGCCCACAAGTGCCACCTACCAGTGCCCACTAGTGCCACCTACCAGTGCCCACAATTACCACTAAACCGTGCCCACCAGTGCCACCTACCAGTGCCCACTAATGCCACCTACCAGTACCCACAATTACCACTAAACAGTGACCACCAGTGCCACCTACCAGTGCCCACCAGTGCCACCTATCAGTGCCCACCAGTGCCTCATCATCAGTGCCACCTATCAGTGCTGCTTATCAGTGTCACCTGCCAGCACCTATCAGTGCCCATCAGTGCCACCTCTCATTGCCCATCAGAGCCACCTATCAGTGCCCTTCAGTGCAGCCTATCAGTGCAGCATCATCAGCGCATATCAATGAAGGATAAAAAAGTGCCTGTTTGCTAAATTTTGTAACAAACTAACAAAGGTTTTTCTTTGTTTGTTTATCAAAAAAAAAATAAAAAAAATCAGTGATTAACCCCTTCAAACCTAAGCCTTTTTCTGATATTTGTTGCTTAGGGGTTAAAATCCGTATGTTTGCTAGAAAATAACTGAGAACACCCACACATTACATATATATATATATATATTTTTAGCAGAGACCCTAGAGGATAAAATGGCAATCATTGCAATATTTTATGTCACACATTATTTGCACAGCGGTCTTTCAAAAGCAATTTTTTGGGAAAAAAAGACATTGTCATGAATTAAAAAAAAAAACAAAACAGCAAAGTTAGCCCAATTTTTTTGTATAATGTGAAAGATGATGTTACTCTGAGTAAATAGATACCAAATCACACTTTGAAATTGCGCACACTCATGGAATTGCAGCAAACTATGGTACTTAAAAAATCTCCATAGATTATGTTTTAAATTTTTTTACTGGTTACCAGTTTAGATTTACAGAGGAGGTCTTGTGATAGAATTATTGCTCTCACTCTAACGATCGTGACGATACCTCACATGTGTGGTTTGAACACCATTTACATTTGTGGGCGCGACTTACATATGCGTCGATTCTGCGTGCAAGCACAGAGGGATGGGGAGCTTTCAATTTTTTTCTTAATTATTTAATTTAATTTTTTTTTTTTTTTACACTGTCTCTTTAAAAAAAAAATTCAGGTCATTTTTATTGCTGTCACAAGGAATATAAACATCCCTTGTGACAGTAAGTAATAGTCAGTGATAGGTACTCTTTATGGAGGGACCTGGGGTCTACAAGACCCCCAAACCCCTCCTTTGCTCCTAAAAGCATTCAAAACGCCAAGTTTGGCTGTTTGGAACACTGCCTTTTTTTAAATATGGCACTTTTAAGGCTCCAGTAAACCCGGAAGTGATGTCACGACATCGCTTCTGGGTAACTAGTTCTGAGACCCAATCAAAGCCAATTGCGAATTCATTCGGCTCTTCCTCCCCGGAAGGCAGTAAGAGGTGGGGGGATGTTCCATCCCGCTCCTTGGGACAACAGCCGAGCGGCTTTTAGCCGCATTGGTTGTTAACCAAAGAAAGCAGACCGTCCACTGTAAACAACGGTACCGGATGATGCATGCATCAACCCGGTACAACCCCTATAAGCCGAGGCCGCATATTTGCTTACGGCCAATGTGAAGGGATTAAATACCACCAAAAGAAAGCTCTATTTGTGTGAATAAAATTATAAAAAATTCCATATGGGTACAGTGTTGCATGACCGCGCTATTGTCGTTCAAAGAGTGACAGCACTGAAAGCTGGAAATTGGCCTGAGCAGTAAGGGGGTTTAAGTGCCCAGTAAGCAAGTGGTTAATTAGAGACACGAAGGTCATCTACAGACTGCTGGGGTCACTGAAAACTGAAATAATTTTTTTTTCAATGAAGCCTTTAGTTTGCATGTGATCGCTGTATCATAGCCAGGGCTTTTTTTAAAGTGAAAAGGTGCAGGAACTCCCCCTTTTGAATCACCCCTTTTTCTCTCTGCCCCTACCCATCTCTGAGCATTGTCCTTTGGTTCCACCCCCTACCTACTACCAATACTGCCCCTTTTAGGCTGCGTTCACACAGGGGTGATCCGGCTTAGGCAGGCTTTGCTAGGCGACTTTCAGCGCAATTTCAGTGCAACTTCAGCGCAACTTCAGGCGACTTACATCGTGACTTCATGCCAGGTGACTTTGCCCATGGCCAATCAGAGAAGGGAGTGGGTTGCACTAGATAAATTCTATTCTTTTCACTGTAATGTCGCTTCCATGTAGATGGGGGATCCGACTTGGAGACGACTTCTATTGAATTCTATAGGCACAAGTCGGATAGAAGTCGCCTTGAGGAACCTTTTCTGAAGTCGGGGCAACATCGGTAGAGTACATTAAGACGGCTCCCATTCACTTCAATGGGATTTCAGAAGTCAAGCAACTTGGGGCGACTTGAGGCGACTCAAGTCGGAGCACAAGTAGCCGCCGTGTGAACGGGCTTTTAGAGAATACAGAACAAAGTATAATTTTGTGGTGTTAAGGTATGTGTATGGAATTTGTTAATGATAACAAGAAAGGCAGTAAAATGGACCCCTTGCAGCCAGCAAAAATAGATCCCCCAAGAACAATAGAACCCCACAACAATATACCCCCAGGCAACAGTAGATTCACCCCAGCAACAAAAGACCCTACCAGCAACAATAGATCTCGCAGCACCCAGCATCAATAGACCCTCCAGCACACCCTAGCACCCATTGCCATTACATACCTTCAGTGCTGGAGGTGCCAAAACTGAGTTCCCCTGCATTACCACTGAAAAAAGCCCTAGTCATAGCTGACATAGTGATGATATGTTTGAGAACCATTCTGATCTCTTCCTGACTTTTTTTGTGGGAACCAAAGCTGTCACTGAGAGCCTGGTTTGAAAGCTAGCTGATAGGAGGGTTATTGGATTTTCCATTGCTAACTTTTATTTTAGGGAGCCTTCTCCCTAAAATAAATTCGATTTTAAGGGGGGGGGGATCTAGCTGTCAGATAAGGGAATCAAGGAGGTGTGGGGGCCGGTCCGTTGGTAGCATGTTACACGTTACACCCTAAATATGGGGGTAACATGTAACATGTTTTGAAAGGTGAACTTATCCTTTAAGTAGTAATGCCTACAAGGTAATTGGGGCCCCATTTTTCATACCGTACTGACTATTTTTGTATGTTACGCATATCTCAGTGGCGGCCCGTCCATACGGGCCCTCTAATCCATGTGCCCAGCCCATAATCGACATGCAGGGTGCTGGACATATGGATTCCAATGTTTTTTTTTCGAAGTACGTGATTAGTGCCAGAGTCTCCAATTGGCTTCAAAAAGGATCGGCTCGGGGCGCAGTGCTCTGCTCGGGGCCGACCCAGTTGTGTGACAATAGCGAATTAATTTTCGTTATTGGCTACCTGATTCTCCTCCCGGCCAATCAGGAAGCAGGTCCTGGGACCCGATTGGCTGAGAGGAGAAGCACAGGCTTCCATTCTCCTTCCTCCCATCCAGCTTGGTGCTGCACATCATCCAGGCGCACCTGACACTTCTGCGCGGCTCCCCTGGTCTTCAGTTCCACTTCCCGCAGGGGCAGGTGCAGGGCTGGTGGGGTGGATGGACGAGTGATCGACGGGGGTGGTTTGGTGAGGGGACCGACTGGGAGAGAGGGTGGCGGGTGGTTTGTTTGCCGCCCGTCCCCAAAATGGAGCACCAGCGGCCACTGGTATATGTTACTTATGCAAGTTTGTTAATAAAGGACTGCTATGGCTATTAAACTGCAGTTTTGTTTCACTTGGGTAAGGTAATGGAGGAATGTTGGTCAAACAGTTTTAGGGGCAAATCTTTATAACCGAGTCAACGGTGAGCATTACAGAGAACATTGTAAATTAGGGAAGTATAGGTAGACTTTCTTCATCTGCCAGAAATCCTTGTCCTATCTAAGCTTACAGCTTTCCCATTGTCACCTTGGGTGTTATATTTTGCACTCAAATAATGAATCCACATTCCCAAAACAAGCTATATATTTCTGAGTGCATTCAGGGGTGAGTTTGCCCTCCGGTAACACAAGCACACTGTATTGAATTATTAAATCTAGAAATCTCCTAAACATCTCTCTTCTCCCTTAAGATACTCATTTTTTAGCTTCATTTGACACTTTTGTCGCTTATAATGTCTGATATATACATAAACGGCTTTTTTCTTCATGGCTTCCCCAAACACAATTTCATTTATCTGCCTGATACAATATCACCAGAACTCTACCTAAAAATGAAGATTATTCATTGGCAGGCTCGCAGGGAAAAAATGAAAAACTAAAAAGTAATAATTTTGTGATTTTGCGATGGTTTATCTATTTATTAAATTCCGCATGCACGCAGCTTATTGCATTGCAACAAAAAATATTTTATTTTCCTGCTTACATCTGCATGGTGCGCGAGCGTCTCGTTAATCGAATTTCTTCTATTTGCTGTGTGTCTGTATCCCTGAGAAATTTACACCATCGCAGACCCAGCAGATTTTATGTTAACAATAGATTTTAAAAATGACATCTAGAGGCTCTGCAGTGCAATGCCCATATAATGTATGCAATCCTTATCTGCCATAGAGCTAGTGTTGGTACAGCTTAACCTGCATACAGATTGCCTGAACTGCTCTTCTCTTCCTGCTTTATCATAATGTATAAACCACAAGTTTCAAACAAAGTCACATTTATTAATCCACAAAAAAAAATTGAACATAAAAATATTTTACTGCAGCAAACATAAAAAGAAACATAAAGAGTTTCTGTTCGGTACAGGTTGTCACGCACCTGGTGGTGGAGGCTGTCTTATGCAGGGAACAACCACTTTTGCGCACCTGATTCGGGGACCCCTGGTAGAGCAGACAGGAGGTCCGAGAGTGCAGGATGGCACGAGGACTGGATTGTCTCTGATGATGGTGTGAGAAGTCCCAGAGCGGCTCGTGCAGATATGAAGGAAGGTGGTACAAGCTGGGTCGGCAACTGGCAGGTGGTGCGCTATAAAGGAGTAGGCAGAAGAATGGTCAGGTCCAATCAGAGTTTGTAATCAGGTGGGCAGCTGAGGTACAAGGGATCAGGCAAGAGAATGGTCGTGGGTAGCCAGGGGGTCGGTGCAGGCAGATATCAAGCAGGTCAGGTCAAGCCATGTCTTCAGGAACAAGTAAACAGGAACAGAGCTGGGGCTCACAGGTACACTAGACGCTGTAGAATGGACAGCACTGGTTGCAGGGTGCTGTCTGCTTAAATGGGCCGTTTGGGCGCCAATGCCGGCACGGAAACGCGCACGCACACGCTACGTGTGCCCGCACGCAAGCTTCCAGGCCCAACTTTCAGGGGCAACGGTCATTTCCTGACACAGGTATATGTTTTGGGGTCAGAAAAGGGAGAATTTTAGGGGTCAGCCATATCTCCCAGACCACATGGCCACAAGACTTCCTGATAATGAGATCAAGCATACAGCTCTACGACAAGGAGAAGCCTAGTCACGCATCCATTGGTTGACCACCTGTAATGCTGTCACTGCATCCCTGATCTGGGTACTCATCCTCACAGTGTCCACTACATCCACTTTATGTGCAAGTGTAAAATAGAATTAAACCGTCAGCATTCTTTAGCTTAACACATTGAGCACAGTAAAATAAACATTGCCCAGGAAATAGTTTGTTAAAATTCCTACCCTATCACTTGCAGTTTGCAGCTTTCAAAGCTGCTGGCAACTGCTATCTCAGTGTTCCTTTCCTTAACTTCCACTCTTCATAGGAAAGAGTTAACTGTAGATAGTGCAGTCTCAAGCCAGTCTGTTAACTTAAAGAAGGGAGTGCGAAGGAGAAGGGAGAAGTGTGAGAGTGCCTTTTCACCCTAGGTTATGGGGTTGTGTGTTGCACACAATGTAGGGAAACACAGCTCTAGTTCCATAGGTGTGCACAGCATATTGCATTTGGGTGTGCACCCCAAAGCTCAAACACACGGTACCAATCACTCACTGTATTCATTCAAAAAGGGAAGGAGCCGGTAAATGACATTACACCTTCCCCCACTCATTCAGAAACATCATCTGTGTGTGCTCGCAGCAGCAGCCGGCAGGACAGGAGGGAAGCCGGCAGCGCAGTTGGAGGGGGCTCCAAGCAGCAGGGGCAATATGCGCCACAGGGAATGATTAGGGTGTGCCCGGGCACACCTGGCACGCCCAGAGCGCATGCCTATGCCTAGTACCTACATGCAGGGGTGGCTCCACGGGATGCTGCAGAGACAGGGCCCACCCTGAAACAGAAAACCCAGTGCACTGGTTATAGCACCAGCTTAAACTGGAACATAGGCAAGGATTAACAGATAAATGAGCAGAATTATCATTAAGTGATTACAACAGTTGCTGAGTTAAGAGTTTAAAGTGATACTAAACAATATCCCTCTTCTCCAAACATAATCCATACACATCCACTACTTAAAGGCCCTGTAGTATATTTTTCATGAAATTGTTTTTAACCATTTTTTTCTGCATCTTTGTAATGTCCTCCATAGGTCCCTTAATCTATCCTTTTCCCACTCACTTTCATTTGTTCTGAATAAGTTCACATGAGTTGCGGTCATATACAATGTTCTATGCACACTACAAATCCCATAGTCTATAGTCCCTAGTCCAAGGGGTAGGCAACCTTAAAGAGGTGGAGATCTACCTGAACAACATGGGAGTAGTCAAATATCACAGGGCTATGTCTAAGTGTAGCAAACCCGCAGGAAAGCTGCAGATACAATGCACTGCACCCACGGTGTGGGTAGGTAATCCACAGCACATCAGAAAGCAGCCCTATACTATTATGCCCAGTTTACTGCTTTACACTGACCTGAAGATCTCTTATTTCCTGCTGCTGGCACCACTCTGGAGATCACTAGCTGGGACAAGAGGTGGAGTGCAAATGGCATCACTCCGCATGGGACAAGAACCAGTACTACAGATTAGGCATCGGCTTATGTGGCTCTTACTCCCTACTGCAGCTTCAACTTTACAAGTAGTCCCTCTGCATTGCCCTCTGTTTGATGCTCTGGGATGGAGGGTCAGCAAGCCTGGACCCCGATCTACCAGTCACCTGGCCATGATCTACAGGCTGCTGACCCCCGCCCCATGACTACATTCCTATATAGAGTGGGACCATGTAGAATTAATAAAGTCACCCTTTAACAGAAGTTGGATCACATCAAATCAATTTTGAGCAAAAGCTCACTATATTCATGGAGAGCCTAAATCAGGGGTGCTCAACCCATGGCCCAGCGGAGCCCCCTGATGCTGGCCGTGACCTCAAACCAGGGCAGTGTATGTCCATGCTCTGGGATGGCAGGTCAGCCAGCCCAGAACTCAATCAATGGGTTGCCAACCCACCATCCCAGTGCATCAGAGTACATGGTGCCAGCGTTGGCAGTGGAGGATACAGATGGCTTTGGAGGGAGTGCTACCTCCTGCCCCAGGCGGAGTGATGGCAAGTGCACTTCACCTGAGACCTTTCTAGAAACCTGGAGAGTGAAGCCAGCAGAAGCTGGAAGAGGAAAAGATCAGTGTATTAAACATTGTATTTACTGCACTTTTGCAATGGGCATATTAGGACTTAGAAAGAAGTGCTAATATGCTTAGGCTGCTTTCACACTGATCTGCAGATGCAGTGCAGTTCACCTGTGGCTTTCCTGTGGGTTAGCTTCACTTTGCCATAGGCTTCTATTATATCCTGCGGGTTTGGTGCACTCTCTGAAAGCGCATCAAAACTCCTGAATTCTGGAGTCTTGGTGGACTTTCAGAAAATGCACCACACCCACAAGATGTAATAGAAGTTTATGGCAAAGTGCAGCTAACCCCTCATAGTTCATTGTGTCCCATGAGTGGTTACAAAACTACTTAGGTGGCTCTTGCTCTTTAAAAGGTTGAGCACTCCTGGCCTAAACGGGAGAATGGGAGAATACATTAATTATTCTTTTTGTTTACAATTATCAGGTTCTGTCTTTCCAATGCTGATGTATGGTTGGCGGCATTATTTTAAGATATTTGTGAGCCAGGGGGGTGGAGTAATATGGAAATAGCACATTACATATTAGTTAAAGTTGTCCAGTGGTCTTGCAAATATTTAAGAATGCCTCCAAGCCTTGGCTAAGGATTATATAGGACAAAGTCTAATTACTTTTAGCTGACTCCTGTGATTGTAAACTTATTGTAAACTGACTATATTGGCAAGCCAGCCCACTCCTTGTGAAGTCATTTTGCTCCAGTGGTGGATGGGTTGGCCATTTCCCTATATAACACACACACAGCTTATAAGATGTGTCTCATAACAGAGCTGCATTAGGCATGCGTCTGTCTGATCATCTGACCATGCCATTTAATGGGAGAATCCATAGTGGAAACAGAATCTTTAGTTAAGCATTCTTGTTATATTTTATTTATCTTTATCTGTATCTGTAATTATCTTTAATAAATGTTATACTTGTAAGTATTTGTGTGATCTCTCTTTGCACATATCGAATAAAAACCCTAAAAAAACTTAAACTATCACATGATCGTGATACAACACCATCATGACAATCTTTGACCTATCCGCATGGATAATGGCATCAAAAGGCCCTTTAAGCACATAGATATAATACAGAGTGCTATGGATCCCCTGGGTGCAGGGGCATTGCGGCACATGAAGTGTGCCACAGTGGAAATGGGCGTGGTTTAAATGAAATAGTGGGTGTGGCATAAAGGGGCATGGCACAAAGGGGTGTGGTTGAAGTCTGAGATGAATGAGGGATGAAGGAAGCAAGAAAGAAAGAAATAGGGACGGAAGGAGAGAGAAGGAAGGAAAGAAAGAGAGATGGCGGGACAGCAGGCCCAGATCCTACACCACAATAGTAATATGTAAGTTTAACAATCAGCAGATAACGATACTCCAAACACCTGGTGTTAACGCTTCAATCATCCCGGCACCATGGTTGGTATGGTGTCAGGATGATTGAAGCGCATTATTTCTATTATTACATTGTAATATAAAATGAAATAGTTCAACTCACCATAATGCAGAATCACTGGGAGCCCTGAGTGTGTCACTTGCCACTGTCGCCTGCTACCAGATGCCATCAGGTGTCCCCAGCAGAGTCCCTCCTTCCATCAGGGGCATCAGCAGAGTCCCTCCTCACATCACTGGTGTCCCCAGCCAGCAGAGTCCCTCCTCACATCACTGGTGTCCCCAGCCAGCGGAGTCCATCCTTACATCACTGGTGTCCCCAGTCAGCGGAGTCCCTCCTCACATCACTGGTGTCCCCAGCCAGCAGAGTCCCTCCTCACATCACTGGTGTCCCCAGCCAGCGGAGTCCCTCCTTACATCACTGGTGTCCCCAGCTAGCCGAGTTCCTCCTTACATTACTGGTGTCCCCAGCCAGCGGAGTCCCTCCTTACATCACTGGTGTCCCCAGCCAGCGGAGTCCCTCCTTACATTACTGGTGTTCCCAGCTAGCAGAGTCCCTCCTTACATCACTGGTGTCCCCAGCCAACGGAGTCCCTCCTTACATCACTGGTGTCCCCAGCCAGCGGAGTCCCTCCTCACATAACTGGTGTCCCCAGCTAGCGGAGTCCCTCCTTACATCACTGGTGTCCCCAGCTAGCCGAGTCCCTCCTCACATAACTGGTGTCCCCAGCTAGCGGAGTCTCTCCTTACATCACTGGTGTCCCCAGCTAGCCGAGTCCCTCCTTACATCACTGGTGTCCCCAGCCAGTGGAGTTCCTCCTTACATCACTGGTGTCCCCAGCCAGCGGAGTCCCTCCTTACATCACTAGTGTCCCCAGCTAGCAGAGTCCCTCCTTACATTACTGGTGTCCCCAGCCAGCGGAGTCCCTCCTTACATCACTGGTGTCCCCAGCCAGCGGAGTCCCCCCTTACATCACTGGTGTCCCCAGCCAGCGGAGTCCCTCCTTACAACACTGGTGTCCCCAGCTAGCAGAGTCCCTCCTTACATCACTGGTGTCCCCAGCCAACGGAGTCCCTCCTGACATCACTGGTGTCCCCAGCCAACGGAGTCCCTCCTTACAACACTGGTGTCCCCAACTAGCGGAGTCCCTCCTTACATCATTGGTGTCCCCAGCTAGCAGAGTCCCTCCTTACATCACTGGTGTCCCCAGCTAGCGGAGTCCCTCCTTCCATCACTGGTGTCCCCAGCCAACAGAGTCTCCGCTGCCATTACAGAAGACCTGCTATCGTGCAACAGGTCACTCACAGAGAGAAACAAACAAGAGGCGGAGCTGGGCAGGTGGCTGCCAATAGAAATGGAGCTGCCGCCAACCCCCTCACCCCGTGGCCTGCTGCCGGTCTGTGATCCATTTTGGTAAAGGGGGCGGGGGGTTGGCGGCAGCTCCATTTCTGTTGGCAGCCACCCCGCCGGCTCTGCCTCTTGTTTGTTCCCCTCCTCGGCTAGTGACCAGGCTCCAGGAGAGTTTGACCTCTACAAAATGATGGCGGAGACCATCACCAGTGCCGGCCACGGACCTTTAGCGATTCTCAGGCCAGCGCACGGGGCTAAGAATACAATTCTGGATGCCCGAGACCCAGGGCATTTCAGGAGCCCATTCGGGGCTCCAGCAACCCCCAGATGCCCCCCCCCCCCGACACCTATGCCTGTGTGTCAATATTAGGGTTGCATTCCATGCCCAATCTAGCCACAGGACCAAGTTGTTGCCATCCTTCTGTGTGTATGTAGTTCTGCCCTCGGGCCATTGTTAATTTTCACAGTTATATAAATATGGACAGCTACATGTTTACACATTCATTCATTTACAAAATAATTTCATTTAATCCAGTTGTGTATTCTGTAAAATATCCCTCCTAAATGTATTCTTAATATTAAGCTTGCAGCCTATGCCCAGTCTACCCTCAGGACAAAGATGTTGCCATCCTTCTGTATGTGAATGTTCTGTCCTCAGGCCATACTTGATTTTTACAGTTATATAAATGCAGGCAGCTACACATTTACACATTCATTAATTTACAAAATAAATTAATTAAATCCAGTTATGTATTCTGTAAAATATCCTTAAATATATCTTAACTAGTACAAGTCTGCTTTTATATTAGCTTCTTGTAGTTCCCTATGCAGCATTATTCATAATTGGAATGGAAGAGGCTAGGCTGTAGATCAGGCAGTACACAAGGACTTGACTGGGGTCTGACCTGTATAGTTATCACGATCCAATCCCAGGCTGGGGTGGTCTTGGACCAAGCTACATTGCTTTAATTGCAGTACAGAAAAGTGAGGTCAGATCCTGGCATTTCTGTTTAAGCTTGGATTGGAAAACCACATGGATTATAAATATTATCCTGAGCATGAATTTATCTACTTAACCTCACGCTAATTTAAAGCTGAAGTTTAATTTGCTTATATTTTGTTTTACTTTTACTCCTCATCAATGCAACAATGACATTTTTTAATAAAATCTTTATGTTTCATTTACATACCTTATTTTATATCCAGTGATCCCATTACTGGGTACTCTGTGCTTCTATGTGCAATGCAGGCAGATCATAGATGGCGGGAGGGATCAGCAGGGTGCTATGCACAGCGCTTCCTGAAAACATCATGGCACCCTGCTTTGGTACTCCTCTACCTTGAGGCAAGCAGTGGGCTGGCTCTTGAGAGATATTATGCAGATATCAAAATGCCTTGTTGGGTAGATAGATGAGGAGAGAGAAGTGCCCAGTGTCCAGAGATAACACGCTTAATGGGAAGTTAGCAATCACTTATTGAGAGTCACATATATATACAGATCAAGCCAAAGTGTTTCGGGGTTCTGTGCCTCCCCCTCCTTCAGAGCTGTTGGTACGTATCAACAGAGATGGGTAGGCTCTGTGGGGGTTCCTCAATCACTTATAATAGCAGATATTGGCTCTGCTGGTGCAGAGGCAGCTGTGATGGAAGGGTTGGTGCCAGAAATTTGAATATTTGACAGGGGCAGGGGGTTTATCCATCTCCGTTGATACTTACCAACAGCCCTGAAGAAGGGGAAAGCATATTCCCCCGAAACATGTTGGCTTGACCTTTATATGCGTGACTCTCAATGAATTACTGCTAACTTCCCATCAAGTGTGTTATCACTCTGGACACTGGGCACTCCTCTCTCCTCATCTATATTCCATTGCAACTGAAGCAATATTGCATTCGCACCAGTTAGGTAGCAGCCCACACCTTCAAAGGGAGTTAAACACCACCATTCATCTGCAGAACTACCGAATACTGATTAACCACTTGCCGTCTGCCCTATATCAGTTTTACTGCTACAGGGCGGCCACGCTGCGTACGATCATGTATATATACATGATTCTGCACTTCCAGGTATTGGCACAAGTGTGCGGCACCTGCAGCTTTCTCCTGCTGTGATTCTACAGAGCTTGAGTTGATCAGTGGGCCCCGTGGACCCAATGTCCATCGGCACCCGCTGATCATTTGGTAAACAGACAGAACAGCTATCTGCCTATGTAAATTGCCATTCTGTCAGTAAGGAAGGCATGGATTCTGTGTTCCTGCAAAGCAGGGACACAGATCCATGCCTTTCCCTAGTAAAATCACCTCCCACACTACAGTAAAACACCATCTCAACACACAGTTAACCCTTTGATCATCCCTGATGTTAACCCCTCCCCAGTCAGCGTCATTAGTACAGTGATAGTGCATATTTTTAGTACTGATCACTGTATTAGTGGCACTGGTCCCCAAAAACTGTCAAAAGTGTCAGTTAGTGACTGATTTGTCTGCCGTTATCTCGCAGTCCCCGCTCTAGGTCACTGATCGCCGCCATTACTAGTAAAAACATAAAAAAAAAAAAAATTCCATAAATATATCCCATAGTTTGTAGATGCTATAACTTTTTGTCAAAAATATGTATCAGAATACATATTGGCCTAAATTGATGAAGAAATAAAAAATATTGTTTTTATGTATAGTCATAAGACTAAAACTGAATCAAAATTTGATGTCAAAATGAACACTGGCTCCAACTAACCATGGGTGGGTAAATGGCAGTCTGGAACAGTGGGCTTTCCTAGGCAGGCTACATTTGTATGCATCCTGGCGTATGCAATGCTCACGTCTCATGCTGTGCCCCCATGATTGGAAAAACTGAAATCCAATAAATGAAAGGGATTGGGAGAAGACAGTCAGGCTGGGACAGAAAGTGCTAGATGATGCTAGATGTCCTCCAGTGGGCTCCATTTGAGTTACTACAGCTTGTAATGCACACTTTGAAAAGCTCACAGTGTGCTGTGAAATCAGAGTAAGCAATTTCAGTACAGGAGATGAGCCTGTATAATTGTGCAAGACTAAAAGTAAGCCTGGTGTTCAGCTTTAAAATATTTACATGTATACACAATTATGCTAGAAAACAAAGGTCTCTAAAGGTACATAAATGCATTTGAATCTATTTTATATGGTTATCTGATTTTCTATCCTAGAACAATAATGCTTGTTGATAGCAACTGTTTTCACGTTTTGATTTTTCCTGCTATTTCTTAATTGCCTATAATTGGGTTCTGAGCCTTTGTGCTATTGGCTGGTGTTTCATTTCTTCAGTATGGATTAAACCCCAGTAGGATTATGTCCAGAGTCTGATTGCTCTTGACTAGTGTATGCTGGAAGAAACTCTTTATTTTCCATTATCATCAATTTAAATAAAGCAGCATTTCACAGCAGAGTGAGAGCAGCGTTCTCAGCGAGAATATAAAGAATAATTACATTGTATTTAAGTGTATGTGTGAGTGCTACGCTGAAGGAGATGAGGAGCGTAACACTCCAGCCATGTCTCTGTGACAAAAACAAAATATATTCGACAGACAATTATTGCCCCATACGTAAACTTCATTACAATGATGCCCAGCGATACTGAAGAGGGTCCTTAACAGACAGCTTATATAAAACAAAAACAGTGTCTCTGTACCGACCTCACAATGCGAGGAGTA
>BLSH010439592.1:1345944-1361040 GCA_018402905.1 Glandirana rugosa | reverse complement strand
GATGATGGGGCAATATTCCTCTCAGTGACACCCCCCACTAATTACAATGGTGAGGCACTATTCCTCCCACTGACATCACCTATTGGGCACTATTCCACCCAGTGATACCTACTAAGGGGCATTATTTCTCCCACTGATAGCAATGCTGGGACACTATTCCTTCCATTGACACAAACTATGGTGCGCTATTCCTTCTACAGATAACAATGATGGGGCACTGTTAATCCTACTGACATCAACAATGGGGCAGCTTTCTTCTCACTATTACCAATGATGGGGCACTACTCCTCACACTGACACCAATATAGGACACTATTTGTTCTACTGACACCAGCTATAGGGCACTGTTCCTCCCACTGACACCAACTATGAGGTTATATATCTCCCACTAATGTGATCAGTACAAACTTCAATCTCACTTGCATTTTGTTTAAAATACAAATTTGTGAGGAACAACACATACAGTACAGTCACTTTGCTTTGGGGGAAAAAATCCATCCAATCAAGGGTCAGTGTTAATGGTCATTTGTTTGCATCAGAACTGCTTCCCTTCCTATAAAGTCAGTGTTCTGGTAGGTGTATGATAGCGCTGGGGTAACGTGGGTTCAACTTAAATCCAATTGGAGCCAAATAGATCCAGTCGGATGTATGCATGTCTTTAGTACACACCTGTATTAGTTCAGGCTCAAATCAAACTTTCTTTTTTATTTTATCCATATTGCAACACAAATCATTGTCAAGCTCTGAAGAAGGGAAAGTCCTTACCCCTGTTAACTATATCTGTTGTTCCTTACAAATAAAGATTTTAAACAAATAGGAAAGGAGGCAAAGGTTTGTACCTGGCATTTCAAAGCACACACTTAGGGGTCTATGTATAAAATGTTTGTTATAAAAAAAATCTGCACAATCAGAATTAAAATTGCCATATTTTCTTTAATATATATAATTCTTGTATCGTCACCGCCACCTAGTGGCCATATTGTGATTTTATTGCAGACGTACCTCAAAGAGGAAAAAAACATTCTGTGACAACTAGATGGCACAGACAATATAGGAACTTCACATAATAGAGGAAGTACGGCAATTTTTGTTCTTATTGTGCTGATGTTTGTCACATCCGCACAGCAAGCGTTTCATACACAGACCCCCTTAGTGATGTGTTGAGTTGTTCATCTGTTAAGTGATTGAATTATGCTCAAAAAGGCAGCAGCCTAGGCAGTGAAAGGGATAACACCAGGGGAGATATGCATGTATTGAAGATATGTTCTGCATTTTTTTTCTTTTAATTTTGTCTTGACATACACTTGAAATTTAAACTGGTTACATACAAAATTCAAGCATGCTTAGCTTATGCCTCACTCCCCCCCCCCCCCCCCTGAAGCATACTCCTCCAGTTGTCCACCATTTTCCTTGTCACTCTGTCACTGACAGCTTTGTGGGGTTTTCTCCAGTGCCTTTGGTAACTTCATTGGCCGGCTCAGGATGACATATTTACAGCTAAGGGTATGAAATTTAAATTGTCATGACACCTGAAGAATGTGTGGCTCAGTGTACAATCAAAAGCAAATTGGTATCAGGTGGAGCATTTTAAGGCAAAAGAGACCTACATGGTCTCTTCCACAAGTAAAGTCTACCTGCTAGCATTTTTTTTTTTTTTGGAAAATATTTTAGTTCCGCTTTATAAAACACACATCAGGAAGGTTTTAGAAAATTAGGAGCAACTAGGGTTGCACCGATAATGATACCGGTATTGGTATCGGTACCGATACTCAGCATTTTCCGAGTATCCATACTCGTGAAAAATGCCCCGATACCGGAAACCGATACCTTCAGTCTCTGTTCTTTCAGTTGTCAGCGGGAATTCCCCCTCTCCGCCTCCTCCTCCCCTCCCACCAGTTGTCACCAGGCTCGGACGACCCTCCCTTAACCCGATCCCTGTACCCCCCTGATGGAGGCCATGCCGGCAGCTACCATCATTAGCCGGCATCCCTCCTCTGCCACTCCCGCCGGCTTCAGGTGCTGCATGGGGCTTGGGGGGATCCAGATGTGTCCCCCCACCACTCAGATCACCCCCCATACCGGCCCATGCACCCCCATCCATCGCCGCTGCAAGCGGCATCCCTCCTTCCCTCCGGCAGACAGCAGCTTCTGCCTGTGCTCTCCGGTGAGCTGACAGGCTGGAGATCGTGGTGGGGGGAGGGAGGGAAGCGGTGGGGGTGGGGGTGAAGTTAGGGCTTGAGGGACTTGGTAAACATATGTATATACGTAGTACAGGGGTGCAAGCAGTGATCACTAAGACCGCTGCTAAATGTCCCACTGACAGATGATAATAGTAACCGAGAGTGTTACTATATATCAGTCTGTCATTTTATCAATCAATGACAAATTCCTGAAATTCCTCATTCATTGAAGTAAAGTGCTGCAGAGAAAAGGGACTATATTCAGTCCCTTTCTCTGTCTCAAAATAAGAGATATGGGGGTCTGTTTAGACCTCTGATATCTCACCAGTTCGGTGGCAAAAGTAGTATCCATGCAACCCTAGTCAAAACTCTCATAGCTTTCAGCAGTTGGAAAAGTGACAGTAAAGCTCAGACTGACTTTGAATTTAAAACAAGACAGGACGGGCCCAAATATACTTTAGGAGATCAGTTAATTTGCATATTATTACTGTTCTCTTGAAATACTAATAGGCTATGTTTATGAATTCCAGCCCAGCTTGAGAAAATTTTTAATAGGCTACATCCATGATTATATCCCCTTCTTGTGGTCCCTTGGTTCTCTCATTCTTCCTGGGAGCTTGGGACCACAATACATGTATTTAGAATGGCAAGAAGGAGAATATCAAAGAACATCCATTCCCTTGTGTCTTCTGCAGAGTGTGAACCTGGAAGCGGTCAGCTTTGAGTACTTATGGGTTCAGAGCTGCCAAATTCCTGGCTGCAAAGCTGGGGAAACAGCAGATCAAGCACAGTCTGTGCAAATTGGCTAGATCAAAAGACAGGGGAGATATTAGGGGTCTAATGATGGCTCCATAAAAACGACCTGTCACCTACACAATACTATCACACTTTTTTGCCCCTTGTGATAGGAATAGAATGAGGTACAAAAAAACTTAAAAAATGAAAGTATAACAAAATAAATAAACATGAGAAAAAAAAATGAAAGCAGCCTTATCCGAACACAAACACATTTGTAAGGTGCACACAGGCATGTAAATTACCATTGTGCAACACATATTGGATATCGCTATTCATGCTGGAGTGAGAGAAATAATTATAGGTCCCCCATTTACAGTTAACTCTAAACTGTTGAGCTATAAAGGCATTTAAAGTGTAGTTAATTTTGGATACCTTGGTTTATTAACATTTTATAAATGCACACAGTTTTGAGGCCAAAAAAAGCTTATTTTTTTTTTTAATGTGCAAAAATTGGGGGAAAATGCTTTGGCAGCGAAAGAGTTTAAGACCCTGCAAGTACAGAAAAATACTTTTTCTGCCAGAAAATCACTCTTAATCCTGAGGCTTAACTGCCTACAAGTTGAACTGGTCTGACCCAGAGACCCTAGTGGATTACCGCCAACATTATATATACAGTAAACCCAACTTTCCATAGTAACTTCCCATTGTACATTTCTACTGGTAGCGGTGTTAACCTTAACAACTCCTGAGCCTTCCTGCCTTTCTGCTATGCTGACAACCAGTGGCTAAAGAGGGAATTACAACAGGTCATGTCACTGTACCATACATGTGTTGCTGGGGAGAAGGGGTAGTCCAAAAGTTTGTTGTAAGGTAAAGACTGCAATAATTACTGAACATATGTCCTCACCAACAATAGATCATTATTTCTCTTTAAAGCTGGATTTCAAGAAGACTAAAAGTCTTCCCTTGCAGGGGGGCTAGGGGTTTATGTCTAAGAAAAATGGGAAAAACTGTTTACTTAAAGTGATTGTAAAGTCTTATTATTTTTGTTTTTTTAAATAACACACATGGTATACTTACCTTCTCTGACCAGTTGGTTTTGCATAGAGCAGCCCAGATCCTCCTCTTCTCGGGTCCCTCTTTGCTACTATTGGCCTCTCCTTCCTATCAAGTACCCCCAAAGCCCACAGCTTTCTATGGGGGCACCTGAGCCGAGTCACAGCTCAGTGTATCCATTCAGACATGGAGTCCTGACCCGGTCCCTCCCCCTCTCTCCCCTGATTGGCTGGCTGACTTTGACTGAAAGCTGCGTGAGCCAGTGGCACAGCTGCTGTGTCTCAGCCAATCAGGAGGAGTGTCCTGGACAGCTTAGTCATCCATGGACATCACTGCAGAGAGAAGGGGCTCAGGTAAGTAATTATAGGGTGCTGGGGAGGCTGCTACACACATTTTTTTTATCTTAATGCATAGAATGCATTAGAATAAAAAACCTTCTGCCTTTACAACTCCTTTAAGTCCTGTTGTGAGCTGGCAACACAAAACATTTTTGTGGAATGAGTGTAGTCTGTCCTGCTAAGGGTCTTGTTTAAGCTATTCAACCACTCCTACTCTCAGATCTCCTGATAAGAACTAGGAGAGCTCTTTGAGAAAGCACTCAGGATAGCTCTGAATTTCTGACAAGATTAGTAGGATTTTCTAGCAATTATTAAACAGATATAACAAGATGTATTTATTTATTTATTTATTACAGGTACTTATATAGCGCTGTCAATTTACGCAGTGTTTTACATATACATTGTACATTCACATCATCCCCTGCCCTCAAGGAGCTTACAATCTAAGGTCTCTAACTCACATTAATACATACACATACTAGGGACAATTTAGACAGGACCTTATTAACCTACCAGCATGTCTTTGGAGTGTGGGTGGAAACCGGAGTACCCGGGGGAAACCCACGCAGGCACAGGGAGAACATGCAAACTCTAGGCAGCCAGTGCCATGTTCGCTATTCAAACCAAAATGTCTCAATCATTAACAGGCCAAAAGGGAACAAACAAATAGAAGTTCATTAATAGAGTATACCTACACTTTAAATAATGTTTAGCACCATCTATCTGTAAAAATAAAAAAAACAAAGGTAATCTAAATGGTAAAATTGACAGGAAAGCATTTTTAAGTCAATACATTAGAGCCGCCTTGAAGGTGGAAAGCTCCTTAAGGAATTATAAGAGGCTTGACTCCTAGATTTTCACCAGCAAGGACAGGGAATGGTAAAGTCATTCATGTAAATGAATCCAGCCACAGATCTTGTTGCACAACAGGTTCGACAGGGGTTCAGTAACATTTCTTTTCTGTTACAGGAACTGAACGTCATCAATCTAAATCTGTACCATCCACAACCTTGCAGCATCTGCTTTGTAGCAAGTACCCTTTAGTCTTTGTATCAATAATTTCTAGGATATTGCCCTGTTCCAAGAGCGCGGTGACAGGTACTTATTACCATATTTGGCACAGCTTCTTTCACATCCAGATCAAAATTTGTTACCCCTTTAAAATCAGCAGTTCAGGGAAATCAGCAGATCCGAAGGGAACACTTTGTAAGAAATTCACAAAGCAATTTAGATCTTATTTGTCTCCTTGTTTTCACTTCTGATTGTAGCATAATTTGACCTGGACTCAAATGTTAACATAAAGCTATGTTAACAGTCTTGCAGGGATTGAAAAATAGAATAGTAGACTTGGCTGATTTCCTGATTGGAGACAATGTGGGGGATTTACTAGAACTGGAGCACTCAGAATCTGGTGCTGCTGTGCATGGTAGCCAATCAGCTTCTAACTTCAGCTTGTTCAATTAAACTTTAACAATAAAATCTGGAAGCTGATTGGTTTCTCTGCAGAGCTGCTCCACAGTTTGAATACTCAAATTTTAGTAAATCTCCCCCAATGATGCTCAAGGCTTCCTCCAGTACTGGTCATAGCCTTTGGTTACATGATCTCTGCTAAAGGAGACATTCAACAAATGGGAACAGTAATGCTTCTCTTCGTTAGAGATCACATAACCAGGCTCTTGATTATGAAGGCAGCACTGGAGTAAAACTAGACAATTTCTTCAGCAATATACTGTATATATATACAGTATCTCACAAAATTGAGTACACCCCTCACATTTTTGTAAATATTTTATTATATCTTTTCATGTGACACCACCAAAGAAATTACACTTTGCTACAATATAAAGTAGTGAGTGTACAACTTGCATAACAGTGTACAATTGCTGTTCCCTTAAAATAATTTAACACACAGCCATTAATGTCTAAACTGCTGGCAACAAAAGTGAGTACACCCCTAAGTGAAAATGTCCACATTGAGCCCAAAGTGTCAATATTTTGTGTGGCCACTATTATTTTCCAGCACTGCCTTAACCCTCTTGGGCATGGAGTTCACCAGAGCTTCACAGGTTGCCACTAGAGTCCTCTTCCACTCCTCCATTATGACATCACGGAGCTGGTGGATGTTAGAGACCTTGCACTCCTCCACCTTCCTTTTGAGGATGCCCCACAGATGCTCAATATGGTTTAGGTCTGGAGACATGCTTGGCCAACCCATCTCCTTTACCCTCAGCTCCTTTAGCAAGGCAGTGGCCATCTTGGGGTTGTGTTTGGGGTCATTATCATGTTGGAATACTGCCCTGCGGCTCAGTCTCCAAAGGGAGGGGATCATGCTCTGCTTCAGTATATCACAGTACATGTTGGCATTCATGGTTCCCTCAATGAACTGTAGCTTCCCAGTGCCGGCAGCACTCATGCAGTCCAGACCATGACACTCCCACCACCATGCTTGACTGTAGGCAAGACACACTTGTCTTTGTACTCCGCACCTGGTTGCTGCCACACACGCTTGACACCATCTGAACCAAATAAGTTTATCTTGATCTCATCAGACCACAGGACATGGTTCCAGTAATCCATATCCTTAGTCTGCTTGTCTTCAGCAAACTGTTTGCAGGCTTTCCTGTGTATCATCTTTAGAAAAGGCTTCCTTCTGGGATGACAGCCATGCAGACCAATTTGATGCAGTGTGCAGCGTATGGTCTGAGCACTGACAGGCTGACCCCCCACCCCTTCAACCTCTGCGGCAATGCTGGCAGCACTCATACACCTATTTCCCAAAGACAACCTCTGGATATGACGCTGAGCACTTACACTCAACTACTTTGGTCGACCATGGGGATGCCTGTTCTGAGTGGAAACTGTCCTGCTAAACCGCTGTATGGTCTTGACCACCGTGCTGCAGCTCAGTTTCTGGGTCTTAGCATTCTTCTTATAGCCTAGGCCATCTTTATGTAGAGCAACAATTCTTTTTTTCAGATCCTCAGAGAGATCTTTGCCATGAGGTGCCATGTTAAACTTCCAGTGACCAGTATGAGAGAGTGAGGGTGATAACACCCCATTTAACACACCTGCTCCTCATTCACACATGAGACCTTGTAACACTAATGAGTGACATGACATCGGGGAGGGAAAATGGCTAATTATTCCCAATTTGGACATTTTCACTTAGGGTGTACTCACTTTTGTTGCCATCGGTTTAGACATTCATGGCTGTTTGTTAAGTTATTTTGAGGGGACAGCCTATTTACACTGTTATACAAGCTGTACACTCACTACTTTACATTGTAGCAAAGTGTCATTTCTTCAGTGTCGTCACATGAAAAGATATAATAAAATATTTACAAAAATGTGGGGGTGTACTCACTTTTGTGAGATACTGTATATATATATGTGTGATACTGTATAGAGGAACTCACAGGTCTTCCAGAGGTGAAGGATCGAAAACAGCAGCGTTTTTATTGTCAACTTTTTGATGAAGCTCAAGGGAGAGAAGGATGGGCTGAGCTTCATCGAAACGTTGACAATAAAAACACTGCTGTTTTCGATCCTTCACCTCTGGAAGACCCGTGAGTTCCTCTAAATCAGTTTTGTATATATACTGTATATATTTTGCTGTGCAAAAGTGTTATGCTTTCAAAAACATATTTTAAATGTTTATTTTTATCAATTTACAAAATGCAAGTGAGTGAACAGAAGAAATTTTTAAATCAAATCCAATTTGGTTTGACTACCCTTTGGCCTCAAACTAGCATCAATTCTTCTAGGTACACACAGTGCTTATGCACACAGTTTTTGAAGAAACTCAGCAGGTAGGTCATTCCAACCATCTTGGAGAGCTAACCACAACTTTTCTGTGGAGGTAGGCTAACCTTAACGCCTTCTGTCTCTTCATGTAATCCCAGACAGACTCCATGATGTTAAGATCAGAGCTCTGTGGGGGCCAAACCATCACTTCCTTGTGGACTACTTGTTCTTCTTTACACTGAAGATAGTTCTAAGGCTGCTTTCACACCGCAGCTGCCCGATCGTTAGCGGTAAAGCGCCACTAGTTTAGCGCTGTTATAGGGACGCTTTGGTGCCGCTATTCGGGCAGCAGCAGGGTGCTTTTAACCCCTAAGAAGGAGTAAAAAAGGAGTTAAACGTGTCGGTGCGCTGGGCTTCCAAAGCAGTGTACAGCGCTCTAGAAGCACTGCCCATTCATTTCAATGGCCAGGAGCGGTGTATACACCACTCCCACACCACCCCAAATATGCTGCTTGCAGAACTTTTTTTTCTGTCCTGCAAGCGCACCGCCCTAGCGTGAAAGCACTCGGGCTTTCACACTTGGGTTCATTAGGAGGCAGTTTAGAGGCACTTTACAGGTGCTATTTTTAGCTAAAAAATGCCTGTAAAGTGCCTCAGTGTGAAAGGGGTCTTAATGATATTGGCTGTATGTCTGGGCTCATTTTCCTGCTGCAGAATAAATTTGGGACCAAGCACACGCCTCCCTGATGTTATGGCATGATGGATAAGTATCTGCAAGATGTTTGGAATAACCTACCTGCTGAGGTCCTTCAGAAATTGTGTGCACAAGCACTGTATGTACCTAGAAGAATTAATGCTGGTTTAAAGCCAAAGGGCTGTCTCACCAAATTTTGATTTGATTTGGATTTCCCTTCTGTACATTTACTTTCGAGTTTGTTAATTGATAAAAAAAAACAATTATCACTTCTTTTTCTGAAAGCATTCCTAATTTACAGCATTTTTTCACATCTGCCTAAAACATTTGCACAGTACTATATATATATATACAGTATATATACATTCTGGCATAGGTACACTTTAAATGATTACTAAAAAAACTTGGGACCAATTACCTCTCCTACTCTTTCACTGTCCATGGCCTGCCAAGCATATGCATGTGCAAATATAGAAGATATCTACTTCCAAGCCAACATGGAGACAGATTTCCCATTAAGGTTTAAAGGTGCATGAGCAGATGCTGCAAGGTCATTGATGGTACAAGTTTTGATTGATTACATTTAGTTCCTGTAATGAAAATCTTACTGAACCCCCTCTGGGAACTCAGGTCCTCAGTTCCAGTTTTTATATTATTTTAATATTGTAGTCTGCTTGCTTGATGTATATTAATGTGCTTGCTCATTTTAATTTTGTGAGCTAATTTGTAGCTGTGATATTTTACTTAGTATGTAGGATAATCTGTTTGTGATGGCTTTTAAAATGAATCCTTGTGCTAGGCATCTGGCTTTTCAAGCATAATATGAACCAAAGTAGTCCATAAGCCTTATTAAATATAATGTGCAACAAGAAAAGTGCTAATCCTTAAAGGGAATGTATAGTCTTTTTAGTTGTATTCATGCAAGCATGATCAATAATTTTCTCATTGTTGAGCAATAACATTTAAAATACTTTGTTTCAAAATCTTTTCACAATAGAAATCTGTACTTTTGCCAACCCACTGAATGCAGTGCACTCCCTATGTGGCTGTATCCTACCTCAACAGCTGTTAAGCAAGAAGGATCAGTTATTACAGTGAACTGAAGGGCTCTTTTTAATAGCTAATCTACAAGTCTCCATATTAGGTACTAAAATATGGACAAGTCAGCGTATCAAAACATGAAAATAATCAAAACTACTTTAAACTGAACCTGTGATTTCCCCAAGTGAAAGGTTCGTTTTAACGCCCCCAAGCAGCATATGCTCACCTTTCACCCAGTGTAAGTCCTTCAGGTCATAGTTACACAGAGCTATGGTCAATTTCCATGTGACTTGGTGAATGGCCCAGCACTGTCTGTCACATAGAACCATATGGAAAATAGTGGGTATTTTTTTTTTGCTCCTGGCAGCTAAATGTACATGATTTACTAAAGCTGTAGAATGTAAAAACCGATGCAGCTGTGCATGCTAGCCAATCAGCTTCTAATCTCGGCTTGTTCAATCAAGCTCTGACAATTTCTGTGTGGAGCTGCACCAAAATTTGCACTTTCAAACTTTAGTAAATCAACCCCATAGTATCTCACAAAAGTGAGTACACCTTCACATTTTTGTAAATATTTTATTATATCTTTTCAGGTAACAACACTGAAGAAATTGCACTTTGCTACAATGTAAAGTAGTGAGTGTACAGCTTGTATAACAGTGTAAATTTGCTGTCCCCTCAAAATAACTCAACAGACAGCCATTAAAGTCTAAACTGCTGGCAACAAAAATGAGTACACTCCTAAGTGAAAATGTCCAAATTGGGCCCAATTAGCCATTTTTCCTCCCCAGTGTCATGTGACTCGTTAGTGTTACAAGGTCTCAGGTGTGAATGAGGAGCAGGTGTGTTAAATTTGCTGTTATCGCTCTCATACTGGTCACTGGAGGTTCAACACGGCACTTCATGGCAAAGAACTCTCTGAGGATCTGAAAAAAAGAATTGTTGCTCTACATAAAGATGGCATGGGCTTTAAGGAGATTTTCAAGACCCTGAAAATGAGCTGCAGCACAGTGGCCAAGACCATACAGCAGTTTAACAGGACAGGTTCCACTCAGAACAGGCCTTGCCATGGTCCACCAAGGAAGTAGAGTGCACATGCTCAGCGTCATATGCAGAGGTTGTATTTGGGAAATAGACGTATGAGTGCTGCCAGCATTGCTACAGAGGTTGAATGGGTCAGCCTGTCAGTGCTCAGACCATACATCGCACACTGCATCAAATTGATCTGCAAGGCTGTCATCCCAGAAGGAAGCCTCTTCTAAAGATGATGCACAAGAAAGCCTGCAAACAGTTTGCTAAAGACAAGCAGACAAAGGACATGGATTACTGGAACCATGTCCTGTGGTCTGATGAGACCAAGAGAAAATTATTTGGCTCAGATGGTGTCAAGTGTGTGTGGCGGTAACCAGGTGAGGAGTACAAAGACAAGTGTGTCTTGCCTACAGTCAAGCATGGTGGTGGGAGTGTCATGGTCTGGGGCTGCATGAGTGCTGCCAGCACTGAGGAGCTACAGTTCATTGAGGGAACCATGAATGCCAACATGCACTGTGACATACTGAAGAAGAGCATGATCCCCTCCCTTCAGAGACTGGGCCACAGGGCAGTATTCCAACATGATAACGACCCCAAACACACCTCCAAGAGGACCACTGTCTTGCTAAAGAAGCTGAGAGTAAAGGTGATGGACTGGCCAAGCATGTCTCCAGACCTAAACCCTGTTGAGCATCTGTGGGGCATCCTCAAATGGAAGGTGGAGGAATGCAAGGTCTCTAACATCCACCAGCTTTGTGATGCTGTCATGGAGGAGTGGAAAAGGACTTCAGTGGTAACCTGTGAAGCTCTGGTGAACTCCATGCCCTAAAGGGTTAAGGCAGTGCTGGAAAATAATGGTGGCCACACAAAATATTGACACTTTGGGCCCAGTTTGGACATTTTCACTCAGGGGAGTACTCACTTTTGTTGCCGGCGGTTTAGACATTAATGGCTGTGCGTTGAGTTATTTTGAGGGGACAGCAAATTTACACTGTTATACAAGCTGTACACTCACTACTTTACATTGTAGCAAAGTGTAATTTCTTCAGGTTTGTCCTATGAAAAGATATAATAAAATATTTACATAAATGTGAGGGGTGTACTCACTTTTGTGAGATACTGTAAGTACCTATGCTGTGATGTGGGGGAGCACATGCACTTTTTAAACCCATTCCTGCCTAGACCCAGACCTTGTATTAGCAGCATACCATGACTTGAACAGGAACTATTCTACTCTCCTTTTTGTTTGAGGAAACCTGCAGGTTGACCCATCCTAGCTTAACCAGTACTCATTGTCAGTCCTCTGAACAGCCTCTTCAGAGCTTACACCAAAGGAACCTACTTTGCCCTTTATATGCAAATTTGCTTAAAGAGGTTGTCCCAATATAAGGGTTAGGACAGTGGTTCTCAACTCCGGTCCTTGGGACCCACTAACAGGCCAGGTTTGCAGGATAACTGAAATGCATCACAGGTGATCTCATTTGCTGCTCAGTGATTTCAATATTCTAGTCTGCATCTCCCCAAGGCAATACTTAAAATCTGGCCTGTTAGTGGGTCCCAAGGACCGGAGTTGAGAACCACTGGGTTAGGAGAAGGGGTAGTCCATACCAGGAATGCCTTTTTAAACGTTTACATCCTTTGAAGGTGGCATTACTCAGCTTCAGGTTCAAACAGTTCAGCATAGTTTACAGAGATGTCCCAAAGTCCCATATTCCATTACAGTGGGATGCGTGTAGTCTCAAAAAATGCATTCCTCATACTGCTTCCCATTTCCACCCCAAGGGGAAACTAAAATGAATGAGCGAATTACCACCAACACTATAGATAAGCAACTTCCCAAGGTACTCCTCAGGTTTGCTTTAAGACTACTACAATAATCACTTAACATATGTCCTCACCAGCAATACACTAATATTTATTTTAAAGCTAAACTAAAAGTCCTGCTTTGCAGTGGGAGCTGACCTGATGTTAGTTAGAGGAATACCATTGATTGCTATGAGTAATTGTGTTATTTACGGCTGTATGTTTGCACTTGCAATGCAGGTTGAGGGTTTATATATCATATATATAGTAATAACACCAGGCAAGCACAGTATTTTATACTATAAATAAATATATGTACATAACCCTCCCACATCTGTCAGATTACTATGAAAGCTATTTGTATGCTGTAGTAATCTCTTTACCTGGGATTGCCTTTGCAGCGGAATTAAACCTCTGCCTTTTTGGGGAGCCCCAGCAGCTGCTACCTGGCAAGTGATCCCACTTTCCAGGGCTCCTGTAAGTGCTCCTGTTGGACACGGGCACTGCCATCTTCTCCCAGGCTTCCTTCGACCACTTGTTGGTCCAAGCCCCAATAATGGTATTGTGTACATTAATGCTGACAAACTCTAATGACAGAAGAGATCAATAGGGCCTCTTTTATCCTAAAAATCCTGCCTGTCAACAGTTTTTCATTTTTTCAGATTTCATTTCACTTTAAAACGGAACTAAACCCATTGATTTAATGGTTTCAAAAAACTGTTATATTCCCAGCATGCAAGGAATTTGCGTTCTCAACCAAAGTGTCATCTCTCTCTGGTGCTTCATTCCTCTGTTATCAGCATGAGTCACTTCTGAAAAGTTGTAGATAAGACTGCAGATAAACAAGTAAAACCTATTTAGGAGGATTTGTTTCATCTCTATGTATCATATGGGGCTGTTCACTTCACTGGGTATAGGAGAGGGTTTACAACCAGTTTAGATAAGAGGTTAGAGAGTTGGGCAGTGATGGCTGTTTCTAAATATTTGGGGGGGGGGGGGGGCAGAAGATGGATGGAAAGGCGTTAGATGTACGAGAACTCTGTGCTGATCCAACACCACCCCCCATGGGGGACTGACCTTAACTTAGGAGGCAGGAGGAAGGAAGAGGCGGGCCATTGCTTCTCCTCCGGGCTGAACAGGAAGTATGTCCTGAGACCCAATTGGCCGGGGAGTCCTAAGACTCCCTGGCCAATTGGGTCTCAGGACCTGCTTCCTGGTTGGCCGGGAGTAGAATCAGGAAGAAAATAGCGAATATTAATTTGCTATTGTTACACAACTGGGTGAACTCAGGGTGCAGTGCTCTGCGCCCCAACCCAAGCCCATCCTTTTTTGAAGCCAATTAGAGCCTCAGGCTCTAATCATGTGCTTCACAAAAACAAACCTGCATTGGAATCCATGTGCCCGGCACCATGCCTGTAGATTATGCACCGGGCTCATGGATTAGGTGGGTGGCGCTCCTGCGTTCTGTATGGATGGGCCGCCTCTGGAGTCGGGGTCCTTATAATGATGCTGCTGTGGGGGCCACATAATTCATTGTTACAATATCAGCAGTCCGTAGAAATAGTAACCTATATAAGTTACTTAATACTTGAGAGACACAGTGAACACCTGATCAATATCATTGGCATTCTTGCACAACATAAAGGTTTATATTCAAGGCAAGCAGATTAATGTACCTACACTGGATAAAATATTGAGCTGGAAAAAAATCAGAAAATGTCCTTTGCCTGGGTTCATTTTTACCTTAATTACTCCAATTAAGTTTCCATTTTTTAATTTAAATAGATGGAAGATATGTCCGATGTGGTCTGCACCTCTTATAAATCATTTTCTTGCAGAGCGTGTACTCTAAATGTCCCATGTCTTTCCTGTGACTATACCTACAGCGAAACGAGACTATATAAGGAATAAAGGAGATTAGATCGTGACGTACCTTCGTTTCTTTTTTAATTTAATCCACGAATGTAAGGGGAATTATCTGTATTAATTCCCTTATTCTGTTAGACTCCAATACTAGGAAAATTACACATATATAAAGTATTATGATTCAATAGATACCGAGAGAACGAGAATGACTTGAAATTGAAGGTCTTGCGAGACGTTCTTTTACTAAATATTCTCCACGTCTGGTGTAGCCTGTATAGAAGGTAGATAAATTTAATTTTTTACCTTTGAATTAACCTCATTAATTCCATTTTTACTTGGGTCCGTTTCCTGTAAAAGACTAAAAAAAGGTCGAGTTATAAAATAGGTCACATCCATGTAATTAGACGAACGGAACTTATATTTGGAAATACAACACGTTCTTACGGTTACTATAACTAGTCCACAAGTGACACAGAGAGTTCATAATTCATTGAATATATCCAATGATAAAGATGCCTGACGACTATAACATTGTTACTTAATACACCGGGGGTGTCGTCGTAGTAATATTCCTGGGGCTGAGGTCTCCGCCGGGTAGGTATGT
>BLSH010439592.1:1331741-1342929 GCA_018402905.1 Glandirana rugosa | reverse complement strand
CCCCCCCCCCAGAAGGATTTACCCACTTTCTGACCAGTCCATTTTTTTGCAATACGGCACTGCGCCGCTTTAACTGACCATTGCCCGGCCGTACGACGTTGTACCCAAACAAAATTGATGTCCTTTTTTCCCCACAAACAGCTTTCTTTTGGTGGTATTTGATCACGTCTGCGGTTTTTATTTTGTGTGCTATAAACAAAAACAGAGTTACAATATTTCTGTTTTAATACATATCCAAAAAAATATATAAAAAAACAAATTTATTCATCAGTTTAGACCGATATATATTCTTCTACATTTTTTGGTTAAAAAAAAAAATCGCAATAGGCGTATATTGATTGGTTTGTGCAAAAGTTCGTCTACAAACTATGGGTTAGATTTATGGACTTTCATTTATTTATTTTTTTTACTGGTAATAGCGGCGATCTGCGATTTTCAGCAGGACTGCAACATTGCGGCAGACAAATCTGACCCCAAATGACACTTTTTGGGGACTAGTGACATTATTACATCGATCAGTGCTATAAAGATGCACTGATCAATGTATAAATGACACTTGCAGGGAAGGAGTTAACACTAGGGGGCAATCAAGGGATTAACTGTATTACCTGGGTGTGTTCTAACTGTAGGGGGATGGGCTGCCTGGGACATGACAGAGATCGCTGTTCCCGATCACTGGAAACAGAATATCTTTAGCATGTCCCCTGTCATAACAGGCTTCTGCCTTGTTTGCATAGGGAGATCCCCGTTCTGCTTCTGTGTACAATGATCGCAGGCACCCGCAATCTCACATGCATGGACCGATGTACGGGTACATCAGTTAATGCAGGAGACCCGACCTGTCGCGTATAAGTGTGGCGGCTGGTCGGCAAGTGGTTAAAACAAAAAAAAAATCTGCATGGCAATGACATGCGATGCAATCTAGCACATTATGAAATACTTACATTAAAATCAAGCCCTCCAATGGTGCGCTGCCACCACTGAGAGGGCTTCCATCTTCCCCCGGTCTTCCTTCTGGGTTCGCTGTCTCCAGTCCTGTGAATGGCTGAGCCACAATGACGTAACTCCCAAGCATGCGCATGGGAGTTATGGTTTATGGCTCTGAGCTCTGAAGGGGCTGCACAGGCACGCCGCCCCTTCACAGCGCATGCACCGCTGTCACCTGGGAATGCATCCCGTTAGACGTGCTCCTATTGAAAGTATCTCTCCAAAAATGACATTTTTGTTGCAGGGGATGCCTGAAATCTCACTTGTATCTTAGGCAGACTTATGGGAAAATTGGTGAGCCAATCACACAAGCAGGAAATTATGTTTCTGGGGAGTGGTCAGTACACACTCTGTGTACAGAACAACTCCAGGTAGCCATATTGCAATACATTATCACAAAATTACAGTGGCTGCAGATGGAAAAGGAAGGTAATTTTTCATAGCATTCAATTACAATATGACTTGTATCGTAATTGTACACGCTATATTATTTTTTCTTTATTTGCAACTTTTTTCCCCACAAAAGTGGAGTTACCCTTTAACAATTTGTTGTATTTTAAGTATGCATGTGTGTTGTAAAGAACATCATGACATGAAGTAAAGAAAAAAATATTGAACCTCTCATATGTCTTATGGTACAGTAATGAAAATCATGCCCCTGTTGTTTGGTTTTGATCTTCATGTTTTATAAAAAGGAAAGGTTGAAGCTAAACACCACGCTGGAGGTTGCCATAGTTTGACTTTCACGCTGATCTAAAAGGGAACCTCTCACTTGATTGTATATAGCTTGGAGCTGCTTCACTCAATTACACCTGAATACCAGGTCTGAAGTAAAAGCCAAAACATTTAAAAAAGGTGTGTTGTCTACTTATATGACCCTTAATTCTTAAAATGAACAAATGTGCATGTGAAGAAAACTTTGTTCCATAATACACAAAGAAATCAAAAGTGTGTGAATGAGGCAAAACAACCCACAAACAATGCACTTCAATACTAACTTATTACTGATAAAAATGAAATCAATGTGTAAACAAAAAATAATGACAATTACAAGTCATTGATCGCTCATAATAAAAAGTCCAAAACCTTTAAAATATACATTATTGTGCAAAACAAAGTGTTCTGTGCTCCAATGAAAAAAGTGCACTGGTGCTTAAAGTGCTCATAAGGTAATGAGGCCTCTTACCGGACCGCAATGATCTCAAATGATAGAGCTCATCTGCGCTGGTGTAGCTTAGAAAAGCCAACACTCTTAACCTCGGATCTCTATTCAGACCAGTGACTCCAACAGCTAGTATTAACAGCAAAGTATCCAGCAGTGGCTTTGATCTCACTCTTAGATTTAGCTCCGACACATGTATATAGCAAACATAAAAGGAGGAGAGATCTCATAGCACAACACTATTTAACCACTTCAGCCCTGGAAGGATTTCCTACTTTAGGACCAGAGCACTTTTGATTCGGCACTGCGCCGCTTTAGCTGACAATTGCGCGGTCGTGCAACGTTGTACCCAAACAAAATTTGCGTCTTTTTTTCCCACAAATAGAGCTTTCTTTTGGTGGTATTTGATCACCTCTGCGTCATTTCTGATCACCGCTATAAACAAAAGAAGAGCGACAATTTTGCAAAGAAACCCAATTTTCTTACTTTTTGCTAAAATACGAATCCAAAAAAATATATAAAAAAACATTTTTTTCCATCGGTTTTGGCCGATTTAGATTCTTCCTCATATTTTTGGTTAAAAAAATTGCAATCGGCGTTTATTGGTTTGCGCAAAAGTTGCCGCGTTTACGGATAATGAGAATTCATTTCTGAGGTTTTTATTTTTTTTTATTTTTTACTAGTAATGGCGGCGATCTGCGATTTTTAGCGGTACTGCGATATTGCGGCGGACATGTCGGACCATTTTGACACTTTTTTGGGACCATTGGCATTTATACAGCAATCAGTGCTATAAAAATGCACTGATTACTGTGTAAATGTCATTGGCAGTGAAGGGGTTAACCTGCAGGGGGCACTCTAAGGGCTAACTGTGTTCCCTGGGCGTGTTCTAACTGTGTGTGGGCTGGCCTGGCTGGGGGAAGGGGATGATCACGGCTTCCATATAGAGGAAGCCTGTGATCACAGCCCTTCCCCCTCTATGAGAACGGAGAACCGTGTTTACTTACACAGACCTCCGTTCTCTCACTGCGGGGGGGCCATCGTGGGTAGCCGGCGGCGATCGAGTCCACCCTACCCGCTCCCAGGCCCCCCCACGGACACAGTAAGCGTGCGAGCGCGCCCACAGCATTAGTTATCGCAGCCGTCATATGACGGCGGTTTGCGATAATGAGCCACTCTGTCGCCATCAGACTGCGGTCGGCAAGTGGTTAAATTGTCCAGTTTATTCAATAGAGTATTGCACATATATGAGTTCAAATAACAGCAAGCACTTGGCAGAAAACTTTGAAAAACCTTGGTCACGGTACCATCTGAACAGCCTTGGCATGACAATGTCACAGAACCAGCTCCACCCAATGCGTTACTCCGTACAAGGCGTTCTCTGAATAAACTGAATGTTTTAAGTAGAGTCTATGAGATCTCGCCTCCTGTTTGCTATCTACATGTGTCAGAGATATTAGCTCAAGTGATATTTATACTTTGAGATCTGGTCTGGTAAGAATAAGAGTCTGGTAAGAGGCCTCATTACCTTATGAGCACTTTAAGCACCAGTGCACGTTTTTCATTTGAGCAATGAGCACATATAATGGACAATTAAAAGATTTTTGGACTTTCTATGATGAGCAATCAATAAATTGTCTTCATTATTTATTGTTTACACATTGATTTAATTTCTATCAGTAATAGGTTAGTATTGAAGTGGATTGTTTGTTGGGTTTTTTCCTCATTCACACATATAATTTATTTGTGTATTATGGAACAAAGTATTTTTCAGTTGTTCGCTTTAAAAATTAAGTGTCATTTAGGGAAACTGTGTACCTTTTTTAGTTTATTAGCTATTGCTTTCACACTGCCCCACTGCGCCTTGGCCGCAGCGCGAGTGCAGAGCAGTGTACCCATGGTTTTTGTGTGGGTTTTCTGCACTTTCTCGTAGACCTCTATTATCCCCAGCGGTTTTGGTGCACGTTCAGAAAATGCATCATAACTGCTGGGCATAATAGAAGTCTATGGGAAAGCGCAGCTATCCCCCTTGAAAACAGAAGGTGCAATGTGCTGCGACCAAAGAGCAGCGGATCAGTGTGAATCCGCCCTTACAATCTAAATACTGGTTTCAGGGCATATATATTTTTTAATGACCAGAATGGTATAGGCATACAGGTACCGCATGTAACAAGGCGGTACATAATAATTGTATTAACATAGAGTCACAATACTGTACAGTATGGTCCTTGTCATACAGACAATGCAGACTGAAAAACAACAGTGCCCGAGGGCCAAATAAGGTTAACAGCAAAATTGTGTTAAGAACCAGGAAATGGAAGCTTTACAGTGGTGTCCACCAATAAAGAAGAAGTTTCTATTACGCCATACATGACTGCCAAACCATGTCATACTTCTTGGGACAATCTTAATAATATATGTTAATTTATACATAGGAGGCACAGTATTAATTGAGTTTTCCCATGAAACCACTGATGGCAGGAGGGTGCATTCCATTTGCAGACTATCGCCTTTTTGGCATAGTCAGGGCATACATCTTATTTGAAGTGATGCTGATCAGGTGCTTTACTCTCCTGGAATTATATGCAGTTTGCTAGGAAAGTGATAGAAACCTTCATAAGAAATTTAGCTGAGATTCCATTGAAAGGAGAGCTCTAGTATATTTTTAGAGATTATACATTATGAATTGTTATTGTATCATGTTTACTTTAAGTAATTTTAATGGGGTTGTTCCATGTTTTATGATTATATCTAATATACAGATTAGTTGATTCTTCTTGTAGTGGCTTCCTGTATGTCAGGAAGTCAGTCAAAGTATATTGTTTCTATACACTAGCAGACTTGCCATGAAAGAAGAGAACATTTAAACGCATTGTACATTTTTAAATGTTTAAATTTTTTATGTTGTTTTAACTACAGTAGGTATTAGTGTAGCTATACTCTCTGTGTTGTTTGTTAGTTTTCTTTACCTTGTCACGATGGGCCCACATATTATGGCTGTAGTTTGTTGTGTCATGGCTGGTCGACTCCCCTATGTCCATATATTCATTCACTTAGCTTGTCCCTATTCGCAAAAAGATCAGACAACTTCTTTTTTTCAGGTCACACAGAGTCCAATCAATGCTTTGACATTTTTCGATGTTGCATCAGAAATGTGGGTGTGCTAATGTACTGAACACAATTCTCTTGTCTTTATTGCTCTGCCTGCGTGTGCCTGTTTCAGATCTAATTACTGTTCAGCTATTATCTGCAGAGCACTAGACTGAGAGACCCCGGGATTGTGGGATATGTAGATTATTCACAGGAAATGTCTGTTCTTAGACTATAGACAGATATCATGCATTAATATTCACAGTCCCATGCCAAATGCCCCATGTTTGAACACAAACAGAAATTGCTGATAAAGGAATGTAAAGATTTATTCTATGATAAGCTGTACATACAGAGCAACGAATAATGAATGGAATGTATATATTATGCTGGTGAAAAACACAAGGTGCAGATAGCAAAGTTTATAATGCCTTGAAGTATAATTACTATACAGTAGTAATCAAAAAGTGGAGTAAAATGTAAATTATGACTAGTGATGTTGGCATCCCCAATGTCTTGCAATGTCATTGACCTAACAAAGAAGTACCATCACCTTTTCTTGTGTCACACGTGGTGAAAACCAAATCTTTATGAGTAATCTGCTAAGCTGTTCAAATGATCATTTTGCTTGTTAGCTGCAGGTTTCAAAGATTGCAAATATCATCTTATGGCGGGTTAGTTGAACTTTTGGTGAGTTTATTCACTTTTCAATAGGAAATAATTTAGCAGGCCTTGGTCCAAAGTTTTTATCCTATACTAAATTTCACTTGACCCCCACACCCATTTCTACTCTTTCTCCTTCTCTTATTTGCAGAGGGTATAAATGAGCCTGTAGTTCAGCCATTCTCAACCAGGGTTCAGTGGAACCCTGGGGTTCCTCCAGAGGTTGCTAGGGGTTCCTTGAGCTGTGGCTGATGAGCCACCTACAGAGTTCAAGGTTCAGCACCACTTAGCAAAGCCAGCAGCATGACACCAAATATCTTTATAGCTGTCTTTAAGGGTTGCATTCTGGCACCACTTTAAGGGGGACATTCTTCCTATTGACCACCAATATAAGGGGCATTGTTCCTATTGAGCCACGATGAATTGGTTTTAGTAAGGGTTCCCCGAGACATGGAAATTATTTTTGGGGTTCCTCTAGGGTTAAAAGGTTGAGAAAGCCTGCTGTAGTCTAATAAAACCAGCTCAATTTTTATTTGTCCCAATTTTTAGCCACTTTTTTAGCCATCTGCCTAATGCTAAGGAAAATATGGGCTATTTTCTACATAGCAGGGAGCGTAGTTGAAATTAGAAATGACATACAGGCATATGACATATCTGCAGTTGAATCTCAAACCTAACAGATCATTTTTTTCACTTCTAACTCCTAACAGCTGATCAAATACAACAATAATGGTTGCTGAGCTTCACAACTTTAAAGCTGAACTCCAGGCACAATAAAATACAGTAAAACCTTGGATTGAGAGCATAATTACTTCCAGAAACATGCGTGTAATCCAAAGCACTCATATAGCAAAGCAAATTTCCCCATAAGAAATGATGGAAACTCAGATGATTCAATCCGCAACCATTTATTCATAAGTCCTTCAGTTTATAGTCCATATCAAAAGATTATAGCAATGTGACAATGTGATAGGTTGTGTAACCATAAGATGCCCATTCAACAAATGGCCTCCACAAGGGGTTCAGAAGCAAAATCCAGGAAGAGCTACAGAGTATAAAAGAGAAGTGTAGCAATATAGTTACATTTAATGAAGGTACAACATTTAGCAACTCACATGGTTGATGATTAAAAGAGGCACATCTAGGTATGCAGGCATTCGGGGTAAAGCTGTCCACTTACTGTAGACCATCCTCTGCACCACCGGGTTCTCACCGCTGTCAGTCTGCAATCGTGACCGGGAAGACTACCCTGCAGTAGAGCGATCTGAAAGCGAGGCTTGAAGCGCTCGTGGAGCACATCGTGGAAGGGATGACGTAGATGGCGGTGCGGATGCCTGCATACTTAGATGTGCCTCAATCATCAACCATGTGAGTTGCTAAATGTTGTACCTTCATTAAATGTATAACCATATTGCTACACTTAGAAGCACCCCTCTTCTCTTTTATACTCTGTCGTGACGTGACACTACTCGTATATCAAGACATCATTCCTTTATCAAGTCAAAATGTATAAAAAAAACTTTGCTTGTCTTGCAAAACACTCTTAAACCAAGTCACTCTCAATCCAAGGTTTTATTGTACTCTTCAATAGTCGCAAAGGATAATCAATCAACCTTGTGTGAGTCAAAAGCCTTTGCAAGCTTAACTATTACCTTGTGAAAGTAGCAGTGACTTCATCATTGCTCTGCCTGTGCAGAGAGCAGAGCTGTGGGAGGGACCCAGGAGGCTCCACCACTTCCGATTGCTAGAAAACTACAGGAGGGGGTGGAGGCAAGACCAGTCACACTGCACAAGGAGAGAGAGCAGCAATGACTGGTCTCTCCAGGAAGCACCTAGGAAGCCTCTTCACAGAGGAGACATTTTACACTGCATTGTTGTGCAGATATGGCAGAAATAAACAAAGTACACCAATATTCAAGGAGAAATACATATGTTTCTTGTATTTAGACAATATTTCCTTATCTCAGATCTCAGCTTTAATGATAAAACAGCTTTAAAGTTGTCAAGATAGCACAAGCAGAGTGTATAAACTTTTTTTTTTCTTAAATAGAACCCATTTAAAAAGTGGCAAAACACGGTATATTTTAATGCTCAGTTGTACCACATTATTATGTTACATATGACAGATCCCTTTTAATAGCCGAAGCTTTCCACTCAACTAATTAGAACAAGAATTCTTTAGTGAATTTATCTTTATTTCTTTCATCCTCTTTAGATTCTATTATCTGTTGATAAAACACAATTGTGAATTCCATCTGCTGTTTCTTCGCTTTCAGAGACTTGCAGTAACCACCTTCAGGGAGTGCTGACAGGAGATGTTGCATTGTGAGGTCTTTTTCCCACCACTTGTGTCTTGTACCTGATGGGCTGAACAATTGGGGCTACTGGTTAGAGGCCGCTGTGATTGTACCCTTTGGGCCCAATAATCTTCAGAATAAGCAACAGTCATTTATCACCAAGTCGGGTCAGGAGAGGAAGGAGCATCCCTGTGGCATTTGCAACTCAAGCTCTCTAGCTAAATTCACATTCACAACAAGTCTTCCTAGTTGAGGTTGAGTAATATATATATATATATATATATATATATATATAGTTGCAGAAAGGTTGGTAATTTGACCCAGTTTCAAACTGCACTGCTAATATAACTAAAACATTATAATGCCGGACATGATTCAAGAAGCGCTTGAAAGTAATTAGAACAGTCTGCTTCTCATAACTGAGGTGTACATCGGCAGCAAAGTCATCATCGAAACATCACATGAAATTACTTCTCATTAAAAATAAAAATTAAGGTTTTTATTTATTTTTATTTTTTTCAAAATGACACATTTTCATTTCCTCCTGTTCATTTATTTTTAAATTTTTTTATAAAGATCTTACCGGGAAGCCTGTTTTACATTCAAATAATTATTCTTCCTAATTGTTGAGCTATTTAATCAAATTGCCCCTGCGGAGACCAAAAAAAAAAGATAAAAACAATAATTATTTAAATTACACCGAAACTGTACCTATCAGTAAACATGACTATACACATTCCAATGTGACGGAATGATATATCCAATGTTGACATACATTCCGTGCAGGGTTTACCAATTTGTGAAGGTTGGAACTCTTCATCCAAGTTTCTATCCATCTCTGTTTATAAAGCAACTAAATATATGGTTCAGACCACATTACTAAGCCTTACTTGCCATGAATACACAATGAGAGTCACGTGGATGAAAATATGACGTAAATTTAAGTCCAGGATATGAGCAACCCCATCTCTCCCACCCCCCTCTAACCAACAGCTAGTATGAGAAATAAAAAAAAAATATATCCAAATGGCAGTTTTAGTTAAAGTGGCATTAAAGGTTCAGTTTAAAAAAAACAAAAAAAAAAACAAACATGTCATACTTACCTGCTCTTTGCAATGATTTTGCACAGAACATCCACAATCCTCTTCTTGGGTCCTCTGCCGATATTCCTGGCTCCTCCCCCCTTGCCCAGTGCCCCTAATAGCAAGCCACTTGCTATAGGGGCACTGGTAGGTGCTTGTTCCAGAGCTCTGCTCTATGCATCCATAAGACGCATAGAGCAGCGGCTCAGCCCCGCCTCCGACTCTCTCATTAGCCAATAGCTCTCATTGCTATCTCAGCCAATGAGGAGAGGGAGTCCTGGGACAGCCGAGGTTCTCGTGCACATTGCTGGATCATAACGGGACTCAGGTGAGTATTAGGGGGGTCTGTGGAGGAAGCAGTACACATAAGGTTTTTTAACTTCGTGCATATAACACTTGACGGTAAAAAACCTTCAGCCCTTACATCACTAACTATAGTGATGGTCACATGATAATCCTTCTCACTTCTTCTGTTTACTTCTTGGGATCCTTCTTCAGATGACCACATCACTGTCTGCTTGATGTGGACACTTCCCATTGGGCAATACTTCCAGAGTTAGGGTCCTCTCTCATGTCCTCCAGAGAAGAGAACTCCTGAGGGGGTGAGGCCATGAGGGGACCAGTGTCCAAGAAGATAACGAGCTGGGAAAATAGCCTAGTCTCCAGGGCAAGAAATTTGATTCTGCTCATAGAAGAAACTAAGACTTTGATCCATTACACTGCAGGATGACGTAAGAAAAGGTGTTTGGTATGAAAATGGGGCAAGGGGTAAGCTAACTGAAGCTCAATGCACTATTTAACCACTTTTGCCCCAGAAGGATTTCCCACATTAGGACCAGAGCACTTTTTGCAATTCGGCACTGCGTCGCTTTAACTGACAATTGCGCGGTCATGCGACGTTGTACCCAAGCTAAATTAGCGTCCTTTTTTCCCACAAATAGAGCTTTCTTTTGGTGGTATTTGATCACCTCTGTGTCACTTCTGATAACCGCTATTAACAAAAAAAGAGCAACAATTTTGCAAAAAAAAAAAAAAACAATATTTCTTACTGTTTGCTAAAATACATATCCAAAAAAATATAAAAAACAAATTTATTCATCAGTTTTGGCCGATAAATATTCTTCTACATATTTGTTATTAAAAAAAATCGCAATTGGCATTTATTGATTGGTTTGCGCAAAAGTTGCCTCGTTTACAAACCATGAGAATTAATTTATGGCGTTTTTACAATTTTTTTTTTTACTGGTAATGGCGGCGATCTGCGATTTTTATTGGGACCGTGGTATTGCGGCGGACATTATTTACACTTTTTTGGGACCATTGACATTTATACAGCGATCACAGCTAAAAATAGCCACTGATTACTGTATAAATGTCACTGGCAGGGAAGGGGTTAACCTGCAGGGGGCAATAAAGGGGTTAACTGTGTTCCCTAGGCATGTTCTAACTGTGGGGGCCTTGGGCTGGCAGGGGCATAACAGATCTAACTGATCCCGGTGACAGGAATCTGTAGATCAGTGTTATCTCCCCTGTCAGAGCGGGGAAACGCAGTGTTTACATTGCCAGTTCCCCGCTTTTCTCCTATTGTAAGCGATTGAGTTGAGTCCCCCCAACCTGCAGCCACACTCCTGGAGCTTGTGGTGGGCACGGTGAGAGCTCGCCTCCTAGCCGCGCGTGCGTGAATCTCTGTTTATAGTGGCGATTTGCCTTATGCTGCCACCTTGCATGTAAGTAGTTAAATTTAGTTTTCCTGTAGTTGGGTTTTAAGTCTAACGTTTGTCAACCTTTAGAGAATACTGGGACACCCACTAACCAGAAGGTGAGTGAACAAGGAATCAATATAAAGCATTTATACCCCCCTATGTCATTAGTCACCGATAAAAATCGACACTAGCGACATATTTACA
>BLSH010439592.1:1295574-1317449 GCA_018402905.1 Glandirana rugosa | reverse complement strand
AGTTGGTGTTTTATCATATCTAAGTTCAGCTTTAATATGGGTCTGGATGGCACCGAACAGACAAACCTAAGTGTTACGTACCTGACGGTGGAGTCTGTCTTGTGCAGGGAACAACCGCTCTTGCGCACCCGATTCAAGGACCCCTGGTAGTGTAGACAGAGGCCCGAGAGTGCGGGATGGCACGAGGGCTGGATGGTCACAGATGTTTGGAGTGAGATTCCAGAGGGTCGTGCAAAGCAGGAGAATGGTCGTACAAGCAGAGTTGGCAACGTGCAGGCAGAGAGGTACAAAAGGGTTAGGCAAGCGGATCGTCAAGTTCAGGCAAAGGTTCGTTAACGGGCGGGCAGCGGAGGTACAGAGGAGTAGACAAGCGGATGGTCGTGGATAGCCGGGGTCGATGCAGGTAGCGGACAACAGGTCAAGGCAAGCCGGGTCAACTGGAAACAGGTGAAACACAGGAACAGGTAGGGAGCTGAGGCCCACAGGTCTGGAACGCTGTAGAACGAGCAGCAGTTCAATGCAGGAGTCCCTGGGTTTAAATAGGCGCCGCTTGGCGCCGTTTCCGGCGCGTGCACGCGCGCACGCGGGTGCGCACGGGAGCGCGCGAACGCGCACGGGAGCGCGCGCACCACCGCGTAAACGCCCAGAATGCTGGCAAAAGGGTATTTTTCCTAACACTAAGCTTCAAGGCAAACCTTTACAAGTTCTGATTGAGTAAATTCATTTGGGGGGGGGGGGTCCTAAGGCAGGGACTGTCGTCGCCATGCTTGTAGACACCTTATACAATAAATGTGGATGCTAGTGACTTATACAGTGTACAGATGCTTTTTTCTTATCCATTTAATATGGGTTTTACATAATTATTAGAGAGAGAGAACATACACAATTATAGATAACTATGGTCATTAAAATAATATTTAAGGTATTTCACAGCAAACATTGCAGGAACCTTGGACAAACTGAAAATACTTGCGCCATTGGACTTGGGTCACACACAAAGCCCCTCTCCCCCTCCCCCTGCCATTCCATGATCTGGACTTTAATTTATTACATATAGTTACTTCTTGTCAATAATGGTGATTATGTGATTCTTGTACGCAGCCTCCTCTCCTTTAGGCTAACTTCTAACTGAGCAATAGCGCTACCATAGAATATGCAGCTTTTATATCACCCAGGCAGCAAACTGTGATCCATTAAGGATACATTAGGTCATGACTCTCTCATACCTTATAATTTAAAGATGCTAAGAACATTGTAAGCTCATGAGGACAAAAGATCCTACTCTAAGCCATGTTACATGCATATTGCCTTTATATACTTTTCTACTACTCATTTTTGATACTAGGCTACGGTTTCAAATTGTTATATACTCTAAATATGTGAAACTAATAAACATTTAAAAAAAAAAAAGCAATATTTAAAAAAAAAGAAAATGTGATAACCAATAGCAAATTTTATATTCAGCAAAATGTACAGTAATTCAAAATGATTCCATTTAAAAACATAACAGCTTCCTTTTTTGCACAAAGGGCTTTAAATGTTTGCGTTGTTTTCATGTTGTACTGAAGCGTGAAGATGGAGTCAGAGTCACATAGGGGAATACATTGCATGTCCCTAATGGCTTGCAAGAGTGGCCGTTTAACACAGAATCCTGTGTACATGAGTCTCCATACTGACTTTGAAAACAGGCAGTCATTTAATCAAAGATGATAAAAAAAATCCCTGACTTAATCACAACAGATAATTAGTTTTGTTTAGGAAGTATTTCCGCAGCAGCTGTCATAATGGCTGAGAATTGCTAGTGCGCCATCATATAGCCATCTAATGGGTCCTAGGGGATTTTCCACCCTTTAACCTCTGCTTGACCATGTGATCAGGCTCTGCAGTTATACTGCAGACATTCAACAGCACCAGGAGGCTTTGCCTTGTTACCTGTAGCAAGCTAGGGGTGTTCATTTAATGAGTTTCATTTTTTTCAGGATTTGGAAAGAAAATAAAAACAATCTTGACAATAGCATGTCAACAATTAATCCCCCTTAAAATTATTTAAGGTAGTGTTGATGGGTTGTGACTATTTATAACATTTTGGTTTAAGAAGTCCTTCTAGATAAGTTAATAATGCAGATGATTAATTAGGCTGAGCGCCAGGATGCCAGATGTTTGGCAAGTCAAACTTTTCCCTTTTTTTTTTTCTACAACTGAAATACTGATACTGTTTATGATACATCATACTTGGCATTTACCTAGGCCAAGTAAATTTCTGTTTTTTACAGCAAAAATATATTTAAAAATATAAAAGAACATTTTAGATTTATCAAGCTGTTATTTAGCAACAGGAGGTAAAATGCTCCATGAAATTGCTTAAAGTTAATATTTAAGAGAGCAAAATTGTTTTGCATGGAGAAAAAGATGTTTCAGAAAAATTCAAGAGCTTGAAGAAGTCAATAATGTTTAGTCATTTTTTTTTAAACTTGGCGTCTCTGCTTGGAGAGACAGAAGCCTCTTACAAAAGAATGTTATTTTTCAACAGATCCACATTTTTATATGTGCTAAAGCTTGCGTCTCATCTACACATGACTGCGCTTTATTGGTGTCTTTGTTCAGACAAAGCTTTATGGCACTCGCTATGTGAGCTATAAACTTCCGTCTGTGTGCGGTAATTCATGTGTGTATGATGTTGCCATCATCTAGGCTGATGTAAATTTTCATGAAATCTTCTACAATTCATTTACTGCTACAGAACTTTGCTCGCCATTGAATACATTTCCCAGCATTCACAGCAGGATTCTATTTGGTTCCTAACGGTCACCTGCAGTTTAGTGTAGTGGTTTTTGCTTTGGGATTTAATATGCAGCAACGGAAGGGTAAAATGTCATATTTTCTTCAAGCGCTTGTTAGATTTGAAGCTTTTACTCAGAATGTGAAATGAATGGGGAATTTTGACATTAAACATGTAGGTCCAACTCAAATTTTACATGAATCAATAAGCATTATCAAGGAACATTATTATTTTAGGTACCTACTACTCAGGGGAGTGCTGGCAGCCTTAGGCCCGGGGGGGGCAAGTCCAGTAAAGTGGCCCATTGAACCAACGAATCAGCTCACCATCCATGCCCACCTGGTTTTATAACGGAAATTGATGTTATGAAGCAAGACAAATATGATACAATGTGGTAACATAATTTAATGTTAATAGCAACAAAGGAGGTTTAACAAAAATAATGCATCAATGCAGCCTCATCAGTGCCCATCAATGCAGCCTCATCAGTGCCCATCAATGCAGCAGCACCAGTGCCCATCAATGCAGCCTCACCAGTGCCTATCAAATGCAACCTGATCAGTGCCCATCAGTGCAGGCTCACCAGTGCCCATCAGCACAGCCGGCCCTGGGTGCCCCCCCCTTTGCCTGCAGTTAGTTGGTGGCTGCACCCCTGGCCCCTGCTTCCTTCCTCCACAAGAAGAAAAAAGTGTGAGAGGGCAGCAGCTGTCAGCCATTTTGAATGTAAGTTAGGGTGGCCTGGGGGGCAATTGCCACCCTGCCCCCTGGCCCAGCCCTCCCCTGCTACTACTGGACATGGGAAAGGGGAAGAAAGTAGCTCTTGCTTGCTTTTCATGGAAAAAATAAATATTGCTTGTGTGCTCCAAGAGCCTAGTAGACTTAATTCTCATGCTCTTTGGCTATCAAAAGTACTAGAGGATTTTCATGGCATTGGAGACTGCATAGCATTATATTTTTAAATAAAATTTGCAGAGAAGAGGATCACCAAGGCTCAATATTTTACAGCAGTGCCATACAGAAAGAAAGGTCTATATATGTAGTTTACAGTACCTGCCTCCATGAACATAGAAATCCTTACTATTGAAATAAATGGTTTGCAATAAATTTTACATTAAATGCAACATATTAATGCAACATTAAAACTGGATATGAAACATTGAGATGCATATAAGGATCACATAGCACAGTCTACCTACTCAGTACTTCTTTAGTTTTTCCTGTTATTATTGTGGGACACCAATGCACCCCAGCTCCCTTTTGTTATTAATCTGGTGATCTCAGAATGCTCTTTCCAAATACATCCACTGCAAAGCTCTTCCTGCCTTTTGCATGTCCAAAAAGTGTTAGTACTAAAAGGTTTTATTTACATTAAATAAGGGGTGGGGGAATTACTAGTTTACAGAAGACACAGTAGTTTAGAAGGAATATAACAATGTTTGATACATCAGTTCAATTTACAGGAATTTACAATTACACACTATTTATGGCAAGATCAATGGGTCATTTCTGTGCTTGCTGAAAATGTTTATAGTCTGCAAAACGAAAATGAATGCAGCTATCACATTCAAGGACTGCTAACTGCAATATATATATATATATTGACACACCTTAATAAAATGGGAATGGGGGTCAGATTGGGAGACCTTGGGGGCCATTCAACTGGCCCACAACGACCAATCCACTTTCCAGGAAACTGTTCATCTAGGAATGCTCGGACATGACACCCATAATGTGGTGGTGCACCATCTTGCTGGAAAAACTCAGGGAACGTGCCAGCTTCAGTGCATAAAGAGGGAAACACATCATCATGTAGCAATTTCGCATATCCAGTTGAATGGCCCCCAAGGTCTCCCGATCTGACTCCCTTAGACTTCTATCTTTGGGGTCATCTGAAGGCAATTGTCTATGCTGTGAAGATACGAGATGTGCAGCACCTGAAACTATGGATACTGGAAGCCTGTGCTAGCATTTCTCCTGCGGTGTTGCGATCAGTGTGTGAAGAGTGGGAGAAGAGGGTTGCATTGACAATCCAACACAATGGGCAGCACATTGAACACATTTTATAAGTGGTCAGAAACTTGTAAATAACTCATGAAGGAATAAAGTTACGTTAAAACCAAGCACACCATTGTTTTTCTTGTGAAATTCCCAATAAGTTTGATGTGTCACATGACCCTCTTCCTATTGAAAAAACAAAAGTTGGATTCAAAATGGCCAACTTCAAAATGGCCACCATGGTCACCACCCATCTTGAAAAGTTTCCCCCCTCACATATACTAATGTGCCACAAACAGGAAGTTAATATCACCAACCATTCCCATTTTATTAAGGTGTATCCATATAAATGGCCCACCCTGTATAATGTGATACAGAGATCAAGGTCTGTAATATACAAAAAAAGGACACAACTTGGGGGAAGTCATTGTGATACCTTAGCTCAAGAAAGGTTTTCTAAAAAATATTTGCAAATTCCTCATTCCAATGGATAACAGCCACGACATTCACTATGCCTGTTAGAAAATGTACTTGATAGACTTAAAAGCAAGGATTCCAATCTACCTTGGTATATTTGTACAAAACATAAGTAACAATGAGTTAGAACATATCAGAAAAAAAATGAAAAAGAAACAAGAAAAAATGAAAAAATGAAAAACACACACAAGTTACCTCTACAAAAAAGTGTATTAGCATATACATTGCAGAAACAATCTGCATCATTACCCAAAGATCCCCCCAAAACCCCCCCATATTATACTCACTACACAAGCAACTCTAACCAGCTGATTCCCTCCGTATATTGCACCCTTCCTGATACTGAATAAAATAACCTCCAAAGGGAGCTGGTGTGACCCTCCCCCAAGGCCCCCTACTCCCTTTCTATCTGCCCGCACAAGAACAAAAACAGTAAAATAAAAATAGAAAAAGTGAGACTTACCTGTACTCTGTAGAGCCAGCACCCCACCTTAAATCCACAGTGGGTGAATAAGGTGCTAAAGCTCCAAAAGGTTGATGCTGGAATCCCGGGTTAACCTATCAAGCCAAGACCACCTGTGACCCAGAAAAATCTTTATGGATATCAAGTCCAAAAATATTGAATCCAGTTCCATAAACCACAGTATGAAAACCAAAACAAAATAATGTCTTTAACATGTTGTATCATGAATGGGCATATTAATGTTCATATCTTGGGATAGTGTGATGTGCCCATGGGCTATTGTATAGCCATGTGAGAATCTGTAGCTATGTCCACATACAATGTGGAAGTCCACTACTAGTTTCACAAGCTGTAATAGACAAAGGGGCCGAAGTATAGCTATGATGTAGATAACAGGAGCAGTCCATCCAACCCAGCTGAGTATTATGTGGTGTAGACTCTCTGAGGTGTACATGGTATGGCCTGCAGGACTGGGATTGTCCCAAGCTATGGGCAACCTATCTCATGTGTCAATACGCAGCCGATATGATCATAGGCAGAAACACCTCGGGTCTGTAACGCCTATAGTACACACGGTCCTCGGCCCATCCGATTAGCCACGCTCTCTGCTGTGGTCGATGTCTCAGCTGCTCTCCTGAGGATATATATCCTCAGATGCTGGTTCCCACTGTGGTCTCAAGCTGTGTAACCATATGGTAAGGTAGCAGTGATGATAGCTATATTAAATAGCTACTCTCACTGTGTGCTGCTTGGCCTCTGGCAATCCAGGCAGGTTCAAGTGAAGAAAAAATCACAAAAATCAAAGAAACGTGTCAATCAAGTTGTGCAGCAACACAGGGAGGTGGAAGCTTGTCCCTACTTTTACATGTTGCTTCTCTTCTCCCTCAATTTTTCTGCATCACTTAGCTAATGAGACCCCAAAGCTGATAGAGAGAGGCAAGGGAGAGTCAAAAAAGGACGATATGCAAGCAAATGACATCCTCCTTATCGACTGACATCCTATTTATAAACTGATGATATCATGGTTCAGAAGGAGGTTGGCAGCTAAAAGGTTGTAATGGTGTACAATGAAAACCTGTGGCTTTGTGTAACTAAAAGGCAGGTTTCATCCACCCGCCTGCATGTATACAATTTTGGGGCAATTTTTAGGTATTTTATGCCAAGGCACCCCAAAGAAATCTCAAGGCACTGCACAGTGCCTGGGGAGCCAGGTTGAAAAAGGCTGAGTTAGAGAATGCATATTAACTTAAAGTAGATGTTTGCCTTCCTTCTTTTTTTAACATTCTTCATTTCTACTTGTTACCCCCAACCTAACATAAATGGACATCATCTTTTTCTTTGTTATACTGTAAATATATTTTCTGGTGAGGCAATGTTCTCCTACCTTTGTCTTTCTCCCCAAGGCAAAAATTAAGGAGTATGTACTGCCACAGACACTTGGGATATCAGCATCATATATCCAAAGAGTATTAAGCATCATCCTTTTCTGTTAATCATGACATTTCCATTGCTGTTGTGAGAAGATGCCATTTTAAATGCTGAGTGTGTAGATATGAGATCTTTTTACAAGTCATGGTGGGGAAAAGAAAGCGCAAAGTGTTGCAGGAAGCAAAGGGAGATAGAATCAAATGTTGCTGGGAGAACAGCGTAGAGTAAAAAAACTATGGCTGCCAAGAAACCAAAGCCTGCAATTACCAATAAATATCCATTTATAGATTTACACAATATTTCTTAAGGTGTCTTTTTGCAGATTCCGATGAATTTCCTTTTTAAAGGTACTTACCAGATATTTACACAGCCTACCTGCTGGGTGGTTGTGATTCTATTCCTGATGTTCATGTTGTGAATCTCATTGCTCTGCCTTGTTGAATACTAATCATTTCTTAATCCTTATTTTCTGAAAGATCCTGAATCTATGTTTGGATAAAGTGGGCCTGTGTGTTCTCCACTTCCAAGAACCACTGTGTATAATTCTCATAGAGTGAGATTGCACAGCACAGAATATGGTTTTACAGTGACAACGGATTCAAAGCACCATGAAAAGCTTGTTGAATCTGGCTGCTTTAGATTATATAAAGCTCGGATAAAAGGAAATCTGACTTGATTTCCTGGCACAACTGCAATGGTTCCTGGGTGGCATTGCCAGTTAACTAGTTGGCTCTTCCCCTATAATGTTCAATGCTGGGGCAGACATACCATTTCAGCACATGGGTCTTATGGGACTTATGAGCCCATTTTTATTAGATGTGGGTGAAGTGGATGCTGGGGCCTATCCTGCTGTATTGTATATTGGGGGCTTGTTATAAGGGATGCATATGTAGCTATCCCTTACTCAAAGTTACATTTTAAACAAAGTATGTTTTGTTTTGTTTTGTTTTTTTTTTTTAAAAAAGATTTTCTATAGAAAGCAAGCACACCTTGAGTTGAAAAGACTGTCCCCTGCTAGCATGCTGTGCAGAAGTACCACTCTCAGTATTTAGGCAGTGGTCTCGCTGCAGAGGTCCATCACGCCCCCTGCTGAGTCATATCTCAGCTCTCCAATCAATAGAGAGCACACACTTTTCTGATTAAAGAACTATAAGTCTGATTCAGCAGTGTGTGTTAGACCTCTGCAGAGAGACCACAGCTTACACACTGACAGAGGTACTTCTCTACAGCATGCTGAAATCCATAACCAAAAAGGAATAGTCAATGCGTAGATCTTCATAAGACCCCTTTGTTCATGGATGTAAGAATCATACACAATAGGATTACACAAAAGTGATGGCGCTGCTGCGAGACACGCTTTTCTACTCAGGCTGTGGCTGCTAACTAAAGAAAACATACATGTGTTTAGATGATTTCAACTCAAAGTCCAATTGAGTGTAACGGTCCTTTGACATGGCCTTGTCCATGTATGGACTCCACTTTGCTCAGCAGTGATCGATCCGTTGATTCCAGCTGAGCCGGCGGATGACAGGTCTGTCTCCGCTCACTGTGCAGAGACGAACCTGTCAAAGCCCCGCTGTCCTCTATGGAGATCGGATGAAAACGGATCGCCTGTCCGTTTTCATTCGATCCTATCCAATTTGATTCTCCAGCCAGATGGGAAGTAGGGCTTCCATCTGTCTGGATTTCACGGACAGGATCGGTGACATGTCAGCTGAAATCCGCTGCTCCATAGGGCTGAATGGAGCGTCTGATCAGCTATGCCTAAAAAACTGGCAAGCGGACCTGACCCTTAACCACTTCAGATCCGCGCTATTGCCGAAGTATGGCTCCAGCACGGATCTGAAATGCCGGGACGAAATGGACGTCGTCCCCTGTGCGGGCTCCTCGCACGCCCCCTGGCGGCGGTGGCGCGCGCGTGCCCGTGGCTCGGGCAGACTCGATGTCCGCCCGGACCCGCCGATCTCTCTTAGGAGCCTCAGAACGGGGAACCGCCGATGTAAACACGGCGGTTCCCCGTTCTGTGACAGGGGACATGACAGATCTACTGATCCCTGTCACTGGGATCAGTTAGATCTGTTATGTCCCAGCCAGCCCTGCCCCCCCCCACACAGTTAGAACACACCCAGGGAACATATTTAACCCCTTCACTGCCCCCTGCTGGTTAACCCCTTCAATGCCAATGACATTTATACAGTAATCAGTGGATATTTAAATTTCTGATCGCTGTATAAATGTCATTGGTCCCAAAAATGTGTAAAAAATGTCTGACACGTCCGCTGCAATATCGCAGTCCCGATAAAAATCGCAGATCGCCGCCATTACTAGTAAAAAAAAAATAAATAATAAAAACGCCATAAATCAATTCCCAGTTTGTAGACGCGATAACTTTTGCGCAAACCAATCAATATACGCCGATTGCGATTTTTTTTTTTACCAAAAATATGTAGAAGAATATATGTCGGCCAAAACTGATGAATCATTTTTTTTAATGGATTTGTACTTTAGCAAAAAGTAAAAAATATTGTTCTTTTTTGCAAAATTGGCGCTCATTTTTTGTTTATAGCGGCGATCAGAAATGACGCAGAGGTGATCAAATACCACCAAAAGAAAGCTCTATTTGTGGGAAATAAAGGACACAAATTTTATTTGGGTACAACGTCGCACGACCGCGCAATTGTCATTCAAAATGCGACAGCGCTGAAAGCCAAAAATTGGTCTGGGCAGGAGGGGGGTTTAAGTGCCCAGTAAGGAAGGGGTTAATGATGTCCTTACCATGCTAATGGTTTTCTTATATCCTAGTGATATTGGACAATAAGTTTCGCTTTCATTTTCTGCTCCGGGACATGCAGAGAGCTTCCCCTGGCCCCCCTTCTGGACTGAAAGTGAAGGGAATGTTTGCTGTCTAACACTTGTTGGCTACTGAGAGCATGAGATAGTGTAGGGTATTTAAAAGACTCTCCATCCCCTCCCATCTCCTCTCCTCTCCTCTCCTCTCCTCTCATTCCCATTTCAATTCCCCTTAAATAGATAGTTGTGCACTTTGAGGGTATTACAAAGACTCTCCCTTCCCTCCCATCTCCTCTCCTCAACTCCTAAATAGTTTTGCACTTTGATTATGTTTACAAAGGATTTACATTTAAAGCTGTGATCAGGTTCAAAGATCTAAAAAAATATATATTTTCCTTACATGCCTATTTTCAAGTTAAAATATATATCTATGGCTGGCCTGTAAAATTCCCCACTGCCTTGGAAATTACCATGTTATTCATAGAACGTACTTTTTAGTATTACACACAGCTATTTTTATAATCATTATTTTTTTTTAGAAAGAAACATTATAAAAAAAATCACTAAGTCAAAAAACTTTACATCCTAAGGTAATAATAAATGAACTATCTGGTAAACGTTAGAGGGGAAAACACTTTTTAAAAGAAATCTTAATAATCATTTGTAAACTTTTGTAGCTAATTAATTCTGTAGACTAGAAGCTGCTTAGATCATTAGAGAGCCTCAGGGTTAAATATTTCTGTGGGCAAAATGAGGATAAAAACTGTGATATCTAGATGTACAGCTTGTAAAAAAGAAAATTGCTGCTCTAGCCAACTCATGGCACAAAAATAATCTTGAAGAGAAATATTCTGGGACCCACATACTTTTATAGTAGAGCTGATGAGCAGCCGTACACGGAGGGCACACAAAACCTCAGTGTTTATTAAAGCAAAACTTCTATATGCATCTTTCATGGAACACAAACATTCACATAGCAGTTTTATAGTACATAAACAGATATGCAGACCTAATTTACAGTATGAGGCAAAGCATTCTAAATAAACTATAATGTATGTTCAGTGGCTTTCTATATTGAGTTACTATGGTAACATTTCCGATGTGACTTTCACTTGTTAAGAATATGTTCTGTACTTTTTGTTGATATTCCATATACAGATTTATAGATTGTTGCTTTGCTGGTAGTATAAATAAAAAGTCAACTATTGAGATAAAAATAATTCCAGGATAAGCTAAATTGTGTGGTGTTTTTATTCAGTCTAAAAGCAAACTAATATTCTGGTCTCGAGCACATGGCAACAAATTTTCATTCTCAATTCTCAGATTATCAAGCTACAGGGTACCTTAAGAGAAGAGATATGAAAGGTGCATCTGATTACTTTCTGCTGTTCTTCTGTGCAATGATTTTGGTTCTCTGATAGCTTCACTGGCCATCTGAAGTCCTAAAGTGGAACTAAACCCATTGATTTAACAGTTTAAAAAAATAGTTATATTCCCAACACATGATGGGAATGTAACTGTTGTGGTCTCAACCAAACTGTCAAACCATCAAATGGCTGGTGTCATAGCTGATCAAATGTGCAACATCATGGCAGTTGGAGATCAAAAACAGAGGCCAGATGGCAGTTTCCTTGGCTGGAAATGATAGGAGGGTTTAGGCTCAATTTACACTTGTGACTTTTCATGCAACTTTGGACATCAAACTTGCATGACAAGACATTCCCCATGTTTTACAATGATAACCATTCATATATGCGCAACTTAAAGTTGCAGCAACTTCAAAGTAGTTCATGCACTACTTTGGTCTACTTTGGTCTGACTTTCATGCAACTTGAGGACCATAGACTTCAATGTTAACCCTCAAAAGTGGCGTGAATCTCGTACCCGAATGTTATACAATGCAACAGTTGTGCAACAGTTGTTCATTATCACTGGTCAAAGCCAAAGACGTATCCAAGTTGCACCCATCCAAAGTTGCGTCTAAGTTGCACTCCAAAGATGGAGCAACTTTGGAGTCATACAAGTGTGAATGGAGCCTTAGTTCCACTTTAAGCTGAATTCCATGAGAGGCAATTTTATTAAATGGATGGTCATACAGTGCACTAATAGACTATTTTCATTCAGCTTGTACAAAATAAATCTATCAGATTCCTCCATCCACACTGGCAGAAGCTATGGATGAACTGCCGAGCTGTTGTATTCTGACAGCCGCAATCTTAACAAGGCCTGCAGATGATTGGTGCTTTTCTGATAACAATTTTCAACCCAGCTCCTTCTACAAAAGTCGGTTGAGTAAGCGACTTTTGTAAAGTCCGCAGGGCCACCAACTGAAATTATGAAAGTGTATGGCCAGTTTTACTTGAAAATTGCAGAGATCTGTGTTTTTTCCAGATCTGTGCAGTGATCTTTTTGTGCACTGAAACTTTTTGTACTTTAGGTCACAACCTTGGTGCCCTCAGTTGCTTCAGTACAGGTAATTTCTTGGAAATCCAGGTCCCATTCAACCATTGCCATACTACTATAAAAACTTGTAGCATTATTTAATGTCTATAGTTTATTCCTCAATTTTTCTCTTGCTTTTTTTTTCCCAGAGATTGCCGGAAACACAGATGACATCCCTTTGGTCCGCTGGAGACAGCAGTGGCTTGAGAATGGAACGCTCCTCTTCCATATTCACCACCAGGATGGAGCGTCAAATCTGCCAGGACAAGAAGCCACAGAGGAACCTCAAGGCGAGGCAGCTGAAGAAGAACTCAGGATATTGCACATCTCAGTCATGGTAAGTCTATGCTGCACAATGGATCTTTGTATCCTCTTGGGATTGTTAATTGTACAAAAAAAATGTCTTTGCCCCTTTTAAATGGTTTCCCCGGCTGAATAGTCTAGCTGAGAATTTATCCTCTTGAATCTTTTGACAGTTAAAAAAAAAAGGATTTTGCACAACTCAGGGAGTGTTGTAACTGTTGTTAATTCATCTGTATCGGAGCACCTGTTTGAATATGTGTACAACCGACACCACCTTCTCATTTGGAGTGACCGTAGACAGCTGTTAGGTAACAGAAACACATAAATCAGATTGCAGAATTCAGTGGCAAATAATCATTGAGATACCTTCTACAGGTTCAGTACATGTCAAGCTATGTGGGGCACATGAAGAACAAACAGGGAAGGTGCAAACGCCTGGTGCATTACCCAAAAATTGAATAGGAAAGATGTAAAACCAATAAAAATTAATACTCACAAAAGTACAGTATAAAAGAACATGTATACCAGAAAAGGCCATGTGGTGCAGGGTGCAAGTGCTCCAGCATGTCCCACTACTACACTGGCATTTTTTTGGTTTTATAGCTTTCCTATTACATTTTTAGGGAATGCAACAGGTGTTTGCGCCTTTCTCGTTTGTTCTTCTTAAGTTTTACATTGGATTCCCTTTTCTGAGGAGGGCTGCATTTGTCAAGCATTCAGACCATTTTTGGGTGTGTTGGCTGCCCAGCCTTATCTCTCTCTGGAGGACCTCTAAGTGCTGGGAGTGATTGTCTTTTCCTGTGTGGGGCACAGCTGGAATGGTTAGGTTAAAGTTGGAGATGACAATAAAAAATTTGTCAGTGGCATGCAGTTTTACTTTTATCCTATCAAATCTTTTTAGGAAACCTGTACATAAACCTGTACAGAAAGAAATATGAAGGCTGTTTGTCCCCTACGTTAAAATGCTAGCTGTCTGGTTGTCTCAGGCTTCAGAACTTTATTGATGGGCATTTATCAGTTCTGTAGCATGGAAAAACAATGCTAAACAGGAACAGTGAGACAGATTGTGCAACCAATGTACAACAAGATTACAGCTTGAGTCAATAAAACTGGCCAGACATGGATCAATAATTTGCCAGTTTAGCAGGGACTGGCCAAATTTATTCCATGTATGGGCAAGTTGCTTGTGCAGAAGTCAATTTATCGATCAACTTCTGTGCAACGAGCCTGTTGGATTTTCCATACTGGACCAGTGCTGCCAGCTATAGCCAGCCGCGCTGATCAGTGTTTTCTGATGGTGGATAGTCTCCCTCCTGTCAGAATACAATAGATCAGCAGGGAGGATTCCCCCATCTACATCAAATATGTGGGTGGGGGAATCATGTCATTTTTTGTTTAACCCAGTGGCTGAACAAAAATAATGACTATATAATCATCTATGGCCAGCTTAAAGTGGTTGTAAAGTCTTCTGTTTTTTCACCTTAATGCATTCTATGCATTAATGTGAAAAACCTTTTAAGTGCAGCAGCCCCCCCAGAGCCCCCCTTTACTTACCTGAGCCCGAACCAATCCCACGCCGGGGACGATCCTTGTCCCTCTAGCTGCCGGCTATGGTCCTCATTGGATGGATTGATAGCAGGGGAGCTGTTGGCTCCCACTGCTGTCAATCAAGTCCAGTGATGCGAGAGCCGGGGAGCCAAGTCCCGATGTATGTGTGAATACATGCAACAGCAGGACTCGGGAGCATGCCCGCACAGGTGATAACCAGGGAAAGTGCTTCCCTGGCGGGTCCCTCGATGTGGAGGAGGAGCCAAGATCGCCGCAGAGGGACCCAAGAAGAGGAGGATTGGGGCCACTCTGTGCAAAGCCACTGCACAGAGGAGGTGAGCATAACATGTTTGCTATTTAAAAAAAAGAAAACAGGTAGTTTTACAATCACTTTAATTCCTCTTTCAGCTTTTCTAAAGTAGAACCTAGCCCTAAACCTGACCACTTCCAGATTTTATGTCTATTTAGAACTAAAATCTATTGCAAATTCAATGATAAGTCTGTCTCAGAATTTTGTGAATCTGCTGCAGTTGGCAGTCCAGAATTTCAGGTGCCGTGGTCCCAAATACACAGTTGAAGAAAGACACAAGTCTATCCTGTTCAACCACCACAAGTAAAACTGTCTCATACATTTTGGAGAGGAAAGACAGCTTGACTTTCATCTATGTCACTTGTATTTGCCTGATATTTGCCCCCCCCCCCTTCTTCTATGAAGTCCTCTGGTAGCAGATAGTGCTGGGAGAGGCTGTTATTGGGATCCATTGCCATGAGGCATGAGGAAGGTATGGGACAGATTGCTCGTGGGTGCTAGTTAGGCCAGATAGGGAGCCTCCCGGGGTGTACTTGTTAATTGGCAGGTTCCAAGAGGTAACCTAAGGACATTCTGTGTTCAAAGTGCCCCAATAGATGTAGGGGACCATCCTATGTCCTGGAAGGAATGGGTTAAGGAGTGAACTTACTCCCCCTCCACTTGGTTCGATGTACAGTACATGTGAAGGCCATGCTGCCTAACTCATGCCACAATTGTTGAAAAGAGAGGAAGCAGTGCATAAGCTGAGGGAATTGAGGCTAAAAGTGGGGGAAAATGGGGAGGAGATAGGGAAATAAAGAAGGCTGATTATAGCTTACTGGGAGGAAAGTTAGGGAGAGAGCTGAACATGGTCAGGAAGTCAATGAAAAAGGTATTTTTAATTATGGAAGAGAAGTAGAGTAATAGGCATTTGTGGCAGAGGGATGGAGTGGAGAGAGAAGCAGCAGTTAATTGTGTACCACTTAGAGAGGATGGGGAACAGGAGCTGGTCATGGACTGAAATGAAGAGAGGGTAATTATGGAGAAAAGGAGTTAATCGCGGATATGGGCCAAGAGGAGGACAAGCAGATAGGAAGCTATTTGTGGATTAGGAATACTAGAGGCATCTGTTCATGGCTGGAAGGCAGTAGTAGCCCTTAGACCCCTTGCACAACGAGGTGGCGGGTCCATTAGCGGTAAAGCACAGCTAGTTTTAGCAGTGCTTTGCCACCACTAACGGGGCACTTTTAACCCCCCAGAAGGGGTTAAAAAGAGGTTTAAAGTGCCCATGTTGAGCTTTGGAGGTGCTGGATATTCATCCCAATTGCAGAGGTGGTGTGGGAGCAGTATATACACCGCTCTCACACCACCCCAAAGATGCTGCTTGCAGGACTTTTTTTCCCATCCTGCAAGAGCACCGCCCCAGTGGGAAAGCACTCGGGCTTTCACACTGGGGCTGCAGGGGAGGCAGTTTTCAGGCGCTTTACAGTCACTATTTTTAGAACTAAAGCACCTGCAAACTGCCTCAGTGTGAAAAGGGTCTTAACGTGGTTCTTAACCACCTCAATACAGGGCCCTTTCACCCCCTTCCTGCCCATGTGCATTTTTAGCTTTCAGTGCTGTTGCAATTCGAATGACAATTGCACGGTCATGCAAAACTGTACCCAAATTAGTTTTTTTTTATCATTTTCTTCACACAAATAGAGTTTTCTTTTAATTTTATTTAATCACAGCTGGGTTTTTTATTTTTTGCGAAAAAAAGAAAAGAATAAAGGGCCAAAAAGTTTTTCTTAGTTTCTGTCAGAAAATTAGTAAAAGTAATTTTTCTCCTTCACTGATGTGCACTTATGAGGCTGCACTGATGGGCACTGATAGGCTGCACTGATGAGGCGGGACTAATGGGCACTGATGAGGCAGTACTGAAGGGCACTGATGAGGAGGCACTAATATGTTGCACTGATAGGCACTGATAGGTGGCACTGATATGCAGCATTGTTGGGCACTGATTGGCAGTTATAGGTGGCACTGATGGGCAGTGATAGGCATCACTTATGGGCAATGCTAGGTGGCATGGATGGGCACTGAAAGGCAGCACTGACTGGCATCACTCATGGGCACAGATTGGCCTCACTGATGGGCACAGACTGGTGTCACTGATGGGCACAGAGTGACATCCTTGATGGGCACTGTTGGGGCTGCATTGCCCTGATTACCTATACACATCTCCCAGGGGCATAACTAGAACCTTTAGGGCCCCAGTGCAAGAAACCATGATGGGCCCCCCTGACCCCCCCCCCCTGCATCTGACCCTGGGCTTTTAATTTTGGGAGGGTGTCCATGGATATCCTCCCAGGACTGTGCCTCCTGTATGCCCCTGGGACGTACATCCAGCACAATCATGACAGCCCTTTACTATGTGAATAGCTGATCACATGTAAACAGACTGGCTGGTTATTGGCAGCACTTTCCTCCAACTGCCTATCAGTGCCCATGAATTCCGCCTATCAGTGCCACATATCAGCACCCATCAATGCTGCCTACCAGTGCTGCCTATTAGTGCCCATCAATGCCGCCTATCATCATCCATCAGTGCCAGCTGCTTATCAGTGCTAAATGCCCATCAGTGCCACCATTCAGTGCCCATAAATGCCACCTATTAGTGTTTATCAATGATGTCTATCAGTGCCACCTATAAGAGCTTATCAATGCCACCTATCAGTGCTCATCAATGCTTCCTATCAGTGTCACCTATCAGTGCTCAATGCCTATCAGTGCCATCTAGTAATGCCCATCAATGCTGCCTATCAGTGCCACCTATCAGTGCTCATCAATGCCATCTATCAGTGCCTATCTGTGCAGCCTATGAGTGCTGCCCATCAGTGCCGCCTATCAGTGACACCTATCATTGCTCATCAATGCCGCCTATCAGTGCTCATCAATGCCCATCAGTGCTGCACCGCCTATCTGTGCCATAGACCATTGCTCATCAATGCCACCTATCAGTGCTGTATATCAGTATAGACTATTACTGCCACCCATCAGAGCTTCCTATCAGTGCCTTCTACCAGTGCCTCCTATCAGTGCCTCCTATCCGCACAGTGCTCATTAATGCTGCCGGCCTCTGCATCATGGCTCTGAGCAGAGAGCATATCTCTTACACAGCTCAGAGCCGTCAATTCTCCCCCCTCCGTCCTCCCTCTCTCCCTCCTTCTTCTCTCTCATGGGATGACACAGCCAATCTGCTCCTTCTTTCCCCCCTTCGCTCTCTTGTATGTGTACCGTGGGAAGTCAAGTGTGAAGTTAAGCTAACAAACTCACACCTCCCACGGTACACATGCATGGGGGGGGGGGAGCAGATTGGCTGTGTCATCCTGTGCGAGAGGGGAAGGAGGGAGGGAGAGAGAATGGAGGGGGAGCAGGGAGAACTGTCAGCTCTGAGCTGTATGAGAGATATGCTCAACACTCAGAGCTGTGGGACTAGCAACCCCGCTGGGACCCCCGACAGTGGTGGAATGACAGGGCCCCATCGCAAGTGTGACAGCTGTGACCCTGATAATTCTTGCACTGACATCTCCCCTCTGAGGAAATGCCGGTGATTGGCTCTCCTCTCCTCACATCTCTTTGTTTACATGTGCCTGGCTGTGATTGGACACAGCCAATCACATGGGTAAAGAGCCACGGGCACGGCTTGGGGTCGCCCTGTGTCCCAGGCGCGCTGGCTAAACTGGGCGCCATCATATGACGTTGTCCCAGAACAAGAGCTGCCCCGCTGCCATTTGTCTATATGGCGGGCAGGAGGCGGTTAAAAGTGAACTCCTGGCAAACAGCTACATACACACTTGAAAGTCATATAGGGGAGTTGAGTTACCTAACAAAGGATTTGTATTGCTATCCATCCAGTCCCAAAAGGTACATATCCCTGCCACACACACAAGCAGCTTGGTGACCTGATTTTCCCGGATGACCTTTCTGCATCTAACCTGTAGTAGGGCGGTGAAGGAGCAGCAGAAAACACATAAAGTAATTTCCCTGCTCAATCCTCCTATCAGCACGTTCCTTGTCCTAAGGTATAATTGTGGGACACTTGATTGGCCAAGGGCTACCCCACCCCCAGTCTGAGTGCATGATTGCATTTCTGCAATTTTGCCGAGAGTTCAACTGAGGGAATGTATGACTTCTTGTTTTTAAAAACTGTTATTATAAATTTCCCTTCTACCAGGAGAGCGCCAAAGCGAATTGTTAATATGTATTTATTTATGCGCTCTGGTAGGAGTTTGCTCAGGTGAACTCTGGTGCTGTACATATCTATTTTCCCGGCAGTATTAATACATCTTTATTTTCTGTGATTGATGCTTTTCTTTTGTTTAAAAAAAAAAAACAAAACACGCTAAAAGCCGTAATTTTACTTTAATCTTAAATTGTATTATCTCAGTTGCAGTTCAAAGCCGTATTCTTGTTCCTTGGTGTTTAGAAATGTTGATTTTTTCTTTCCGATCATGTCTTTTATTTGTAACATTACTATTCTGTTGTTAGAGCTGGAAGCATTTGGAATAATTCAATGTGACTGTTGCATCTTTGTCCTTATAAATTATGTATTATAAATTCAAATGCCCAGTGTTTACAGTAAAATGAATTGTTGCTCTGGGCTGAATTATTTTAAATGACCTTAAAAGCTTTTGAGTTGCGTGGAATTCTTTGTGTTAATAAACATGCGAAAGCTGCGTTCACCTCCGCATTTCCAGTGACGTTATCCATTTCACTGTGAAGGTCTTGTGCTGTCCCTTTCTTCATTGTTAATGCTTCTGTGGTCTGAATCAAGTAGAGATGATATTCAAGTCCACAGGCGCCGTTATTCATTCCAGAAGCGCATGCAGGGTGTTCGCTGCGCTGGCCGTTACATTATCGCTTTACCACAAAACAGAGCTTTATATATCAAGACCCCTTTCACACTGAGGCACTTTACTTTTACTAAAAATAGCGCCTGTAAAGTGCCTCAAAAATCCCTCTGCATCCACCCCAATGTGAAAGCCAGAGTGCTTTCACACTGGGGCGGTGCGCTTGCAGGACGTTACAAAAAGTCCTGCAAGCCGCATCTTTGGATTGGTGCGGGGAGCGGTAATATACTGCTCCTCCATCGCCCCTGCCCATTGAGAACAATAGGGTAGTGCTTCCAAAGCGGCTGCACCCCGCATCGGAAGCACGGAGCGCGGGCACTTTTAACCCTGTTTTAATCCCTTGTGGGGGGGTTAAAAGCGCATCGCTCCCGCCGCCGTAGCGCCGCTATACCAGCGGTAAATACCCGCTGTACTAGCGGGGATTTACCGCTAACGCCCCACCGCCCCCAGTGTGAAGGTGCCCTTAATGTTCAACTCCAGGCTGATAAAAGCACACCAAGTAATTCAGTTACAAATTCATATACGATGCTAAAGTATAACTTTTAGTTTCTGATGCAGTGAAGAGGGAATAGAATCCTTAAATAATCAATCAGGATGCAGCGCAGAAAGTATAATATATAAAAGTCCAATAACAAATGTCTCTAAAAGCAAGTGTACAATGTGACAATACAATCCAATTTGAGATGCATGCAAAGATGTCCGCAGGTGTCTCTATTCCACACAATCAGTGAGAGAATCCATCCACCGACAATCATATGCGCTCACCTCCTGCTTAGACCTCAGTTTCATTAGAGCAGGGGTCCTTAAACTATGGCCCTCCAGTTGTTCAGGAACTACAATTCCCATCATGCCTAGTCATGTCTGTGAATGTCAGAGTTTTACAATGCCTCATGGGATGTGTAGTTCCGCAACAGCTGGAGGGCCGTAGTTTGAGGATCCCTGCACTAGAGGGTCAGAAGCGCTGTCCCAACAAAGGGTTCACAAATCAACAATTATGTTCTCCTGGACTCTCCTTCAAGATACGTAGGGTGCCGACCACCTCCTATCATAACAGGATCATCTCAGCTTCATACGGCATGATGTAATGTGAACATAAAAAGAGGGGCACTAAGTGTAGACTGTAGGAATTCAGCAATCTTTATTAAAAATCATCCTACTTACAAAACTTGCACCTTGAAAAATGCGCATCTGTACACTGTAAAAACGGACGTTCCAAACAGTTCGTCTTGGAGCGGCGGCACACTCTGTGTGGTCGGTCCGGATGGGAAACCTCGGCAGACAGAAGTGGGTGACGTCACGACAGGTCCCTTCCCCCGTTACGGCAATCACGTGCCTTCGTCAGCAGGGCGGGGCCTGCCACGTCACCCCACATATAAATACTCAATGGTTGCCATAGAAACAAACACGCTGATGCATGTAAAGAGAAAGGATAACTCTGTATGGTATAAGCTGCACCTATCACAGAGATGGGCCCCAAAATTAAAAACAGACAGATTCTCTGTCTCTGGAATTATTATCCCAATTTGCAAACGTGGAAATACACTTTGAATGTCTTTTTAAACAATCGCTTCCCTAGCCTATTCTTGCACTTCTCCCCTACAAACACAATATATTTTTTAAGCAAAGGCCCTAGAGAATAAAATGGTGGATGTTGCAATTTTTCATGTCACACAGTATTTGCGCAACCATTTTTCAAACACAATTTTTTGGGAAAAAAATAAACATTAATGGATTTTATTGAACACAAACACAATATAATACCGATTTTTTAGGGGTAAAATATAAAAGATGATGTTACGAGTAAATAGATTACTGCTCTCGCCCTGACGTTCACTGCAGTGATACCTCACGTGTGGTGTGATCACTGGTTATACATGCATGTGGGACCAACGTGTGTGTTCGCAACTGTGAGTGAGCAAGGGGGGGCAGGCGCTTTTAAAAAAAAAATGTATTTCATTATTTTTTTTTTATTTATATATTTATTTTTACACTGTTTTTCTCACTTGTATTTCTGTCACAAGGAATGTAAACATCCCTTGTGACAGCAATAGCAGTGACAGATACTCTTTATAGGGAGATGGTGGGTCTTTTAGACCCCCCCATTTCTCCTTTGGGGATCCAATACCTAAATCTATCCTTATATTGGATTCCAGTAGTACTTAGCCTATAAAGCTTACCGTGACGTCACGCGGTTTTGTGCCTACACTTAGTCCCAAACATAAGTGTTGTAAAACGTTACGTTGTCTCCGATTAACCCTGTGTCACGACTTAGGGGGGAGTTTTATGTGGAAATATCCGATTCATGATGACCTTAGGTTATATTCCTATCTAAATCCATAACCTAGGGGTTTCCTCTTTACCCCCCCAGATTTTCTGGGTGGTAGAGGGATATTTCTCATAGACAGTGACGATAACGACAGTGTTCCCTACAAATGTAAGGAACACTGTCTTTATGTTCACTCTTTT
>BLSH010439592.1:1269355-1288549 GCA_018402905.1 Glandirana rugosa | reverse complement strand
CCCCCCCCCCCCCCCCCCAGGTCCAAACCAGACCAAAAAATTGACTTGGGGTCCCCCCTAAAATCCAAACCAGACACTTATCTGAGCATGCAACCTGGCCGGCCAGGATAGGGGGGTGACGAGCGAGCGCCCCCATCCTGAACCATACCAGGTTACATGCCCTCAACATGGGGAGTATGGGTGCTTTGGGGTAGGGGGGGCTCTGCGCCCCCCCACCCCAAAGCACCTTGTCCCCATGTTGATGGAGACAAGAGCCTCTTCCCCACAACCCTGGGCTATGGTTGTGGGGATCTGTGGGCAGGGGGCTTATAGGAATCTGGAAGCCCCCTTTAATAAAATAAAAAATAAGAAAAAAACACAGGAGACAACTAGGGACAAGTCCTTTATTAAAAAATAAAAAATAAAAATAAGTGTCCCCCGTTGTAATCCATCGTCAATCACTGCGAGCAACGGACCCAAAAAAACCCCCCAAAAAATGTAACAGCTCCTCCTCCATGGGAGGATTCCTGCCGTCTGAGCTCTGTTTGTTGTTACACTTTATTTATATGGCAGGGCGGGGCCACTTGGTGACATATGCACATGACCCGCCCCCTCTGATGTCACATGACGTCAGAAGGGGCGGGGTCGCTCACTAACGTCACCGGGTGGCCCCGTCCTGCCATATAAATAAATTGTCATAACAAACAGCGGGCAGACCGCGGGAGCCCTCCCATGGAGGAGGAGCTGTGTGTATCGTCTGCGTGCAATGCATTATGGGGTGCTCCGCGGCAGCTAAGTCGCTGCTAACGCCCCATAATGTTCTAAATTTGAGGAACGGGCGAACTTACGTTCGTCTCGAACCATGGGCCCATCCCTATTTTCTAAATTCCAGCTCCCCTATGTACCAATATGCTATTAATGTACCTCTGTTGCAGAAAAATACAAGCTTTCTTTGATTTTTAAAACAAGGCCTTACCTTAGCCCCTGGTGTGTTTCATAGAAAGTTCATGACTTCCTGGTATGTAGATTTAGGATGTAAAAACCAGTAAGCCACAGGAAGCAGTTCATCATCTGACCTCATTAACACACACACACCCTGCACCCATCAGCTATGTATGCACGGCATTCCTGGCATCCCACCAGGCATGCACTGCCTGGCTTGTCACTATAAGCTGCCATAGCTGCTACCTTTGCACCAGTGGTTGCTGGTGCTAACATTTTTTTGGGGGGCGCAAACAAACCCCTCAGCCAGAGCATTCACCAGAGAATGCCGTGAGACTTAACTAAAAACTAAAAACCAGTGCTGGGCTGTCATGACTCCCCTGATACCCAACGGTTAAGATGATCTTCTGTCCAGGAGTTTCAAATCTTTGGCCTCCTGGTTGGCCGGGATGAGAAGCCGGAAATTGGAAGTGACACAATTGCAAATATTGATTCGCTAAAATCAAAAGTGAGTGGGTTGAAGGCGTAGTGCTCTGTGCCCTGAGGACAACCTAAAACAAGTCAATTAGAGCCTTAGGCTCAAATCACATGCTTGTCAAAAGTTGAGAGACCTAATAGACACCCATTAGTCCAGAGCCCTGCACAGTGCACACACATAGAACATTTTTTTTTCTTGTTCACCTTTTTATTGAATAAAAGGTTATGTAACAGGAGGAACATTTTGTTACACAATTCGGATACAGGTGTATAGGCATAACAAGCGAAGGCGTTTATGGCCATAAAACAAACCGTAAGTCAATTTTGCATGGCAACGTTACATTTTGACCGGAGACAACTTCACCATCCTGGAGGGCACCCCGATGGGAGCAAGCTGTGACCTGGAGGGCGGGATGGTGTCATTGGTCATTAAGTATTAATTGTTATGAAAAAGGTATATCATCGTCGTAGAGTACCTTAACTTAGGTTTGAACGGTGGGACTGTCTGTCCCCAAAATAAAGGAGATATGTGGTATGTGGGCATCACAATGGGGAGTCAAACTTAGTAGAGATGAATGGTTATACCAATTAGCGAGAACTTAACCAATGTTCCTCGATTTTGACTAGGCTCAGAGGCCAATGTAACTCATTGGTTATATGTTAACTGTAGGAAATAACAGAGAAATAAAGAGAAAGAGAATAAAAGTGAAGGGGGGGAGAGGGGATAGTAGGGGGGGAGAGAGGATAGTAGAGGGGGGTCGTTTTTCTGGGTTGGTGGTGCAGAGTAGGCCCACAAGGTAGAGGGACAGGTTGAGTGTCAAGTATGTCACGTATGTCAAGGGTAAGTGTCAAGTATGTCACCAAGGCATTAGTAGAGAGTAGTCAAAGTCAGCGGATAGGCCGTGTTTGACCAAGGGCTGCCAGATCTTTTCATATTTACAAATTTTATTATTCTCAAATGCCTCCATCTTGGAATGAATGAGTACCTTGTTCATTCTGCCTTTAGCCTCAGCAACAATTAGAGTTGTAGACTTCCAAGCTTTCGCTATCGTCTTCTTAGCAGCTGTAGTTAGGTGCATTAATAGCTGAAACTGGGGGCGGGTTATTCCATCAGGTTTTATGATTAGAAGGGCTGTTGCGGGGTCAGTGGGTATTTCAGTTTCCAAGACCCTAGAGGCAATTTCGAAGATTTTCTTCCAGAATTCTTGGGCTATTGGGCATGTCCACCAGGTGTGGAGGTATGTGCCTGGCTCACCACAGCCTTGGAAGCATAGCATAATGGTGTATATGTGGGAACGAATTTCGCAATCCTAGCTGGAACTAGATACCACTGTGTGAGGACTTTGTAATTGGTTTATTGTTTCTTTTGTGTAAATATTGGTGGAGGAGGAGGAGGTAGCGGACCAGATACTGGATCACTCTGCGATATCAACCGTGCGCCCTAAGTCTTCTTTCATTTAACAGTGTAAGTTGGGTGAGGGTTAGACGGGATGATGTTTAGTTGGTGGTATAATGATGATATAATGCCTCTGGCGTGAGGATCGCTTTTGCATAGGCACTCAGATTGCGTAAATTGAGTGAGTGGTGTCCCAGTTCTGAGAAGCGGTGCATAGAAATTTTTAATCTGTAGATAGCGAAAGAGTTCGGAGCTGAGTAAGCCACGTGATTCACATAGAGTGGGGAATGGTTGAAATTATGTGGTTGTAACTAGGCTATGCAGTCTAAAGAGATTAGTAGATGACCATGCCTGAAATGAGGGAGGGGATTCCCATGCTGGATAGAAAGAAACTAGCAAGGAATGAAAGGAGGGGGTCATGGGAAGATTGTAGGTTGTGGGTTGTTTTAAATCTGTCCCAAATATTTAAAGAGTGCTTGGTGATGGGATTGGTTATACTTGTACGGTCAGCTGGGTTAAGCCATAACATATTGGCCACAGAGATGGGGTCGGATTCAACCAATTCTATGGCCACCCAGAGTGGTGTTTCTTTTGCGGCGTAGTATTTTGTTAGGTGTGAAAGTTGTGCTGCATAATAGTAGGAAGAGAAGTTTGGAACACACGAGACCACCCCCCAATTATTGTATGTATAATGTTGTTTTTGGGACACGCGGTTTAGTAGACCCCCAAATATAGGACAGAAACCTACTTTACAGTAAGCGCAGAAAGTAAGATGGGATGGGATGGGGATGAGGAGTACTCTAAAGAGGTACAGGAACTTGGGTAATATAGCCATTTTAACCACATTAATTCTGCCCATCCAAGAGAGAAAGAGCATGGACCACTGGGCCATAGGAGCAGAGATATGTTTCAGTAAAGGAAGATAGTTAGCTGCGAATAGTTCCAGGATGGAATATGGGAGTTGGACTCCCAGATAGGAGAGTTGACGTGGTGACCAGGTAAATTGCAAGGTGGTTTGGGCTAAGTGGAGATCTGGATCAGGTAAGGAGATATTCAACGCCTTCGACTTATGGGGGCCCGAGACACTGGCGTAAAAGAGAGAGAAGTTTGGGAGCGGAGATATGCGGGCAGGTTAGGAAGAGGAGTATATCATCTGTGAATAAGCAGACTTTATGTTGATGGCCACCGAGTTCTATTCCCTTGATGTCAGGATCAGAGCGGGTCAGGTGTGCTAGAGGCTCTATAAGTAAGGTGAATAGTAATGGGGATAAGGGGTAGCCTTGTCTGGTGCCGCTCTGTATATTAAACATTGCTGACTTGTATCCGGAGTATTTAATATGTGCTCTGAGGTTATTGTACAGGGAGGAAACCCAGGTCAGGAAATGAGTCCCAAATTTTACCCATTTTTGAAGGATATAATTCATATAGGGCCATGAAACCGAATCGAATGCCTTCCTGACATCAAGGGAAAGGAGGCAAGCTGGGATTCGCCTAGATTTGGCTATATGGGAGAGCAGTAGGGCTCTTCTAGCATTATCACTAGCTTGGCGTATCGGGATGAAGCCTGTTTGGTCATGGTGAATCAGTTCACCTATGATTGTGGTTAACCTAGTGGCTAGGATTTTGGGGAGCAGCTTAATGTCAAGATTCAGGAGGGAGATAGGGCAGTAGTTTGCCCAAGAAGAAAGAACAGTATTGGGTTTAGGTATCATAGTGATTGTAGCCGTTAGTGCCTCGGGCCTGAATGAATGTCCCCTAAATAACAGGTTGAAGGCGTTCGTCAGCAAGGGTGACAATAAGGGGGAGAACTGTTTAAAGGTTTAAATACACTTCCTGCAAACAGTCTCAGGTGATGCTTGATTGCAGGAGATGATATCAGGTCCTGACTGCGAAGAGACACCTGCTGGTGGACACTGGAACTGCAGCCCCTAGGTCTGGGGGCTACAGTGCTACCAACTGGTGAAAGCGTTCCTAACAATAGCTTGGAGAGATTAGAACGAAATATTTCTAAAATTTTGGTTGGATTACTCGTGTGAGCGCCATTCCTCCACTTTAGTCGTATGGGTGTTGAGGGTCTATTGATTGCCTTGAGGGCCTTTGCCAATAGGGTGTTGGGTTGGTTAGCCTTAAGGTAGAGCAAGTGTTGTCTCTTGCGGATCAATTTATCCACAGTACCCCCCCTCGAAGGAGCGAACTCCGGACGCTCCAACCAGCCATAGCAACAAGAGTTCCGAATGACAGTGTCTTACGAGTCCAAGGAATGCCAGGTTCCAGATCAGAGGCCCTGCTGCTGAGATCCAGAAAGATTCCAGGAATTCCCCCGCCTGGGTCTGGTAACAGGTTAGGTACCTCAATGCTGGGGTACCATGGGTCATTCACAAACTTGGGCACATCCGGCTGGCCAGCGGGCACAGGATCAGCAGGTTGGAAAGCAGGCACCAGAACAGCAGGCTGGGAATCAGGAACCAGATCAGACTGGACAGCGGGCGCCGGTACACCAGGCTGGACAGCGGGCGCCGGTACACCAGGCTGGACAGCGGGCATCAGAACACCAGGCTGGACTGCAGGCACCCAAACAGCAGGCTGGACAGCGGACACAGGATCAGCAGACATCGGGTCATCGGGCACAGGATCTGCAGGCACCGGGTCATCAGGCACAGGATCAGCGGGCACAGGATCAGCAGGCACCAGGTCAGTGGACACCAGGTCATCGGACACCAGGTCATCAGGCACAGGATCAGCGAGCACAGGATCAGCGGGCACCGGGTCATCAGGCACAGGATCAGCGGGCACCGGGTCATCAGGCACAGGATCAGCGGGCACAGGATCAGCTGGCACAGGATCAGCAGGCACCAGGTCAGTGGACACCAGATCATCGGACACCAGGTCATCAGGCACAGGATCAGCGGGCACGGCTCATCGGGCACAGGATCAGCGGGCACCGAGTCATCAGGCACAGGATCAGCGGGCACAGGATCATCAGGCACAGGATCAGCGGGCACCAGGTCATCAGGCACAGGATCAGCAGGCACCGGGTCATCTGACACAGGATCAGCGGGCACCGGGTCATTGGACACAGGATCGTCAGGCACAGGATCAGCAGGCACCAGGTCACCCGGGACTGGATCATCAGGCACAGGATCAGCGGGCACCAGGTCATCAGGCACAGGATCAGCGGGGACCAGGTCATCGGGCACAGGATCGTCAGGCACAGGATCAGCAGGCACCAGGACATCGGGCACAGGATCAGCGGACATTGGGTCATTGGGCACAGGATCAGAGGGAACCGGGTCATCGGGACCAGGGCATCGGGCAACTGGTCATCGGGCACAGAATCAGACAGATACAGATTGGCTGTTGTGGAGGCAGATTGGAACAGATTGACTGGTGTAGAGACAGGCTTGAGCAGGTTGGCTGGTGTGGAAGCAGACTGGAACAGATCGGCTGGTGTGGAGGCAGACTGGAACGGATCGGCTGGTGTGGAGGCAGAATGGAACAGATCGGCTGGTGTGGAGGCAGACTGGAATGGATCGGCTGGTGTGGAGGCAGACTGGAACGGATCGGCTGGTGTGGAGGCAGACTGGAACGGATCGGCTGGTGTGGAGGCAGACTGGAACGGATCGGCTGGTTTGGAGGCAGACTGGAATGGATCGGCTGGTGTGGAGGCAGACTGGAATGGATCGGCTGGTGTGGCAGCAGACTGGAATGGATCGGCTGGTGTCGAAGCAGACTGGAACAGATCGGCTGGTGTGGAAGCAGACTGGAACGGATCTGCTGGTGTGGAAGCAGGACTGGATATTGGCTGAATTGTGTGGGTTGGAAAAAACTTCAGTTTCTTTTTAGGTTTAACCATTGAATTTCTGTAAGTAGGGGGTGCAGCTGATGGGAGAGTATGACTGGAGTATGGTAAGAAAGAGGGAGCGGTCACTAAGGTGGATCTTTGTGGATTGGTTGTAAGCAGCGAAGAAGAGGTAGGTGAGCTAAAGGCAGGGTAGGTGCAGCAGGTGGAAGTGGGGTACTGATATTTGGTTGGTAGCAGAGTATATTGGGCTGTGACTGTGGTTGCTGTAGGTGAAGGAGAGAGAGACCTCTGGACAAACTGGTGGCTAATGGATGGATGCATGTCAACAGATACTGAGGAGGACAGATCCGACTAGGCTTGAAGTAGAGGCTGAACAAATTCAATTTACACTCTCCTCGTCTGACCAAAGAGTTTACTGCGTTGATACAGTCCAACAGAGCCTTTTTTGAAAACGCAGAGTAATGTTCAACAAAATAACTTCTATCGTCTTCCAGGAGCCAGACAAGCGACGCCACCTGACAGACATCGAAGGGCGGTTTATAATCATCGCCGCCGGTAGGCGTATTTGTTAAAGCAAACTCTGCACACAGCTGAATCAAAGGCTGAACCTCTCCAAATGTCACACTGCCCTGATCAACCAGGGAATGAGCAAGACGCATACACTCCATTAGCTGGTCGCTGGTCTACTCTTTTAATGCCTGGCAGCAATGGTCATGATCCTCTGTCAGCAGCAGAGAAAAATAAAGAACCTCTTCCAAACGCATATTGTCACAACCAGCCAAAACCAGATTGCTTTTCTGTGCAGCCACTTCTGGTCAGGAATGGCCTTGGTATTATGTCAGGGAACTAGTGTGACCAGAAATGTGTGGACTGCACAGAAAATACCAAACAAAAGCGTAACTAAAATAAGAGGATTTATTATAAGGTGTGACAGTGAACTAAAACGCACAACCAAAATAGAAATAGTGAAGCCAACCAAAAGCATATAACTAGAGCAGTAGGGAAAGTCCAAACCATAAACTTCAAGCCAGGCCAGGGTCATCCACGGGAGATCAGTCAGGGGGAACTGGGGAGCAGGACAAAGCAGGGATTCAGGGTAAGGATGTAGGTTTCCGGATGCAGGATTCGGGGTGCAGGTGTTGGGATACAGGTCTCAGGATACAGAGGCACGAGGAACAATACCAAGGCGAGCTAGCACAGCACACCTAGGTTTAAATACACTTCCTGCAAACAGTCTCAGGTGATGCTTGATTGCAGGAGATGATATCAGGTCCTGACTGCGAAGAGACACCTGCTGGTGGACACTGGAACTGCAGCCCCTAGGTCTGGAGGCTACAGTGCCACCAACTGGTGAAAGTGTTCCTAACAATAGCTTGGAGAGATTAGAGCGAAATATTTCTAAAATTTTGTTTGGGTTACTCGTGTGAGCGCCATACTTCCACTTTAGTCGTATGGGTGTTGAGGGTCTATTGATTGCCTTGAGGGCCTTTGCCAATAGGGTGTCGGGTTGGTTAGCCTTAAGGTAGAGCAAGCGTTGTCTCTTGCGGATCAATTTATCCACAGAGTCTGTCAAAAGAGGTCAAAGTTCAAACACGCTTTATCTAGATTTGCTTGGGTGGTGGGGCCAGGAGTTGTTTGGAAGGCTTTATGGCATGCGTTGAAGGCCGACTCCAGGAGTAGGAATTTTAAGGATCGCCACTTGCTGTATGAGCTTCCCCCTGATGACAGGTTTATGGACTTCCCATAGAGTTAGTGCTGATATCTCATCAGAGGTATTAGTAGATAGGTATTCTTTGAGGGCCATTTTGATGTCCAGGCAGTTAGTGTTGTGTTGTTAATGTACCATGATGTTATCTTGACCCCTATGGATAGGGGAGGCAATGGTAGTGCATACTACAGAGTGGTCAGTCCAGGTGAAGGAGAGTATGACTGAAGAAATTATTTCAGGGGTCATGCTTGCCATGATAAAGATGTGATTGATGCGAGAGAAGGATTTATGTGGGTGGGAGTAGCAGGTCAATTTTTTGTTAGTCGGGTTGGCTTCTCGCCAGGTGTCAACTAGTGAGTGTTTAGCAATCAGTTGTTGAAATGACAATTCAGCTGTGCTAGAGGATGAAGCTGGGGGTGATTTGACCAGGAAGGGCAAGATAATCTGGTTGGAGTCACCACATATGATTACTGTGCCAAATTTGTGGTTGTCAACTACTCTGAGCAGGTGGGAGAGGAAGGCGTTAGGGTGCTTGTTGGGGGGTAGTATGACACGATCATTACCGCAGAATCAGATATGTGACCAGTGAGGATTAGATAGCGACCAGTAGGGTCCTTGATTTGGGTGCTTAGGCTGAAGGGCGTAGTTCGGTGGAACGCTATAAGGGTACCCCGTTGTTTGGAAGTGGTTGAGACCATGTAAAATTGAGGATAGGAGGCATTGAGGTATTTAGGGGTAGACTTATGTGTGAAGTACGTTTCCTGCAAGCAGACTATATGTACTTTGGCGGCTGCTAATGTGCATAATGCCTTGGTGCGCTCGTGGGGTGTGTTAAATCCCTGAAGATTCAGAGAGCAAACATTCAGGGGAGCCATAATAGTGACATGATCAATGTTTTACTATACCTAACTGACCTTGAGACCGGCTCCATGCCCACCGAGCCAGGAGGAGGGAGAGAAGAGAATAAGGTAGCGTATGGAGAGGGAGAATAAAGGAGAGACCATTAAATCCACATATCGTAAATAGCATGACACAATTATATAATAACAAGAGGATGAAGGGGCATACTGAAGGGATGTCTCGCATCCCCCAGAAGGCTCCAATGCTGTCCTGGATGCCTGCATAATTGTTGCAGGGATCCACAGCTGGTGGGGGAGCAAGGCATTCCGGTGTGGAAACATTACCGGCAACTAGTGAGCACTATAAAAACAGAAATATACGCAAAACAAATTTGAGTGTGGGGATGTTACAGGCATCTGATCCGGAGGGATCTGAGAAAGTCAGCCATGGGGTCATGATTAAGTATTTCAATTCCTGTGAGGAGGATTGCAACATTTCCCGACCATTTATTGGACATAAAAAATGCAGGTGGTGAGGATTAGCGAGTGGATCTCATGTGGGAAGGTTTAATAGCTGGAGCTTACTTGGACAAAAGGTGAGGGTTTTAATTACCTGTCTAATGAAGCAAAGTTAGAACTTGGATAGGCAAATAGTCCTCAGTAGGAGGGTGTTCAGGTGATGTGCCCTGACGTTCAACAGAGCCAGGGGTTTGGAAGTTCAAACAATTGAGGATGAGAAACCAAGGGAAATTCACCTACTGACAAAGAGGTGGTGAGAAGGTGTTTGTTTTGAATGACCATCTGGTCATTGGCTAATCAGTCCACGGAGTCTTCTGTATTGGCTGCCAAGGCATCAAAGCGGCCGCATCTTGAGGCTGAGCGTCTGCGGGAGGTGTCTTTGTTGGGGTTACGTTCCAAGAGGCCCAGTTTCTGCAGTGCAGATTGCAGCTCATTCGCTGTACGGCAGGTATATTTCATTTCCAGATGTGTGAAATGCACAGAGAAGGGAAATCCCCAATGGTAAGAAATCTGGCATTGTTGCAAGGTCTCTAGTAGGGACTTCAGTGTGCGTCGTTTTGCTGCTGTTATGTGTGACAAGTCCGCATAGATTTGGTAAGTATAGCCTTGGAAGGTGAGTGTGGTCTTGTCTCTGGCTGCGGCAAGAAGCTGTTCCTTTGTCCTGTAGTAATGGAACTTGGCTATAATATCTCTTGGAGGGCCATTTTCTTTGCGGGGGGACAGGGCCCTGTGTATCCTGTCCATCTCTAGCCCCTCTAAAGGAATGGCAGGCTGCAGTTCCTGGAACAGCGCCATCATTGTAGATTGTACGTCGATGACTGTTTCTGGGATCCTCTGATCCGAAGGTTGGACCGTTGGGCCCTGTTTTCTTGATCTTCCAGGCAGGTTGCAATACTTCATTCTCTGCTTTAAGGTTAGGCCTGTTTGCGTGTTGCATTCTAGATCGTCCCCTCTGACCTCTAAGTCGGCTGTCCTGCGCCCCAGCTCCCTGATCTCCCATGTCAGTTTATCAGTGATATGATCTGACGTCTGCTTCAGTGCTTTCTGAAGCATGTTCTGAAATTTGTTGAACATGGAAGTCTATATAGTGGTTTGAGCGCTTCCTGTATCAGAGTCAGACTCACCGTTTTCTTCTTGGAGCTGACGGTGAGAGTGGTGCTGCTGTTTTGCAGGGTGTGGTGGGCTAGTCTGTGAGGTTGAGGCCGGAGCCATTTAGGGTTAGGCCGGGATAGTGCGTTCTTGATATTTTTTGTCCTGAATTTTGGTTTAGAGCCCACGAGAACCATGGTAGGGGGTTTGGGGTGTATTCCGGGTTATGCATAAGTAGTGGGTGTGAAGGCAGGAGCTCAGGCTATTTTGTGCTCAGTTGCGGGGTCTCCTCGGGAGCGGAGCTCTACAGAGGCATAGTTGCTGCTGTCAGCCTCATATACATCAGAAAAATTTACTTTTAAATAAATGATAATATGACTAACATTTTTTAACTTTAAGATGTTAAAAAAATGTTGGCCATATTATCATTTATTTAAAAATAAAGTGTTCTATGATTAGCTTTCTTATTTGGCAAACTAACTTTGGGGACACAGCGCCCTTGTGCCTGCCTCTTAGGGACTGGCCGCCACTGCATTGCACAGCATCCCCACATCCCTCCAGGCGCTAAACTCGCTGGGGCCACATGCGCAGCAGGTTTGACACCCCTGATGTAGTGCAAGGGCCTGCCTGATTGGACACATAGTAAATGGATTGATAGGTGGGTCCTCCTATTCCATAGTTTTGGTAAATCTAAAGGAAATTACAAAGGTGAACTTAGTCTTTAATAAATGTAAGTCTAGACTCCAGACAAACAGCTAGATGCACATATATGAACTGTCTTACCTGACAAAAGATGTGTAATTTTGCCCAGCCATTAGTGATATGTACACCTCTGCTTGACAGCATATTGAGTAGGAAGGAAGGTGATACACTTTCCTGTTAAGCTGGTTATACACATGGGATTTTCAGTCAATTGTACCCAATTTCCACCCATTGAGAATAATAAATACAATTGTAAGTCATTTCCAGAAGCTAAGCAATTTATGACCCACAACTTCTATTGACCACCAAAATATGGTCAATTGTGAAGTCAAAACTGGGCAATACATTGGCAGCTTCAATACAGTTTATTAAAGGATGAAAACAGGCAAGTTTTTTGAAAGTGATCAGTTCTTTCCAGGCTTGATCCCATGTCACTGAGGTTGGAACCACCATTTTATGTCTTCAATTGCTATACGATTGCAACAAAAAACAGAAACAAAACTTTGATAGCTCTATGAAATTGCAGATTGGACGAGCAGCTTTAAGAATACGTTAGTGTCACCTCCCCACCAGCAGCTTGATTAGTCTATGTATCTCTGTAACAGACTGAAGATCAGAGACACAAGAATGGTATTATTGTTTTTCCTTCACGGGTTGTTTTTTTATTTTACTTTTTTACTACAGCGTAGTTTTAGCATATATTTATAATTAATTATATATTGTAATTATTTTTTTCTCTATTTACAAAAGATTATGTAATGTTTTCTCTTTTATGCATTCCAGTTTTTAAAAGAATGGAAACCAATCCCCTTTAAATTGATACTCCACAATTTTTATGGCAGATTTCTTTCTCCTTTGCTGGCTGTGCTTTGTGAAAACTGACACACTAAAATTGCATCACTGCTGTTTTTTTCTTTTTTTCCCAATACAATGCCTAAGAGACAATATTAATATTGTTGATAGTTGAATCTTGCCATAGCACTGTGCCAACTTAGTGAATTAATAATAGCCTTCCTTATATCACAGGAAATAAAATATTATGCACATCAACAAAATAGCTTTGGTGCCAATAGGCAGTCTTGCTGCGTAGAGTTAATGTGTATCTCTTGTTGTACTATGGTGAAACATGCCATTTACAGCCCTACAATGGAATCTGCCCTAGTTATTTTTATTTCCAGATGTATTTTAATTTGAAGTCACCAAAATAGTACAATCGTGTTGACATGGAGCCTCCTACTGCGTGCCCCCAGTCCCTTCATACGAGCAAACAATGTAGCTTGGCTTTTTTCTTAAATACAGGGCTTAGTAAGGGGCAGAAAGTCAAACTGGCATTTTATTTTTTTTTTTTATCGCTATGGAGTGCTTAAATAGAAAGTATAAATACAGTCAGGTCTATAAATGTTGGGACATCGACACAACTCTAATGTTTTTGGCTCTATACACCACCAAAATGGATTTGAAATGAAACGAACAAGATGCAGACTTTCAGCTTTCATTTCAGGGTATTTACATCCAAATCAGGTGAATGGTGTAGGAATTACAACAGTTTGTATATGTGCCTCCCACTTTTTAAGGGACCAAAAGTAATGGGACAGATTAACAATCATAAATCAAACTTTCACTTTTTAATACTTGGTTGCAAATCCTTTGCAGTCAATTACAGCCTGAAGTCTGGAATGCATAGACATCACCAGACGCTGGGTTGCATCCCTGGTGATGCTCTGCCAGGCCTCAATCGGATTCAGGTCAGGTGATTGACTTGGCCATTGCATAACATTCCACTTCTTTCCCTTAAAAAACTCTTTGGTTGCTCTCGCAGTATGCTTTGGGTCATCGTCCATCTGCACTGTGAAGCTCCATCCAATGAGTTCTGAAGCATTTGGCTGAATATGAGCAGATAATATTGCCCGAAACACTTCAGAATTCATCCTGCTGCTTTTGTCAGCAGTCACATCACCAATAAATACAAGAGAACCAGTTCCATTGGCAGCCATACATGCCACGCCATGACACTACCACCACCACGCTTCACTGATGAGGTGGTATACTTTGGATCATGAGCAGTTCCTTTCCTTCTCCATACTCTTCTCTTCTCATAACTCTGGTACAAGTTGATCTTGGTCTCATCTGTCCATAGGATGTTGTTCCAGAACTGTGAAGGCTTTTTTAGATGTTGTTTGGCAAACTTGAATCTGGCCTTCTTGTTTTTGAGGCTTACCAATGGTTTACATCTTGTGGTGAACCCTCTGTATTCACTCTGGTGAAGTCTTCTCTTGATTGTTGACTTTGACACACATACACCTACCTCCTGGAGAGTGTTCTTGATCTGGCTAACTGTTGTGAAGGGTGTTTTCTTCACCAGGGAAAGAATTCTTCGGTCATCCACCACAGTTGTTTTCCGTGGTCTTCCGGGTCTTTTGGTGTTGCTGAGCTCACCGGTGCGTTCTTTCTTTTTAAGGATGCTCCAAACAGATGATTTGGCCACAGCTAATGTTTTTGCTATCTCTCTGATGGTTTTTTTTTTTTCCCAGCCTAATGATGGCTTGGTTCACTGATAGAGACAGCTCTTTGGATCTCATATTGAGAGTTGACAGCAACAGATTCCAAATGCAAATAGCAGACTTGAAATGAACTCTGGACCTTTTATTTGCTCCTTGTAAATGGGATAATGAGGGAATAACACACACCTGGCCATGGAACAGCTGAGCAGCCAATTGTCCCATTATGTATGGTCCCTTAAAAGTGGGAGGCACATATACAAACTGTTGTAATTCCTACACCGTTCACCTGATTTGGATGTAAATACCCTCAAATTAAAGCTGAAAGTCTCCAGTTAAAGCACATCTTGTTTGTTTCATTTCAAATCCATTGTGGTAGTGTATAGAGCCAAAAAGATTAGAATTGTGTCAATGTCCCAATATTTATGGACCTGACTATATTTTTGAAAGTTTGTACGTTTATAAAGTGATATTTCTTATCAGTGTTTTACTCATTTGTATAACATCTTTATTTGGTGAACAAATATTTAATATAGGGCATATCCAGTATGCTCAGTATGTAATGCTCTCTTATAAGAACACCCGACAGTGCCCACATGCTTTTTGGCAGCCTTGTAACTGACTAAATCATACCATATTAACCACTTGCCTACTGGACACTTTTACCCCCTTCCTGCCCAGACCAGTTTTCAGCTTTCAGCGCTGTCACTGTTTGAATGGCAATTGCGCGGTCATGCTACACTGTAACCAAATTAAATTTTCATAATTTTTTCACATAAATAGAGCTTTCTTTTGGTGATATTTAATCACCACTGGGGTGTTTTATTTTTTGCTAAACAAACAAAAAAACACTGAAAATGTTGAAAAAAAAGTATTTCTCATAGTTATACAATTTTGCAAACAGGTGATTTTTCTCCTTCACTAATGTGCGCTGATGAGGCTGCAATGATGGGCACTGATAGGCTGCACTGCTGTGCACCAATAATGCTGCACTGATGGGCACTGATAGGCTGCACTAATGTGCGCTGATGAGGCTGCACTGATGGGCACTAATGAGGCTGCACTGATAGGTGGCACTGATAGATCGCACCGATGGATCGCACTGATGGATCGGACTGATGGATTGCACTGATGGGCTCTGATAGGTGGCACCAATAGGTGGCATAAAATCTTTGGCTGAAATTTGCTGCCAACTTGTGATTTGTCCAATTACAACTCAGGTCGGCAGGGGGTGGTCCTTATTTGGGATCCATGGTGGTCCTTGTTTGGGATCCTCCTGTTATGTCATTTCGCACCTGCGTTGTCAACGATCACACAGATTCTAGTGTAGACTGCAAATAGTAGTTTCAACACACATTGTAAAGATAAGGTCTATTGTAGTAACCACCAAGAAACACCTCCTGAGAAATGCCATACAGGAACCGTGGGATTACAGGAAGTGACTCCAAAGAGTCTGCAGGGGATCAGCAGCACTGAGATACAACAAAGGAACACAGAAAAGTGATTTTAGAAATGTAAATGTCATAAAGGTAGGGGTTTTTTTTAAGTCCATATTTTTAAAGGCTTTGTCCACCTTTCTGATCATTTTTCATGTTAGACTTTTTATATTTATCAACAATCAACCCTTAAACTCAGACTGCCCCCTTACCTAAATCATGGGGTGCATCTCCTGTAATGTCCTCTTTGTGTAAGTGAATGTTTTTTTTCCCACATTTCCACAGTGACAGATTTAGCCCTGCACACATTTCCACAGTGACACATTTGGCCCCACCCACATTTACACAGCAATAGGTTTGACCCCTCCCAATTTCCCACAGTGACAGGCCCTACCCACATTTCCAATATTTGCAGGCCCCACCCACATTTCCAACAGTGACAGGCCCCACCCACATTTCCAACTTTATAAATACTGTCCACATTTGAAACAGTGACAGGCTGCACCCACATTTCAAATAGTAACATGCCCCACCCAAATTTCCAGTAGTTACAGGCCCCGCCCACATTTCCAATAGTGAATGTCCCACCCACATTTCCAATAGTGACAGGCCCTGCCAACCTTCCCAATAGTGACAGGCCCTGCCAACCTTCCCAATAGAGACAGGCTCCACCCACATCTTCAATAGTGACATGTCCCGCCCATATTTCCAATATTGACAAGCCCCACCCTCATTTCCAATAGTGGCAAGCCCATCCACATTTCCACGAGTGACAAGCCCCATCCACATTTCCACGAGAGACAAGCCCCATCCACATTTCCACGAGTGACAGGCCCCATCCACATTTCCAGGAGTGACAGGCCCCATCCACATTTCCAGGAGTGACAGGCCCCATCCACATTTCCACGAGTGACAGGCCCCATCCACATTTCCGCTTTTTCATGAACCTTGTGTGTAGAGTCAGCAATCCCAACCTAAAGTCAAACCTAAAAATATGTAATGCTTGTTAATATGTTTATATAATTAAAACTTGTATGAATTTTAATAGGTAGAATGTAAAGATGTAAACTTAAAGGAGAAGTGCAGTCGAAGCTTGTTTGGCTGTACTTCTCCTGTGGATCACAGGAGTGCAGTTCGTTCTGCACTCCTGTGACATGTTTTCAGCAGACAGCGGGCTCAAGCTGACATCCCAAAGCCGGTCCAGGAAGGGGAGAGATCGCGACCATATAGTCAGGATCCACCCAGGAGCCTGGACTGACACCTGGCTTAGCCTTGCCACAATGTGAAATTTCCCGAATCACTGTAAAATTGTGAATAACATTCGACCTGCAGAGAAAATAGCCTAATAACATTCATTATTGCCCCAGTTTGCACTGAACAAATCGATATGCAAGATCCAGAATAAAACCAGTATATTTTCCTTTTAATTTGGTATCTTATTTTTCAGGACTAAGACAGAAGCTAGAAAAAAAATGAAGAGGAGTAGGGAAGATTTTTTATTTTCTTGTGCAGTATTATCTAGAAATCTTTAAGCAATAAAACAAACAAGCAGAGGAAAGTCTCTTTACTAGTCAGTCATTATCAGCTTCTCTTTGAACCTCTTCTGCCATCCTCTCTCCCAATCCTTTGTTGTATTTATAGATGCCAAACATTTCAGCTGACTTGAGATGAAAGATTAAGCTGCTATCTATTTTTCCTTATACCCTTTGCAGAATAAGCTATGCCAGTCATACTTGACGAGCACTGCGTCTCTTTTTACGTGTACCCGTTCGATTTCTCCCTAATGAGAAGCCAAGTTAGCCACAGTTAACAGTCAGGATTGTGAGCGGAAGACAATTAAAATCTGCTTGCCTTTTATCCTACCTGAATTGTACATCCAACAAAAGATTGTTGGGGTCTTTCTATATCTTTGAAGAGAACATATTTAAACAATGGCAATTATCTAGATTTGGCATTTTCCTTGTGTGCCTGGCAGCCACCAACCTGACACATGCCTAGAGCGCGATACGCCATGGTTAATGAATTAAAAACGGTATATCTTATTATAATGGTCTTTTATAATGGGGTATGCCTGACTCCTAAATTGGGCACCTCACGTTATTGCACCAAAATAGTTTAATATTACGTTTCAATGAATAGTAAAAACTTTAGAAGAATGAAAATTTAATGAGGCGTGAAGTAAGTCGTACTTATTCATGATTTTGCCAAAGAAAATTGGCAGTGTGCAGAATAAAATGTGTAAAGGCATTCACAATAATAGCCCTGGCTGGCAGCAATAATTAGGCAAATTAATATAAGTGGTACATGTAAAGCTTCATTGTCTTCACCACTGGAGATATTTAAATGGGTTTCCTACCTTCCACCTAGGTTTATCAAATCCCATCTTCAGCCTCGGTAATTAAAAGGTAAAAATGCGAGGTCCCGCAGGATTCCAGTTTTCATGCTGTCACTCACTGTAACTGTATGACCTGTGATTATTCTTCAATAATTCATTGGAAAAGCCATGGAAATCAATTAGAAGTCATCTTTTCACAAGTTACAGTGAGTGTTTAAGTTCTGATTGGCTGCTCTGGTAACTGCACTCCGGGTCTCCTTGTCTAATAAACCTCTGAATTCATTTAAAATGCTTTGGTAAAGATTTTTTTCTGTTGCAGTTTGGTGGTGATACCTAAATAAAAGCAAAAGAAATCCCCAAAACAAAAATGATATTCAGTGCCTTGAAAAAGTATTCATACCCCTTGAAATGTTCCACATTTTGTCATGTTACAACCAAAAACATAAATGTATTTTATTGGGATTTTATGTGATAGACCAACACAAAGTGGCACAGAATTTTGAAGTGGAAGGAAAATTATAAATGGTTTTCAATTTTTTAAACAAATAAATATGTGAAAAGTGTGGGGGGCATTTGTGTTCAGCCCCCCTGAGTCAATTCTTTGTAGAACCTCCTTTCCCTGCAATTACAGCTCCAAGTCTTTTTGGGTGTTTCTACCAGTTTTGCACATCTAGAGAGTGAAATTGTTACCCATTCTTCTTTGCAAAATAGCTCAAGCTCTGGCAGATTGGATGGAGAGCATCTGTGAACAGCAATTTTCAAGTCTTGCCACAGATTCTCAATTGGATTTAGGTCTGGACTTTGACTGCGCCATTCTAACACCTGAATATGCTTTGATCTAAACCATTCCATTGTAGCTCTGGCTGTATGTTTAGGGTCGTTGTCCTGCTGGAAGGTGAACCTCTGTCCCAGTCTCAGGTCTTTTGCAGACTCTAACAGGTTTTATTCTAAGATTGCCCTGTATTTAGCTCCATCCATCTTCCCATCAACTCTGACCTACTTCCCTGTCCCTGCTGAAGAAAAGCATCCCAACTAGAGTTGAGCGAACCTCTGGAAGTTCGGGTTCTGCTGGTCCGTCCGAACTTCGGGACAAAGTCCGGGTCCGGGTCCGGACGGAACCCGAACGATCGCACGGATCAACCCTACGAAAAGAAGTCGTCCCTGTCCCTTCATCCAGTCTCAACTACCCTTCTACCTACCTCGATTTATGTCCCGTTAGAATCTTATTTTGGACAATCTCAGACGTTTTCTGGACTCTGACCCTGTCTCCAAGTGGAAGGTCGTCCTGTTGCTGGGATTTGTATGTCGGTCTCGATGTTACCTTACCAAATCTAGTTTCGTATAAGTCCACAATCTTACCGCGTCAGTTTCAGGTCTGGATTTAGGTTAACTCTTAGACACCGTTCTGAACTTTTAACGACAAGTGTCTACGAGAGGTAGGTTAGACGGTCTCGAACTCGATAAAACGTTTC
>BLSH010439592.1:1225675-1239286 GCA_018402905.1 Glandirana rugosa | reverse complement strand
TTACAGATCGGGAAAGCGCTGTGTCCAAGGGACACCCGCTCCCCCCCGATCACGTGGGCGCGCCTCCCGGCGCGCGCACACAGCATGCACTTGCGGCGCGCTGCCGCTTGCCTGCATGTTATGATCGGCTGTGTCTTATACACAGCCGATCATACGGTAAACAGCCAATTTAACTGGCTGTTTACCGTGATCAGTGACGGCCCGTGTCCGGCGGACACGAGCCGTGCACGATCGCCGCGATGCGCGCCCCCGCGGGCGCGCGCCAGCGGCTTATCCTGATGACGTCAATGTACGTCCAGTCAGGATAACGAACCCCCCGCCCGGACGTCATTTCTTTATGCGCCGGGCGGGAAGTGGTTAAACAATGCTCATTTGGTACTAAGGGGCCCAAAGTGTGCCAAGAAAATATCCCCCACACCATTACACCACCACTACCACCCTGATCCGTTGATACAAGGCAGGATGGATCCATGCTATCATGTTGTTTACACCAAATTCTGAACCTACCATCTGAATGTCGCAGATGAAATCGAAACTCATCAGACCAAGCAACATTTTTCCAATCTTCGGTTGTCCAATTTTGGTGAACTTAATTCTGGTCAATATTAATTGGAACCGGGAAGGTCTGGCTGTAGCGGAAGCTCCGATAACGCGTCGCCGTACATCATCACGCTGCTACCGGAAGTGACGTTTACCCATCGCACAGACTTGGACTCAGGAAGCACTGAAAGGCACCGGTGTTAGCCTATCCTGGAGCACTGTGATTTACCATACCATCCACTGACACTCCCTGAATAGCTGATGTGGATGCTGATTATAGCAAGCAGTGGCTGACACTGCAATGCCCTCATTCACTCCCTGTTTGTGACTAACATTTTTATCATGTTTAATTACACATAGAGGCGCCTATGCATCTTTTGTTTCCAGTCCAATTTTGGTGAGCCTGCGCGAATTGTAGCCTCAGTTTCCTGTTCTTAGCTGAGAGGAGCGGCACCCGGTGTAGTCTTCTGCTGCTGTAGCCCATCTTCTTCAAGATTTGATGTGTTGTGCATTCAGAGATGGTATTCTGCATACCTTGGTACTAACAAGTGGTTATTTAAGTTATTGTTTCTTTTATATTATCTCAAACCAGTCTGCCCATTCTCCTCTGACCTCTGACATCAACAAGGCACTACTGCTCACAGGATATTTTCTCTTTTTCAGACCATTCTCTGGAAACCCAAGAGATGGTTGTGCGTGAAAATCCCAGTAGTTTAGCATATTTAGAAATACTCAGACCAGCCCGTCTGGCACCAACAACCATGCCACATTCAAAGTCACTTAAATCCCCTTTTTTCCCCATTCTGATGCTCGGTTTGAACTTTAGCAAGTTGTCTTCCCCACGTCTAGATGCCTAAATACATTGAGTTGCACTGTGATTGGCTGATTAGCAGTTTGTGTTACCAAGCAATTGAACAGGTGTTCCTAATAAAGTGGCCGGTGAGTGTATATTTCTTTGATCTGGAGTCGTTGTAAAAGTTTGAGTGTTTAATATTCATTTAATCCTTAGATCACTTTGGAGTTTTTTTTTATATCATCGGCTCCTATGTTTATTGAAGTAAAATACTGTATAGTGCAAGTGCACACACGTTTCAAGGTCATCCAAAGGATTATCTATAGATTCCCATACATGCACATCTCTTAGTAACTGTGCTTAACATGGGATGGAAATAATGCTTAATTCAATTCAGTATTGGGAATTGCAGTCGTATCAGCCCTAGTCCTTGTCTCAAGTGAGTCATTGCAGGCACAGGGTCAATTCATGCTATGTGAATCTGAGGCCTCTGAATGCTAATCCTTTGTTGCTGGTGGCATCACTTAATCTCCATTTACAGCAGGGTTCATCAGAACCCTCTCCATATACAAGAATAACATGTGCATGCCCTGTCTTTATCCATTCTTTTCAACTCAAGTGCAAAAAAATAAGGCCTCGTCTCTTTCGATATTGCTATATACTGTACATGAATGCCATAATCTGACAAATATGGGAGCTCAGCTATAGGCCATAAGTTTCAATTTACTTGTAATTTAACCTTCATAACTTCAACGGCCAATTAAACCTTGGTGACAGAGAGAGATCCATAAAGAATGTTGCCCTTACAACTGTGTTACAGGGCAGAGTAGGAAAATACAGTGGATTCTGTTTAAAGTGATTTTAAAGGATCTTTTTTTTTTTTGCTTCTTAAAGTAACAAACACTTATACTTTAATAATCATTTTACACAGAGCAGCCCTGACCCTCCTCTTCTGGGGCCTGCCATTGGCGCTCCTGGCTCCTCTTGCCTTCTGGTTACCCCCCCAGCAAGCCACATGCTAGGTGGGGTGCCTGTGCGGGCTCGATCCCGAGCCACACTGTGTGGGTCTATTGAAAAACAATGCAGTTCAGCCCCACCCCCCGCTCCATCGTCACTGGATTTGATTGAGAGCAGGCAGAGCCCAGTGAGCCCTGTGAGGAGGGGGTGAAAGAGCAGTGCTGCTGCTGTTGGGTACAGTGCTGAATTTAGATTTGGCTCAGAGAATTATTTAGGGGCAGAGGAGGAGCTGCCCCGATAAGGTTTTTTGCCTTAATGCAGAGAATGCATTGGGGTAAAAAGGCTTAGGCTTTACAACCACTTTAAATTAAATTATAGAATACTAGGGGCAACCCCTCCTATACCCCCAGAAGAGGGAAGAATGGACTCAAGTTCAAAAATTTTAAAGTAGACATGAACTTGAACTGAATGACATGTTCTTTGCTATGAACTGAGTATCATTAACAATTGCATTTTTAAAAAAAATATTTGTGTAGCCACCTTGCCATATGCAGGGATGACTAGTAGTTAGTTCTGCCGGATGGTAATCACTTAGGCTAATTTGTAGCATCTCACTTGGCCTTCCTCTAAGCTCAGTGTTGCTGTTGTTCCTGGCTGCTGCTAGTAGGCATCACTGACAACTTTAGGAATAGACAAGGGAGCTGCCTCAATGCTAGGTTATGAATATTTAAGTCTCCCTTGGCCAACCACTAGTAGGTTTGTTGCCGGTGGTACATGCTGGGGGGGTATAAATATTTGGAAAGTGGCTTGGTGAGCACTCTTCTTCCCGGGCTGTGGCCTGGGGAGGTGCATGCAACAGTACAGTATATACTCGCTAGGCCCAAAGCCTGTTTGAGCCTAGCAAATAATTTTGAAGCTGTCCTTCCTGTTGGAATAGGATACTGCACCCAAGGTGAATGGCTAGGGGAAGATGTCCTGCTGAATGGGGAAGGCGTCTGACACTTAGAGGATCCCGGTGTTCCCTTGGAGGATATGCACTGCCTGGCTTTGAGGCTTTGAAGACAGTGCTGCCAGTGTTTGCTTGATGGCCCTTATTTTTGCAATACACCGTGGTCCTTGTTTTCTTTATGCAATATCGAGTAGGGTCGGAGTCTGGAAAACATGTTGTTGGAGTTATTTTAAAGTGGTTCTAAAGGCAGAAGGTTTTTTACCTTAATGTATTCTATGCATTAAGGTAAAAAACCTTCTGTGTGCACTAGCCCCCCCCCCAGCCCCCCTAATACTTGCCTGAGCCTCATCTCCATCCAGCAATGTAAATGAGCGCCTCAGCTCTCTGGGGATTCTCCCTCCTCATTGGCTGGGACAATGACTGCCCTTTGCTGTCAATCACAGCCAGTGAGCCAATGTGGAGAGAGAGGAGGCAGGGCCAAGCCTCCGTGTGTGAATGGACACACAGAACAGTAGCTCAGGAGAAAACCTACTTGGGTGCCCCCAGAGCAAGCTGCTTGCTCTGGGTGCACTTGGCACTTGGAGGGGCCAGGAGTTCCAGCAGGGGACCTGAGAAGAGGAGGATCAAGGCTGCTCTGTTCAAAACCACTGCACAGAGCAGGTAAGTATAACATGTAGGTGTTTCTAAACAAGGGTTAGGTGACTGGGGGTAGAGAGAGATAACTGTTCCCGATCACTGGGAACAGCAGATCTCTGTCCACTTCCCTGTCACAATGGGGATCTGTTTGTTTACATCAACAATCTTCTGGGTCTGTGAGGAGCGATCGCAGGTGGCCAGAGGACATTGTGCCCCCCGGCCACGTGCATCGGCTCTAGAGACGTGCAGAGGGCACCTGCTACAGTCTCTTAAAGCGACACCGTACAGCTGCGGCGATTTGCGCAGTAGAGCCGACCTCCCGCTGTCAAACAATGGCGGCTGGTCGGCAAGTGGTTAAAGTATAACTAAAGCCAAAACTTTTTATTTAGTCTTGGATGGAGTGAAGAGGGATTGGAATGCTTGTCAGTTTTTATTGCTGCCTGAGCCCCCCGGGAGATTCATCCTCTCTATTTATCCTGTTTACCATTACCTTTAAAAGTGAAAGTAAAAGAAAATCCCAAAATTTTGGTTGTTCCCAGAAAAGTGATAGAGGGAAAATCTTCCAATGGGGACACTAGTTCTGGTGACCTGGGGGTCCCCAAGGAATTCGCTTAATTTGCAGGGATTTCCTCTCACTTCCTGTTTGGGTAGGGGGCAGGAAGTGAAGGAACATCTCAGAAATGGGACACAGATTGCAAAAACAATTTGACAGGGGTTATAACCCTTCCTTACTCTATCCAAAATGTAAAAAGAAAAGTTTTGCCTATAGTTCTACTTTAATATCACTTTAAGCACTGATCCTATGTCCATGTGAGCCTATGAACCTGGAGCAAAGAAGCATCTTCAAAAAGGCCAAAAGTGCCTGGGTTTCAGTCGTTTCCCATAACCATTGATCAACCCTGAGGTAATGTCAGCCCATCCTTGCCGGGGGGGGGGTTGTTGTTAACCTTGTGTTCATCTTTTTTTCATCCTTTGCCTGTTTTTGGGGCTGCTGATCCCATGCATGCACTCACTCCAGTGATGGCTGCATGCATAGGTGTGCACAGCCTATTGTATTAGGATGTGCATCCAAAGCTCAAACACTCATGCCTTTCTCTGCAGCCTCACCTGCATGGGACAGTGAATGAATGGGAAGTGCTCTGTGCTGAGCGGCTTCCTGTTCGTTCACAAACTGAAGCTTAGTAGACACAGTTTGCTGTGCTTCAGTTATGAATGAACACAGTGAGTGAGTGTGTTCATTTAGAAAAGAAGGGTCCAGTAAATGACATATTGACTAGCGATTTCTTCCGCTCTCCATCCTGTAACTTCTCCCGCAGCAGCCAAGGGAAGAGGAGGGAGGCGAGCAGCACTGTGGGGGGTAGGCAACATGGGGGGCAGCCTGGGCAGTAGGAGTAGTTGGCACCGCAAAAAGTGATTAGGGTGTGCCCAGACACACATGGCAACCCCCTGCTCACGCCTATGGCTGCATGGCATTTCTCAGGTTGGGTTTCCATGTAGTCTCCATTGAATATATTGAAAATGACTTGTGAAATTACATGTTAAAGTTCATATGTTATTTTAGTGACTGAGTTTACAACTGTCATTAGTTAGAGAAAACTCCAACCTTTTTACAAAAAACAAGAACATTTGGGTTTGGTTGTAGCAGGCTGCATAGTATTGCATACTCCCCCTCTCCCCCTTCCCAGCACAGATCTCTAATACCTGTTTGTCTTCATTCACTGTCTGCTAGTCTTAACAATGTCAGTAGCAGCTGCCCATAAGCAAACCACCAGGGACTCAAGGCTTTTCTCACATACTGCACTGCAGTGCTTTGTGCATTGCCCTCGAGTTATGTTAAAAGCTACAGAGGTAAGACAAGAATGTTACAACCTTTTCCTGCATGATGTGAATAGTCTGAGGACATCATGCGCAGCGATGGAGCCATTGATCGTCTCCTGAGCTGTGATCGGTTATCTCACATGAATGCCAACGGAGAGCAGAGAGGAAAAAGACTGCAAGTCATACAATGAATCCTACCAGACCAATGGAGGCACAGCGTGAATTCAGTGCTCATTTTTATCCTGATACTTTAGAACATGTAAAAGAGATATAATAGAGATTCCAGTTAAAGATCTCTAACAAAAGTTCAACAAACATTACAACTTTTATATAGACGTAAACCACAGAGGTGCACCGCTCAAAACCCAGAGCACAAAAAAATTCAGTTCATTATAAAAGTATGCACACCTGTGTCAGGTGCTCAGGTTCAGGATGTTCCTCCTCATCCGATAGTCCAAATTATATACAGCAAAAAGAACCGGCACATTGAAGTACGATATCCAATGAATTTATTCCATGCCCATAAAAATACAGGACACGCAGACACGTTTCGACTTGTAGCCTTGTTAACAGCCGAAACGCGTCTGCGTGTGCTGTATTTTTATGGGCATGGAATAAATTCATTGGATATCGTACTTCAGTGTGCCGGTTCTTTTTGCTGTATATAATCTTTTATATAGACGTATTAGACAAAAAAAAAACCTGCTTTTAACCCTACTTTCCATAATCCTGCTCAAAGCTTTACAAAGTCACCAAACTATGCAATTCTGCTAATTGGCAAAATGTCTCCTACCTTTTACTCAAACATTTTAATTATATTGCATTTCACAATGTCTTGTTGGAAATCAGTTCAGGCGTTAAAGAGAACAAGTCATCCTTGGAATTGTCCAAGAATTTGAGTTTTCAGTCTTTTTTAAAAGTAACTATTTTATAGAAAGTACAGCTATCCCATTGCCCCTGTGCCATTACCTAACCTAACCCCACTCACCCATCCCAAATATATACTTGCATCAAAGGACTGCAGCTTATTTACAGTACCTCCGGAATATATCCTCTTTCTCCTGGCTGCACCTGCACAGTCGATTCCCATGGACTTCAACACGGAGGAATCCAATGAAGGTTCAATTAGTAGAGGGCCCCATAGAAGTCTGTAGGGTTTCACTACACAGGGGCAACCATGGGAAAGAAGAATTTTTGCTATAGGCCCTCGGAGATTCCCGCGGGCAGTTGTCAGCCACTATCTAAGAAGGGATCAGTTTTGATTGGGATTTGGGGTTAAAAGGATAACTGTACTTTCTATAAAGGTACAGTTGTGCTCATAAGTTTACATACCCTGGCAGAATTTATGATTTCTTGGCCATTTTTCAGAGAATATGAATGAGAACACAAAAACTTTTCTTTCACTCATGGTTAGTGTTTGGCTGAAGCCATTTATTATCAATCAACTGTGTTTACTTTTGTTTATATCAGAATGACAACAGAAACTACCCAAATGGCCCTGATCAAAAGTTTACATACCCCAGTTCTTAATACCGTGTATTGCCCCCCTTTAACAGCAATGACAGCTTGAAGTATTTTGTGGTATTTGTGGATGAGGCTCTTTATCTTCTCAGATGGTAAAGCTGCCCATTCCTTTTGGCAAAAAGCCTCCAGTTCCTGGAAATTCTTGGGCGGTCTTGCATGAACTGCTTGTTTGAGATCTCCCCAGAGTGACTCAATGATATTAAGGTCAGGAGACTGAGATGGCCACTCTAGAACCTTCACTTTATTCTGCTGTAGCCAATGACAGGTCGACATGGCCTTGTGTTTTGGACCATTGTCATGTGGGAATGTCCAAGTACGTCCCATGCACAGCTTCCTGGCTGATGAATGCAAATGTTCCTCCAGTATTATTGATAATATACTGCATTCATCTTGCTATCAATTTTGACAAAATTTCCTGTGCCTTTGTAGCTCACACATCCCCAAAACATCAGCGATCCACCTCCATGTTTCACAGTAGGAATGGTGTCATCACAGGCCTTGTTGACTCCTCTGCAAATGTAGCATTTATGGTTGTGGCCAAAAAGCCAAATTTTGGTCTCATCACTCCAAATGTCTTTGTGCCAGAAGGTTTGAGGCTTGTCTCTGTGCTGTTTGGCGTATTGTAAGCGGGATACTTTGTGGCATTTGTGTAGTAATGGCTTTCTTCTGGTGCCTCCTTATTGTGCATCTTGAAACAGCCACACCACGTGTCTTCAGAGAGTCCTGTATTTCACCTGAAGTTATTTGTGGGTTTTTCTTAGCATCCGGAACAATTCTCCTGAAAAGATGAAAGGAGCGCCTGGAGTCCAGGAAAAAGGTTAATTATATGGTTGCTTTATTGACAGTAGTAGAACACGGTAAAGGCAATGCATTTCAAGGGAACATAGACTCCCCCTTCTTTAGGGCTATCAGAAACAAGAATAAAAATACACAGGGTATACATATAGCATATTGTGCAAATGTACAACTAAAATACACAGAGTATATACTGTATATAGCGCATTGTGCAAAATTACAACTAGAAGATCATAAGCTTTAAAATTGTTTCTGTGTAACAATAACATTTAAAAAGAAGAGGAAGTGAAAAATTGATATAAAACTGTAAAAAATGAAAAAAATGAAAAAATGAATCATAGTAAAATGCAAAAAATAAATAATAATCGAAAAAAATATAAATCAATTTTAAAAAAGGAGCTTTATGTGCAAATCACAAAAAAGATAAATGAATGACGGAAAAAGTTACTCTAGGAAAAGTTACTCTAGGAACAATTTTCCTGGCAGTTGTGGCTGAAATTTTAGTTGGTCTACCTGACCGTGGTTTGGTTTCAACAGAACCCCTCATTTTACACTTCTTGATTAGAGTTTGAACACTGCTGATTGGCATTCTCAATTCCTTGGGTATGTTTTTATATCCCTTTCCTGTTTTACATAGTTCAACTACCTTTTCCCGCAGATCCTTTGACAGTTCTTTTGCTTTCCCCATGACTCAGAATCCAGAAACGTCAGTGCAGCACTGGATGAAAGATGCAAGGGTCTGTCAGGAGTCCAGAAACACATTGACATTTTATACGCACACACTAATTACAAGCAAACAGATCACAGGTGAGGATGGTTACCTTTAAAAGCCATTCAAACCCCTTGTGTCAACTTGTGTGCATGTTATCAGGCCAAAATCTCCAGGGTATGTAAACTTGTGATAAGGCTAATTTGGGTAGTTTCTGTTGTCATTATGATTTAAAAAGAGTAAACACAGTTGATTGATAATAAATGGCTTCAGCCAAACACTAACCATTAGTGAAAGAAATGTTTTTGTGTTCTCATTCATATTCTCTGAAAAATAGCCAAGAAATAATAAATTCTGCCAGAGTATGTAAACTTATGAGCACAACGATATAGTTTTCATTTACGCAAGTCTGTGTAGTTATAATATTAAAACCTGTCATGACTGAGCTCAGTCACGACAGGTTCTTTTTAAAGATACATTCTAGAAGGGAGATGAAACATACCCTAGCAGTGAGCCCCTCCCCACTCTGCAAGGGTAAATGTCAGTCTAGAATGCAGTGATCAGCTGTATATCTCCCCTTAAAGTGATTTTAAAGTCTCCATTTTTTTCTATAAAAATAACAAACATATTATACTTACCTCGTCTGTGCAGTTGGTTTTGACAGAGCAGCCTGGATCCTCCTTTTCTTGGGTCCCTCTTCGGCTCTCCTGGCCCCTCCCTGTTGTTGAGTGCCCCCACAGCAAGCAGCTTGCTATGGGGGCACCCGAGCCAAGTTACAGCTCCCTGTGTCGATTCAGACACAGAGTTGCAGTTCAGCCCTGCCCCTTCTCTCTCCTGATTGGCTAACTGACTTTGATTGACAGCAGCAGGAGCCAATGGCTCTGCTGCTGTGTCTCAGCCAATCAGGAGGGAGAGTCCTGGGCAGCCAAGACACTCGTGGACATCACTGGACAGATAGGGGCTCAGGTAAGTATAGGGCTAAGGGGGGCTGTTACACACAGAATGCGTTTTTATCTTAAAGCGGATTTCCACCCAAAAGTGGAACTTCCGCTGGTTGGATTCCTCCACCCTCAGGTGTCACATTTGGCACCTATCGGGGGGGGGGGGGGGACACCTGTCTTTAGACAGGTGTCCTTTTCCACACATTCGGGAGCTCTGGCCGGCGGACACGGCCGCTGACGTCAGCAGCCCGGCTCCCTCCTCCCTGATCGCTCTGCTTCTGGCCGCCTGGCCAATAGCAGAGCATGGCAGAACCTCGCGCATGCGCAGTAAGGTGCCCAGCGTGAAGCTGTACTCCAGGACAGGTAAGTGTCCTATTATTAAAAGTCAGCAGCTACTGTATGTGTAGCTGCTGACTTTTAATTTTTTTTTTTTTTACCTCGGACCTCCGCTTAAATCTACAGAATGCATCAAGATAAAAAACCTTCTGACTTTACAACCCCTTTAATCCTGGCTCCAGCGCTGTCCTCAAGCGTCGGTCTTTGGGCAGGCTGTAGGTAGTCCCTTGGCATAGTGAAGAGCTATTAACCCAGCATTGTATATGAAGAGGTAAGCTTGGAACCAAGGCCTGAAACTGCTTAGGGAGGATGTTGTAGGGAACTGGTCACATGGATTGAGGGACCCTGCCTGAGCCAGGGATAGGGTAATTGCTAAACCATATCCCAGCACCCCTAGACTAAATTAACATTTAACTCTTGCAGCATGGGAAGAAATGGGGAGCACTGCAAGGGTACATTTTGTCTAATTTTTTAAGTCTTACAATGTATTGCTTCATGTCAAGTGAACTTGTTGACAGTTGGAAGACATTGCTTAGTATAAAAGGAAATTGAAACAGAATTTACAAGTGTGATGACAAGGTTTCCTGACCACAGGGATAACACCCTTGGTGAAAAGCTTCTGTCTGTGGTTTGTGCAAAAAAATATTCAAACAATTACATTTTTACAGTCAAAGTCATATTAAATCATCAGTTTTTAAGCACTTTCAGCAGCTGATTTGCCCACTTTCTGAGTATACAGCTTCTTTATCCTTTAACCCTTGCCTATGTGCCAGTTAAAGCTGGTATCAAGATTGCTGCCCCAGGTTTCCTGTTTCAGGGTGGCTCCATTCTCTTCTTTTCTTTTCTTCATCCTATGGAGCCACCTTTGCATACAGGGATTGGAGTGTCTTCTTATACTGTGTGCATTAAAGGATAAGTATGGCCAAAGCTTTTTTGGCTCTACTCTTATGGATCACAGTTCGTTCTGCACTCCTGTGACCCATTTTCAGCTGATAGCAGTCCACTGTTGGCTGACGTCACTCAGCTGGTCCAGGCCCTGGATTGATTCAGACTTTACAGTCGGGATCATTGGCCTTTGGTAGTGTTTTTGTTTTGGGGGGACTGCAAACAACCACCCCCCCCTGGGCAGCTGGTGGCACTACCATCCCCCTATCACGCTGTCTGCCACTTACCCCATCAGCGGCTCCGGAGTCCTCCAGCATGGCGTGGCTCAGGTGTCCTCTCCTCCTTCCGCCATGCATCTCCTCTCTCCTCCTCCTAGGTGTTAGGCATCCAATAGGATCACCTGACATTTTGACCAATTGGGAAACAGGTCTCATGACCCGCTTCCTTTGCTATCGTCACACAACAGTTCTCTGCGCCCCAAGCCTTCCCTTTTTTGAAGCCTGTTAGAGACTCTGACTCTAATTGCATGCTTCAACCCCCCCCCCCCATTGGAATCCATAGTTTGGTGCTCTGTATGTATATCAGGGGTCCAAATTCATGGATGGGGGCAGCGTCCGTGCGCAATGGGCTGCCACTGGTCGGAACCCACCCAGCAGCCTGGACCGGCAGCTGGCTCAACCTCTCAGTGAACCGCTGGAAGACTGAGCCAGCCCCTCCCGCCTCCTACACCGCTCAGCACTGCAGTAAACACTGGAGGGGGAGAGAATAGAGCCAGTGACTGGCAGTCATGGCTCTCTGCTCAGAGCGGATGGGAGAACTAAGTGATCATTGGTGTTTGAGTGCTCGGTTCTCAGTGTAGAGACATAGGGGGACACAATGTTGCATCCACCTAGGTGGGTATAACTTTTTTTTGGGAGACCCATACTTCTCTTTTAATCGAAACACACAGCCCCATGGCTTAAGAAAGCAGCATTGAGAAATCAGGAGCCAGAAATGCTGTAAACTGCAAGTGCTGGAGTAAAGATTTTAAGGTGGTTCTAAAGGCTGAAGGTTGAAGCCAAAGCTGGGCGCCCACACTTGCTATGCTGGTGCTGCACGAAGGACGGGGGAGAGGAGCGAGGCAGCAGGCAGCCGCATCGCTGGAGCCAGGGACAGGTGAGTGTCTGATTATTAAAAGTCAGCAGCTACACCTTTTGTAGCTGCTGACTTTTAAAAGGCCTGACCTCCACTTTAATTCATTCTCTGCAATAAAGTAAAAAAAAAAGCTTATACTTACCCAAGCCTGATCTCGATCCAACAAAACGTGTGAAGCCTGGCAAGTCTAGCAATTGCTTGCAGCACAATTGCTTGCTATCTGGGCTATTACACACCATTGAGAGATATGCTCTGTTCATTTTGAATTTCAGAGGATTACAATCACTTGGAGCTGATGAAAACACTGCTACTTTAAATGGTTAAAAGAGTATAAGGCCTCATACACACGGGTGTTTTTTGACGCCGGCGTTTTTTGCAGCTCTCCATGTTAGTCAATGGCCCCATAAAAACGCAGACGTTTTTGAGCTGTAGATGGCGTCGGCGTTAGTGAGCTAAAACTAGAACCCACAGCCAGCGCATTCTGAGGCTGTAACATTTTGGATTTTTGACGCCGCCGCCGCAAAACGCCAACTAATACTGTACCGGCATTAACCAGCGTTTTTTGACACTGACATTTTTAGGTTGAAAAATAGCAGAGGGATGATTTTTTTTAAAAAACGCCTATTGACGCTGACGCTCACTAACGCTCACTAACGCCGATGCATAACGCCGAAAAACGCTGATTTTTTTTTCCTTGATGTTGGGCCCCTATGTTTTGTTAATTCTTTAAGAAACGTCCGTGTGTATGAGGCCTAAATGTTTGTCTGCGTTGACTGGAATGCTCATCACTCTACACCCAAGCCTAGCGTTACTTAATGTGGGGATAGACAAATACCCATACCCCTTTTGCACAATCATAACCCATATCCTGCTAGCAGCTCGCTGCAGTATTCTCAAGTAATGGAAAACACTAGACTCCCCATATGTTTCTGAGGTCATTAATAGAGTTGAGCGAAGGGGTCCGTACCGAACTTTTGGGTGTCCGGGACCCGGACCCGAACTTTTCAAAAAAAGGTTTGGGTCCGGGGTTCTGGTATTTTATTCCATGTGTTGAAAAGCTGCCAAGGGCAGCCAATCAACAAGTGTTTCACTGGTTTTCCCTAGAAGCCATCACAGCCATGCCTACTAATGGCATGGCTGTGATTGGCTAGTGCACCATGTGACCCAGCCTCTATATGGGGCTGGAGTCACCGTGCTGCATGTCATATGCTTTCAGGATAGTTTAGGGAGAGGATGCTGCTGGCTCTGTGAGGGACAGATTGCAGAACATCTCATCCTGCATTATCTGATTGTGGACTAGGGAGAGATACTAGTACTGGTGCTTTGAGAGACAGATTGCAGACCTCATCCTGCTGCACAGAACGATCTGACTGGACTAGGTAGAGTCTGTTGCTTTAAGGGAAAGATTATTCTTCTAAGATCATCATCAAGTTGTACAGGGAAAGGTTCCAGCTGTTGCTTTAAGGGAAAGATTAGTGTTCTAAAATCATCTTCAAAGTGTGTGGGAAAAGCCTGTTTCAGCCGCATAGACGGTCGTCGTAGGAGAGGGATTTGATAGGACTTTCGTATACTGTACGTCGTGCCACTGAGGTCG
>BLSH010439592.1:1202193-1225665 GCA_018402905.1 Glandirana rugosa | reverse complement strand
TCCATGCGGCTGAAACAGGCTTTTCCCACACACTTTGAAGATGATTTTAGAACACTAATATGGCTCCATGCGGCTGAAACAGGCTTTTCCCACACACTTTGAAGATGATTTTAGAACACTAATATGGCTCCATGCAGCTGAAACAGGCTTTTCCCACACACTTTGAAGATGATTTTAGAACACTAATATGGCTCCATGCGGCTGAAACAGGCTTTTCCCACACACTTTGAAGATGATTTTAGAACACTAATATGGCGCCATGCGGCTGAAACAGGCTTTTCCCACACACTTTGAAGATGATTTTAGAGCACTAATATGGCTCCATGCGGCTGAAACAGGCTTTTCCCACACACTTTGAAGATGATTTTAGAACACTAATATGGCTCCATGCAGCTGAAACAGGCTTTTCCCACACACTTTGAAGATGATTTTAGAACACTAATATGGCTCCATGCGGCTGAAACAGGCTTTTCCCACACACTTTGAGGATGATTTTAGAACAGTAATATGGCTCTATGTGGCTGCAATAGGCTTTTCCCACACACTTTGAAGATGATTTTAGAACACTAATATGGCTCCATGCGGCTGAAACAGGCTTTTCCCACACACTTTGAAGATGATTTTAGAACACTAATATGGCTCCATGCGGCTGAAACAGGCTTTTCCCACACACTTTGAGGATGATTTTAGAACAGTAATATGGCTCTATGCCCCTGCAATAGGCTTTTCCCCACACACTTTGAAGATAATTTTAGAACAATAATCTTTCCCTTAACGCAACAGCTGGAGGCTTTCCCGGTACAACTTGGAGATGATTTTAGAATCATCTAAAATCATAGAATCTAAAATCATCTCCTAGTTCTATAGGGAGAGGTTCCTACTGTTGCTTAAAGGGACAGATTATTGTTTCTTGCTCAAAATTAAAAAGAGCATCTACATTGCTGGTTTAAAAAAAAAAAAAACATCCAAAAAAAAAAAAACAGTGTTGGTTACCTCCTCCTCCTCCTCCGCCACTTTCACCGCCTCCTCAACCTCCAACTCCACATCCACCTCCATTTTTGATTTTTTTATGTGATTTTAGCTTAAAAATTGTTATAAGTTATTTCCCTATCCCCATTTCTTTGTAGGGCACTTGTCTGACCCTTACCCCCATTTTCCTTCCTTTTGCATACCTCTAGGACTTTCCAGGACTTTGTTACAGCCATTTTTGTGCCTAAAAGTTCGGGTCCCCATTGATTTCAATGGGGTTTGAGGTCCGGGTCAAAGTTCGGGTCAAGTACGGACCCGAACCCGGACTTTGTCCCAAAGTTCGGCCGAACCTGCAGAACCCGAACTTCCAGAGGTTTGATCAACTCTAGTCATTAACATAGTCCAATTCAAGTATTCATATGAACGCCTACTGGCAATCAACTCTCTCACACAAGCGCAATTTGAACATACCTGGTTATTTTGGTCACAGCGAAAAGAACAGCCAAAAAACTGTCCAGCTACAGGTCTTTCTCCCTAATTTTCCTCTTTCTCCTCTGTTATATCTGTTAGGGCTAACCTATTTGATATACATCATGTGTGCTATCCATGTTTGTTCTCTACCAGAGATATCTCGATAATATATTGTTTGCCATTCCTTGTTTGTAACCTCCTTTGTAAAACCAATAAAAACTATTGAACTAAAAAAGAGGAGAAACGTGATAAAAAATAAGGAAAATGATAAAACTGGTGACAAATATACTGTTTGTTGTATTTATCACTATAAACGTGCGCATTTGTGAAGCTCTGTTTAATGGCAAGGAAAGCGCTGCTAAAGTGAAGGAGCTTTGAGATTAAATGGCACAAAAAAAATGCACTTATGGATCTTCCAAGAGATGGAAGCCAATGGGTAATTCAGTGTCCCAGCATGCACTTATAGCCAAAATATTAGGTTTCACTGGACTGGCTTTTTAAGTATTCTTTCTTGCCACAAAATAGCTGCTTGATGGGTACACTTTAAAGTGCTTCTTGGTTTGTACGCTCTTAAAGTTAGGCAATGCAGACTCTTCTTGACCCTTCTTGAGAGCTACAGAGAACATAAAATTATAATGTGCAGCAAATGGATCAATTTTCCCTCGCTCTTTCTCCACTTGTGGAAAGAAAGAGCAGAGTCTTGACTGCTCAGCACCAAGGGCACACAACCGATTGAATACCCGTCACTGTCACTTTACATTAACTCCAGCCGTGCCACATTTCTCATTGTGCCGAGCCCTCGGGCTCTTTTTTCCCTCGTCCCTTTCCTCTTTATCTTCTTCCACGTCACACAATATGTTTCATCGCTTCCCTTCTTGCATATCTTTTTCTCTCTCGTTCTACCATATTATTATACAGGAACAACCTCTATTTTAGCTATAATTTTCTTTGGAAATAAAAGCAGGCCCATTTCTTCCCAGACCATCCAGCCATTACTGCTGACAGCATAGAATCGTATTTGTATGAAGAATATAATTATGGAAACATTATATTGGAGTAAACAGTTTTTAAATATCCACTTATGATAGAGAGGGAGCAATTTCAGCACCACCCTGTGTGGACAGCTCCCCAGCATCCTAGAAATGGGTGTTTTAAAGTTCACTGTCTCACTTGCTCTCCTTTTCAATTAAATGATATCTTATGTTTAATTAAAATACCAGAATTACTTTGGATTTGGAGTTCTCGGCACTAAAAATAGCAGAAGCTGAACATAAACTATGCCAAGCCGTATCAGATCGGAGCCTATTGAGAATGGGGCTTTTTGCCTGCCGCAGGGTCAGATGTGAAATTCTTTTAATAACAAATCTTAAATTTGATAGAGATTGCTAATCAGTAAAGCTTATTGTGCCATACATTTCAAAGGAGCAAAACAAGCCAGAGTAAGATAACCTAGAAGAGATTCGGCTGATAACGGCACGCTCCAGTCAGACATAAACATTTTGCATATAAACTGACTCAGGGGGTACATCCTGCTCTTCATCTTCTGCACCTGGCCAATAACTTTAATCTTCTGTGCCGCTAGTTAAAGGTTTTTTTATATTCTTATCTTCTAAATAGTTCTGAATCTGAGAAAATGCAAACAAATGTGTACATTGGTTCAGGCGCTGTACTTCTGGGCCGTCTACCGTTTAGCCCCATTGAAGGACCACAGGAAGGTTTCATAGCAACATAAAAAAAAACAATAAAGTGAATAATCAGCGCCAAAAATTATATAAAGAGAGCAGCAACGCAAACAGAGAATCCACCAAGTCCACCAAAAAATCTTGAAAAAAAGTGCAGCACTCAAAAAATTAAATCAAACTACAGTATACATAAGGTACTGAAAAAGTGCCACAATATCTATATAGTCCAAAGTTCTCCAGTGTATAAATAGTGAGTTCCAGAAAAAATGTCCAAACTCTGTATGTAACGTTTCGTAAAACTGAAATGTACACGGAAAAGTCAAGGTGGCAACTCACCAGATCCAGTTCCTGCCTCACTTAAGAGGACAGCAAAACACGCATGAATCATGATGAATGGAACCGAACCTTCTGATGGCGGTCTCTCCCCTCCGCATCTCCATGGTATTTGTAAAAAATATAAAGAAAACTCGCTATCCTACTATATACTATAGAGTATGAGCATACTGCACTATTATTTTCTTTATATTTTTTACAAATACCACAGAGACATGGAGGGGAGAGACGGCCAGGGGTGTCCATGCATTAAGACAGCCCTGTTTGGGGGAGATGTGGGAGCAGGTACCTGGTTTTCCCAGGTACCCACTCCCACTTCCAGGTGACTTTGTCGCAGCAACATCACCTGGAAGTTTACCTCCCTCCTCCTCCTTCCTCCGCCGCCGGACCATTCACAAAGCACATCACACTTTGCATATGCACAGTAGGGAGGCGGATGTGAAGCCACAAGGCTTCACTGCAAGTTTTCCTTACAAGAAATGGCAGAGGCAGCACCCGAGAGCTGATTGAAAAATCAGCTGGGGTGAAGACACTGCTGGATTCCAGGACAGGTAAATGGCCTAATATTAAAAGCAAGCAGCTACAGTATTTGTACCTGCTGACTATTATTTTTTTTGTTGAAGGTGCCTGGAGCTCCTCTTTAAAGCCGAACTCCGGACACAAAACTTCCATTTATATATATATTTCTCCATAGTCACAATGGTGTGCACCAAATGCTTTCACAAACCCAGATGTTACCTATTACCTAAAGTAGCAGTGACATCAGCACTGTGCTGTACATAGTCTGTGCAGAGAACAAAGTACTACAGGCTTCCTAAAAGAAAACTACAGGAGAGGACGGAGAAAAGACCGGCCACCCTGTACAAGGAGAGACAGCAACAGTGAGCGGTCTTTATTACAGGAAGCTTCTGCACAGGGGCAAAGTATAAAGCCTAGTACCCCAGCGGACTGAACAAAAAAAACTGACAACTCAGGTCAGAGCCGCTGTACTAACAATTTGATGTTAGTACAGCAATCTCCCCTGCTGTTGTATTGTGTTCTGTCAGGGGGGTGCCCCCACCAGAACACTCCGGTCAGCACTCTCTGCCATTGCCTGAGAATGCTGAACGGGAGCCGGTTGGCAGACTTTTATTGGTCATGCTCCTTCAACAGAAGCTGGCCAAACAGCCAGCTTCTTTCAGATCAGCTGCAATACACATGGGCCAAATGTCGGCTGGTTCAATTCGTCTGTCTGACATTCGGCCCCTGTATACGGGGCTTTACACTGGATTACTAGATCTGGAAGAAATACGCAAAGCACACTAAGTTTCATGTAAGACTACATATTTAGACAATATTTGGTTATCCTGGAGCTCAGCGTAAGGCTCGATTCACATCTATGCATTTTGCTTTTCAGCTTTTTTGCAGTGCTTTTTGCTGTGCTTTCCACTGTTTTTTTACAGCGTTTTTACCGCGATTTTGCCATGATTTGCTTTTTTTAATTTTTTTTTTTTTTTTTGGAGGGACATTTTGTTGCTAGGCAGATTTGAAAATGCAAATCGCGGTAAAATTGCGGTAAAAACACAGCACTTGTGTTTTTATTGCATGCCCATTGAAGTCTATTACATGCAAAATGCTGCATTTTGTGGGAAAAAATGTCCCCGACCCTTTCCAAAAATGCAGAGGCACAAAAATGCATTGATGTGAACATGTTCCATAGGAACCCATGTTAAAAAAATTCCTTGCATTTCTGCAAAATGCATCAAAAAAGGCATTAGTGTGAATGGAGCCTTAAGCATCTTGTTGCAAGATTCTGAAAACTCAGGTTAGGATGGTTAAGATAAACTGATTGGGCTTTCTGCTTTAGTAAAGTTAAAGTGCTCCCAATGGAAGCATTGGCAGTTCACCGACTGCCTCTTGGCATTGCAAAGATGAACATTATTTTTTAAAATAGTCTATACAGAATGTACACAATAGACGTAGGTAGCTTTACAGTGTATTCTACTTGTGCAGTTAAATTTGAGAAAACAGTTATGTGTTCCCATGTACATACCAAAAAATCTTTCCTTCATGTTTCTGAGAAGAAGGCCTTAGAACTGATTGCAAGCATTCTTGAACAGCCTCATAGTAGCATTGTCCCCACACAAGCTGGGGACACACTGAGCTATCCCTCATTAATATACACTCACCGGCCACTTTATTAGGTACACCTTGCTAGTACCGGGTTGGACCCCCTTTTGCCTTCAGAACTGCCTTAATTCTTCATGGCATAGATTCATTCAAGGTGTTGGGAACATTCCTCAGAGATTTTGGTCCATAGTGACATGATAGCATCACACAGTTGCTGCAGATTTGTTGGCTGCACATCCATGATGCAAATCTCCCATTCCACCACATCCCAAAGGTGCTCTATTGGATGAGATCTGGTGACTGTGGGGGCCATTGGAGTGCAGTGACCTCATTGTCATGTTCAAGAAAGCAGTGGTGAGATGATTTGAGCTTTGTGACATGGTGCATTATCCTGATGGAAGGAGCCATCAGAAGATGGGTACACTGTAGTCATACAGGGATGGACATGGTCAGCAACAATACTCAGGTAGGCCGTGGCGTTTAAACAATGCTCATTTGGTACAAAGGGGCCCAACGTGTGCCAAGAAAATATCCCCCTAACCATTACACCACCACCACCAGTCTGAACCATTGATACAAGGCAGGATGGATCCATACTTTCATGTTGTTTATGCCAAATTCTGACCCTACCATCTGAATGTCGCAGCCGAAATCAAGACTCATCAGACCAGACAACGCTTTTCTTCTATTGTCCAATTTGGGTGAGCCTGTGCAAAGTGTAGCCTCTGTTTCCTATTCTTAGCTGACAGATGTGGCACCCAGTGTGGTCTTCTGCTGCTGTAGTCCATCTGTAGCCCACTCCAAGGTTCGATGTGTTGTGCTTTCAGTGATTGTATTCTGCATACCTTGTGTCACGTGCTATTCAGGATAAGAATGAGCAGGTGCTCAAAAGGAGTCAGAAGAATAAAGATGTGGAAGTGCTGAAGAAATGACCTGGCATAGTTGCCAATACTTTACATGGTTGCGCTTGTTTGCGTAGAAATGCACGCATGCACACAAACGTTCAAACTGGTGCACGCTCATACACACCACTGCCAACCGCCCTATATAAGGTCAGTGGCTACACTTAGACTTTGCTGGATGAACTTCAGCTACCAGTACTCCTTGCTCCTGTTTCTCCAGGTTTTTTTGTCAAAGCCTAATTAAACAAGCTGAAGTTAGAAACTGATTGGCTACCATTCACAGCTACACCAGATTCTGAGTGCACCAGTTTTAGTAAATCTTCCCCACAATGTTCAAATCTAGTTTACAAATGATAATGAGATCCTCCAGCACAGTAGAGAAATAGTTAATTACGGTGCACATTAAACTCCCCAACTCCATCCACACCTGAGCATTTTGTTGCATAATTTCTGCGGTATAATAATGCTCAAGAAGAAGAATCCCATTGTTCTAAAGGGACCTGTTCATGTCGTGCCTCTTGTAGCATGAAGCTTGAAAAAGTACATGACCCAAGGGAACACTCTAGCAAGAGTAATGACAGGTCTGTCTGGTCAGAAATTGATGGGACATCTATCCAATAGGGACACAGACAAAAAATAGTTGTGGTAGAGTAAAAAAGGGTTAGAACTTGTGATATTTTTTATTAGTATTTGAGCCTTTGGCTCCTTTTACACGATCGGACCACTTGGATCCGCCTGTCCGTTATTCAGGCGGATCCAAGTGGGGCACCCATAGACTTCTATGGGCAGGCAGATGTCAGGGGAGATGTGTCCACTGACACCCATCTGCCATCCGATCCATCAAGATCTGCTAAAATAGATGTATGGGTGATACGTTCACCATCTGTCTAGCAGATCGGATTGGATGGGATCGGATGAAAACGGACAGGCGGATCCGTTTTCTTCCGATCTGCCCATAGAGGACAGTGGGGAGCGTGCAGAGACAGAGCTGTCATCTGCCAACTCAGCAGAGATCATCGGAAAGATCTCCCGCTGAGCTGGCAGACCCCACTGTGCGGATCCGCTCCGTGTGAAAGGGGCCTTACTGTGCTGGAGACACCCGCACTCGCCACTTCTTGTATGGGCATCAAAAGGACAGGAAGATGGAGAAAGTTTCCAGTGGGGTAGCAGACAGAAATCTCTTCATCACTCCATTCAAAACTAAAAACAAAAACTTACGAAATTGACTTTAAACCACTGTGGGTGGTTAATGTTGCCATGTGCCCTATTGATGCACATCAATTGTTATTTTCAATGATTGGTCCACTTTTAGACCCCTTTCACACTTGTGCGAGTTGTGATTTGGGACTGCAGAGTCCCATGACAGGTCATTCTCCATTATTTCCACCGTACCGTTCCTATCTGTACGACTTTCCTGCCAACTTCAAAGTAGTCCCTGCATTACTTTGGTCCAACTTTGATGCAACTTGAGGTCCATAGACTTCAATGTTAAACTCTCAAAGTCTCATGCAAATCGCACCTGAATAATATAGATGTGATTTCTGTACTATTTCTGTACAACTTTGTAATATGTTTTCATTGAGCCAAAGTTGCACCAAAGTCGCACTGATCCCAAATCGCAGTAAAATCGCAACAAAATCACTGTAAAATTGAGGCACAATCGTGGCAGAAATCGCTGTAAAATCTGGTCGCACAAGTGTTAGAGGGGCCTTAAGCAAAAAAAAAAAAACTGCAAAAGATAATTAATACTTACCAATTTCTCTGCCCATTACTCCAGTCTTCACTTTATTTCAAACCCGCATCGGTTGAAGTATATTTTGCATTCAACATTTCTGAGTGTGTTGATTGCCTGCACCCCTCACCGCACCTGTGGTTTCACCCACTGACCCTTACATCTTCTCAACACTGCAAGGACACTGCAGTGATACTGTGGCTGGCGGGTAGAACCACAGCAGGGGGGGGGGGGGGTTGCCAAGGCATCTTACACATCCAGAAGTGTCAGATGCTGAAGACTCTTCTTTTTTTTTTTAAAGTTCCTTTAACAAATTAAGTTGTATTCCTTACAACAAAGAAGATGAATACCATGTGGACATCAATAGAATTATAGAATTAATGACTGATTTCAAAGAAATAATTGAAATTCACAGGTAGTCAGTGAGTTGTAGCTTATGCCACTCATACATACTATATGTTGTTAGGTATGCCATCTCAATGACAACAAACCCCCGGGTAACACTCCTTTGATCATCATTAAAGAATAATCCTGATTCAGCCAAAAGTACAATATACATTGGCAAGAGCGTGCTGTAAATATGTGCAAACATTGCACTTGCTGGTATTTCCTATGCTCCTCAGTTCCATCTAGTGGCCATAATCCAGTATTTCACTACATCCCATACTGGGCACTTTCCCCCCTTCCTGCCCAGGCCACTTTGTAGCTTTCAGCGCTGTCGCATTTTGAATGACAATTGCTCGGTCATGCAACACTGTACCCAAGCAAAATTTTTATTATTTTTCCCCACAAATATAGCTCTTTTTTAATTGGTATTTGATCACCACTGGGTTTTTTTATTTTTTGCTAACATTTTGAAAAAAAAACAAAAACGTTTTCTTCATTTTGGTTATAAAATGTTATAAATAAGTAATTTTTCTCCTTCACTGATGAGTACTAATGAGACTGCACTAACGGGCACTGATGGGCACTGATGGGTACTGATGATGAGGCACTAATATGCTGCACTGATAGGCACTGATATGCAGCACTGATGGGCACTGATAGGCAGCACTGATATGCAGCACTGATGGACACTGATAGGCGGCACTGATAAGTGGCCCTGATGGTCACTGATAACCGGCACTGATGGGCACTGATGATGAGGCACTAATATGCAGCACCGGTGGGCACTGATATGCAGCACTGATGGGCACTGATAGACGGCACTGATGGGCACTGATAAGTGGCACTGATGGGCAATGATGTGCACTGATGGACACTGATAGATGGCAGTGATAGGCAGCACTGATGAGGAGACACGGACAGGCATTACTGATGGGCACTGATTGGCATCCCTGGTGGGCACAGCTTTGCAGACCTGGTGAGCACAGGTTCGCATCCCTGGTGGGCTCTAGTGGGCATCCTTGATGGGTCTGCCTTGATAAATTATGCACTGATTATCAGCGCAGACCCCCCCCCCCTGTCAGGAGAGCCGCTGGTTGCCTTTCCTCTATTCACGCCATGTCAGCGTAAATAGAGGAAAAGCCAGTAAATGGCACTTCCTGGTTACCATGTGACCAGCTGTCATTGGACACAGCTGATCACATGGTAAAGAGCCTCGGTCATAGGAGAGAGTGACATACCGCACCACCGATCGATGAGCGCCCATTTAGGATAGTAGAGCCACCCTGCGGCCGTCATTTTGCATGGAAGGAAGTGGTTAACAAAAGCACATTTGTTTGGAAGAGAAAGCCCAAATAAGATTTCTTTTTGACCAATTTGAACAGAACAAAATGTACATACAGATTTGATGGATCGATGGCTATGCAAATTTTTTGGTTATGAAAAGTCCCCAAAGTGTTTTCACACTGAGAGAGTGGTTGTTATAGCCCTTTTAGAATCACAGCAGAATTTTGTTTAAGGTTGCATATAAATACAGATTGCTGGAGTTCTTTCAATAAAAGTTCCAGATTATACCATGCTATTGTCAAATGATACAAAAGTAGCATAACTATGCTATGCCTGTAATTTGAAGTGAACCTGTGCCTAGACTATGCACACATGTTTTAAGCAAGCTGTAAAACACTTTATTATACAGACCCTTATTCACCTACACTATATTGGCAAAAGTATTGGGACACCTGCCTTTACACGCACATGAACTTTAATGGCATCCTAATCTTAGGGTTCAATATTGAGTTGGCCCTCCCTCTGCAGCTATAACAGCTTCAACTCTTCTGGGAAGGCTGTCCACAAGGTTTAGGAGTGTGTCTATGGGAATGTTTGACCATTCTTCCAGGAGCGCATTTGTGAGGTCAGGCACTGATGTTGGACGAGAAGGCCTTGCTCACAGTCTCCACTCTAAATTATCCCAAAGGTGTTCTATTGGGTTGAGGTCAGGACAATCAAGTTCTTCCACCCCAAACTCACTCATCCATGTCTTTAAGGACCTCACTTTGTGCACCGGTGTGCAGCCATGTTGGAACAGGAAGGGGCCACCCCCAAACTGTTCCCACAAAGTTGGGAGCATGAAATTGTCCAAAATGTCTTGGTGTGCTGAAGCATTAAGAGTTCCCTTCACTGGAACTAAGGGGTCAAGCCCAACCCCTGAAAAGCAACAACAAAACAAAATCCATAAAATCCATAAAATACAGCAAACATGTCTCAAAAGGGCAATCTCTGTTAGCTGTTGGTAGCTAACGGAGATTGCCTTTTTGACACGTTTGCTGTATTTTATGGATTTTTTAAGTTGCTATTAAAATGTGATTACGCTATGAGCATCTTTTCCTTCATTTATGGGGGAATGGCGTTTTTACACGGTTGACCTACACATCCCTACATTCCATTGTGAATGTGCAAAGAGGATTCATCTATCTATACTGGAAGGATCGGTTTCTTATTGATCCGGATGATCTGATGTGCATTATATATATATGTAGCATCTGGTGAGTTGCTAGCACAGAAGGTGGTTGGATAAAGTGACTGGGTGTCTTTCCACTATACTTTGAGCACTGGTGGATGGATGACGGTTTTCCCACTATTCTGCTCTATGTTGAGTTTGGATATACTGCACCATCATTTTCTTCTTTTTTCCTTTTTCTGGATTATCGTGGAGTCGATTTGAAAGGACAAGGTCACCAGAATATCCGGACCCATATGTAACTTCCTATGCGTTTTGCTGTCCTCTTAGGTGAGGCAGTATTTGGATCTGGTGAGTTGCCATCTTGATCACTTCGTGTTTATCCGGTCATATATATTGCACATGACAAGTTTGGAATTATTTCCTTCCTTTGGGACTGGACTATGTGTACATATATAAGAACTTTGGACTTTTTTTTCATTATTTTGGTGTTTTTTAATACCTTGCTTATGTTTTTGAGCGCTGCACATTTTTATTGCACTTACCATTAGTATGCTCCTTTCAACAGTCAATTTGCTTTTTTCATCAGACAAAAGCTGGATGTGCAGACTAGTAAATTTTTGTCTGTCGACAACGCCACGTCCGATTTTCAGATTGTGTGTACAGAGGTCGACACACAAAAGTCAAAAGTACAAACACGCATGTTACGTGTAAACTGGCGATCGTAATTCACAACATTCGTGAAGTGGCAATTGACATTACGAAATGCAGCGCACATTATCATCTTTTTAATGTCTTTTTAATAGCGAAATTAGCAGAAGTGGCACAAAGGGTGACGCACCAAAAATGATCTTCCTCTTTATACACTCGTAGTACGTCACTACATTTGCCTTTGTTGAATGACAATTTTTGTATAGTCAGTACGCTTTACAAAATCATGGACACGCAATTTTGACAAAAAATCTGGAGCGCGGTCGTACGACAATCGCACTGTGTGTACGAGGCTTAAGACTGGGGTACCATTAAAATTCATGTGCGTGTAAAGGCAGACGTCACAATACTATTGAAAATACAGTGTCTATAGCTATAGGCATTATAGAGGAATGTGTTCCAATTTGTTCACTGAAATCCTAGCACAGTGGTGTAGTGGATAGCACTTTCGCCTGGCAGCAAATGGGTCGCTGGTTCGAATCCCAACCATGACACTATCTGCCTGGAGTTTGCATGTACTCCCTGTACCTGCGTGGTGCACTCCGGTTTCCTCCCACACTCCAAAGACATGCTGGTAGGTGAATTACAATATCTCACAAAAGTGAGTACACCCCTCACATTTTTGTTAATATTTTATTCTGTCTTTTCATGTGACAACACTGAAGAAATGACACTTTGCTACAATGTAAAGTAGTGAGTGTACAGCTTGTATAACAGTGTAAAAGAGTCAAAATACCTCAACACACAGCCATAAATGTCTAAACCACTGGCAACAAAAGTGAGTACACCCCTAAGTGAAAATGTACAAATTGGGCCCAATTAGCCATTTTCCCTCCCAGTGTCATGTGATTCATTAGTGTTATAAGGTCTCTGGTGTGAATGGGGAGCAGGTGTGTTAAATTTGGTGTTATCGCTCTCACTCTCTCATACTGGTCACTGGTAGTTCAACATGGCACCTTATGGCAAAGAACTCTCTGAGGATCTGAAAAAAAAGAATTGTTACTCTACATAAAGATGGCCTAGGCTATAAGAAGATTGCCAAGACCCTGAACCTGAGCTGCAGCACGGTAGCCAAGACCATACGGTGGTTTAACAGGAAAGGTTCCACTCAAAACAGGCCTTGCCATGGTCGACCAAAGAAGTTGAGCGCACATGCTCAGCGTCATATCCATAGGTTGTCTTTGGGAAATAGACATATGAGTGCTACCAGCATTGCTGCAGAGGTAGAAGGGGTGGGGGGTCAGCCTGTCAGTGCTCAGACCATACACCGCACACTGCATCAAATTGGTCTGCATGGCTGTCGTCCCAGAAGGAAGCCTCTTCTAAACATGATGCACAAGAAAGCCTGCAAACAGTTTGCTGAAGACAAGCAGACTAAGGACATGGATTACTGGAACTATGTCCTGTGTTCTAAAGAAACAAAGATAAATGTATTTGGTTCAGATGGTGTCAAGCGTGTGTGGCGGCAACCACTTGAGGAGTAAAAAGACAAGTGTGTCTTGTCTACAGTCAAGCATGGTGGTGGGAGTGTCATGGTCTGAGGCTGCATGAGTGCTGCTGGCACTGGGGAACTACAGTTCATTGAGAGAACCATGAATGTTAACATGTACTGTGACATACTGAAGCAGAGCATGATCCCCTCCCTGCGGAGTCTGGGCCGCAGGGCAGTATTCCAACATGATAACGACCCCAAACGAACCTCCAAGACGACCACTGCCTTGCTAAAGAAGCTGAGGGTAAAGGTGGTGGACTGGCCAAACATGTCTTCAAACCTAAACCCTATTGAGTATCTGTGGGGCATCATCAAATGGAAGGTAGAGGAGCGCAAGGTCTCTAACATTCACCAGCTCCATGATGTTGTCATGGAGGATTGGAAGAACCTGTGGAGCTCTGGTGAACTCCATGCCCATGAGGGTTAAGGCAGTGATGAAAAATAATGGTGGCCATACAAAATATTGACACTTTGGGCCCAATTTGGACATTTTCACTTGGGGCGTACTCACTTTCGTTGCCAGCGGTTTAGGCATTAATGGCTGTGTGTTGAGTTATTTTGAGGGGACAGCAAATTTACACTGTTATACAAGCTGTACACTCACTACTTTACATTGTAGCAAAGTGTCATTTCTTCAGTGTTGTCACATGAAAAGATATAATAAAATATTTACAAAAATGTGAGGGGTGTACTCACTTTTGTGAGATACTGTAGATCCTGTCTGAATTGGGCCTAGTATGTATGAATGTGAATTAGGGACCTTAGATTGTAAGCTCCTTGAGGGTAGGGACTGACGTGAATGTACAATATATATATGTAAAATGCTGCGTAAATTGACAGCGCTATATAAGTACCTGAAATAAAAAAATAAGATCAGCAGGGCTGGTGCAAGGATTTTTGACACCCTAGGTGAAACCTCATTTAGCTGCCTCCATTGGCTCCTCCCCTGACTTCACTCCCTTTGCCCTGCCCATGTGACAGGAGGTGGCGCTATACAGGAAGCATCGCCTCTGCTATCTCTAGCGCTGGCTCCAGTGCTGTGCTGCACCTCTAATTACACTACCGGTCGGATGGAGCAGATACCTGAGACTGAGGTAGTTACATGCTGCATCCTGCAGAGCATGCAGACATAGAGGGAAACCAGTGGCCGGGCGCCCCTAGGCAGCAGTGCGCCCTAGGCGGCTGCCTAGTTTGTCTAGTGGTAGTACTGGCCCTGAAGATCAGACCTTGACAGCCTACCAGCCCATACAGCAAATGATCACCAAGTGAAAAGTAAAGGGAAAAAAAACTTGAAAAAAAAGCACTAATATGGCCACCATCCCTATGTACTTGGAAGCGGCAATAAATGGCATTTTTTGTTCCTAGATACACTTTAACCATGAAAAGACTATGGCCTTATGCACATAAATGAAGAAAGCCCTAGTATGCTGGGTGTAAAATGATCCTGCACCTGGGGAGCAGTCAGAGGCACGTACAACCTGCCATACAAGTGAATGGCCATACTCATGAAAATGTCATTGCACAGAGGCATTGGCATTTAGCCACACATGAATGCATGATGTATTTCCCAAATGCAAAACGTCAGTGTTCAGGAAATACATTGTACACACATGTGCAGGTAAATGCTTCTGTGCATCTGTGTTTACATGAGTATGGCAGCATACAGCGCTTTACTTGTATGGCGGGCGGCACTGTGGGCATAAGGCTTTACAGTGAGACCCCCCCCCCAGTCCTCCAGGCCACATTTCTATTTTGTACCTTTATTATTACATTACAGTTGTCTCAAAGAAAGCACCTCCTCGGACCTCTTCTATAATGACACTGCTGCCATAATGTGCCGGTAACATCTCATATTTACAGCAGTGTTAAATTATTTGTGCCCAATTTGCTGTGCCATTCATGTGAACAACTTAATAAGATTGGATATTTTCTTCTGCTGGATATATAAATGGGAGCCAATACTTTTTTTTTGCGCACTCTGCTTGCCATTTTAGCTGAACTCTAGAAAAGATACTTTTTTTTTTTTTTTTCCAGAATTGATTTTTAGGTGTTGATGCGCAGACTTGTGTTCTCATTTTAAAGGGAAGGTAAAGAAATATTATGAACAGTAAGAGAATATGAAATGCTCCAAGATAATGCCAGCATTGCCTTTCCTTGTAGCACAAACTGGCGTCATTGTTAATTTAGTGTAAACATCTCCAGTAACCGAACAGAAAATGGTTTTAGTTATTCCTGAGAACTAATTTAACATGAAATGTACAAATAAAGTGATATGATAATATTTCTCATTCAAGCAGACTTTTACTTGATCTTCTATTATTCAGTCTCGTTCTATCCGGATATCAAAAGATGTTCAATGTGCTTGTATTATGCAAAGCGTGGTTTTAAAAATTCATTCTTGTGTTTGTTCCCATTGTCTGTCTATTTTGTTTACTGTAGTTTTTCTTTCTTAAAGTGAACTGATCATTGAAATCATACATATCAATGAATATACACTATATTGTCAAAAGTATTGGGACACCTGCCTTTACACACATATGAACTTTAATGGCATCCCAGTCTTAGTCCGTAGGGTTCAATATTGAGTTGGCCCACCCTTTGCAGCTATAACAGCTTTAACTCTTCTGGGAAGGCTGTCCACAAGGTTTAGGAGTGTCTATGGGAATGTTTGACCATTCTTCCAGAAGTGCATTTGTGAGGTCAGGCACTGATGTTGGATGAGAAGGTCTGGCTTGCTGTCTCCACTCTAATTCATCCCAAAGGTGTTCTATAATAAACTTGAGGTCAGGACTCTGTGCAGGCCAGTCAAGTTCCTCCACCCCAAACTCACTCATCCATGTCTTTATGGAACTTGCTTTGTGCACTTGTCTATATCATTTGGTGGAGGGTGGACTATGGTGTGGGGTTGGGCTTCAACAACTGCTAAATCACTTTTGGCAGAACATAGCAGAACAAGCTCTGCAGGTGTCTTCTTTTCTGAGCTGCGTCAGCTTATTATAGATATGAATGAGGATTGCTGCACCCCATCACATAGGCATGTGGGGTGAGCGATTTTTCTTAAAGTCTATCTAACAGAGTGATTAATGGGCATTTTCAATGCTAGTTGGCACGTTAAATGGCTTAAAAAATGTACTTTACCTTTTAATTGTAAATACAGCTGGGAAGCTGAAATCTCCCTGTACCCTGCTAGACAATACTGGATGGGGAGGGAAGAACAGAGCAGGGCTTTTCTATCATTTCCCTAAGGCCCATTTCACACCTGAGTGATTTTCTGCTTGAAGCTTGTAGCTCTAAAACTATCAACACGCCAAATCCCATTCATTTTAATGGCCCCTGTTCACATCCGAGCGTTCTGTTCCCTGAAGCAAAATGCTTGTCTTTATGGACCTTGCTTTGTGCACTGGTCCAAATCATTTGGTGGAGGGGGGATTATGGTTGGGGTTATTTTTCAGGGGTTGGGCTTGGTCCCTTAGTTCCAGTGAAGGAAACTCTGAAGTCAGCATACCAAGACATTTTGGACAATTTCATGCTCCCAACTTTGTGGGAAGAGTTTGGGGATGGTCCCTTCCTGTTCCAACATGACTGTGCATCAGTGCACAAAGCAAGGTCCATAAAGACATGGATGAGTGAGTTTCGGGTGGCAGAACTTGACTTGCCTGCACAGAGTCCTGACCTCAACCCAATAGAACACCTTTATGATAAATTAGAGTGGAGATTGCGAGTCAAGCCTTCTTGTCCCACATCAGTGCCTGACCTCATAAATGCACTTCTGGAAGAATGATCAAACATTCCCATAGACACACTCCTGAACCTTGTGGACAGCCTTCCCAGAAGAGTTGAAGCTTTTACAGCTGCAAAGGGTGGGCCAACTAAATATTGAACCCTACAGACTAAGACTGGGATGCCATTAAAGTTCATGTGTGTGTAAAAGGAGGTGTCCCAATACTTTTGACAACATGGTGTATATCAGTATTGCCAAAGTGTATTTTTAAGTATATACAGTATACCTGTTAATATCATAAATAAAAATTGCTGATCCACACTGCATTACCAGAGGGTATGGATAGGAGCTGTTGTATTCACCAGTAGTTTAGTTTCTTAGCATTGGACAGAGTCTATAGTGTGGAGGGCGATGGCTATGGTTAGTCAGCTCTTTAGCACAATGAGCCTCTGAAACATTTATTAAATTCTTAGATGTGATGGCTGCATTACTTTTCTTTTTTTTTAGACTTTCTTTCTTTTATTTTCACCTGGTGATCTGGCCATTACATCTTTTTCAACAGAACAAGCTGCAAATGCAGCAGTTCAGAGTGTTGATACAAACCATTTACCACTGACAGGGGTGCTTACAATGATCACCTTTTCTTTTCGATATTTTTATTGCAATTTTGCATGGAAATATGTAACTTAGGTACAAAGTATAACATATAGCTCATCAGTAGGTAACACATACAGGTATAAGCAGTTAGAGCAGAATCATTTGCATCTTGCAATATCAAATGTAGGATCCGTACCCTAGTTGCAGGGAATAGAAGACGCCCACCGCTACCGAACACCCCTATCGGGATCTGACTGTGCCCTGGCGCGGGAGGCGATGCATCCTACCAACAGAGATATACCATGGATTGGCTTTGAGATATATGTTGTGTACATTATGAAGAGATGTATGGTACATATTCAATTGCTATGTGCATATATCTATACAAAGCATATAGGATGAGAGAAAATAAAATGACGGTGTATACAAATCCTTTGTTTTAGCAACCGATGATAACGGTGACATTAGTTAATTAGTAGAGAACGAGTAGTTTGACTTAATAAGTCATTCAGGTCAAATAATAGAAAGTGAGGAAAAGTAGGGAAGAAAAAGGAAAGAAAGTTAGAGGAAAGAGAGAAGAAAAAGATGTTAGGGGAGAACCGTGGTAAAGGGTCAGAGGTTCCAGGCAGAGCCATCTTAATGCATGGGCACCCCTGGGCATTGCCCAGGGGCCCCAGGTGCATGGGGGACCCTTGATAAACTTGCATTACATCATACTTGCCAACTGTCCCGGATTTGCTGGGATAGTCATGCTTTTTGCTAAGCTGTCCCAGGATGGCAGTGTCCCGGGCAGCGTTTTGGAATCAGTACTGTGCCCTCCTAACCTTCCCTGTACTGTGCCTTTCTGCCTTCTCCCTTGTTCTGTGCCCTTTGTGTTGATTAGTCTTCGATTTATGACATGTTTTCTTATTGTTTAAAAATGATTTAATTGAAAGAACTAATAAATATATGTTTAATTCTATCATCTATTTATACTTTAATTATTGAGAGTAGGTGCATAAATTGGGGCAGGCTGGTAGGGGCCTCAGTGTACTACTTTGCCCAGGGGCCCATGATGCTATTAAGATGGCCCTGGGGCTGTGAGTTGGCTGCTGGGATGCTGGGAATTAATGTTAATGGTACCAGGAGGGTGCTGTCAAAATTTGAGGGTAGGAAATGGTCCACCCATGCCTGCCATATTTTGAGGTATTTTGGGATTCTGTCCTACAATGATCAACTTTTATTTACTGATGTAAAACATTTTTCCCAAAAGAAAATAAAAAAAACTTGCTGTAACTCCTTTTGTAACTGCACCGTGAGCTGGAGTTTGGCTTCAATTTGTTAGTGTATCTAAATCTGATAGTACCTGTAACACTCCCCTCCCCCTAAATTGACAATGCTGCTGCCCATAGGTGCCCATTTGCTCCTTCATCCAGAGTGGAAGCACTCTAATACTCGCCAGATCATTAGATGAAAACAGGGAAAAAAGCCTAAGAAAAAAAAGTGATGCAGCCACCACATCTCATGATTGGTAAGCTGCAATATATTACATTTTTAGTTTGGGGTTTAAAGTAGTTCTACAGGTTGAAAATCTTTTACTTCCATGCATTCTATGCAGCCCCCTTCTTTATACTCACCTGAGCCTGATCCAGTGATGTGCACAAGGGCAGAAGCTCTCCCAGGTCTCTCTCTTCTCATTGGCTGGGATACATCACACACAGTGTGATCACAGCCAATGAGGAGGGAGCGGGAGGCTGGGCCAAGCTGCCCTCTGTGTGTCTCATAGACACAGAGGCGGCTTGGGAGTAAGCACGCAGGAATGATCCCAGAGCAAGCAGCTTACTATGGGATGTACAACATCATTCAGGAATGTAAAAAAAAAAAAAAAATGAAAACAAGTAAATATAATATACTTTCCTATCTATTTACTAATACTAGCAGCATAAAGATTAAAAATTGTTAATGTTGATTGAGAGAGTTTAATTCCACTTAAAGTAAATTCCAGAAATTTTTATCTCATCATGAAAATGAAACATGTGTAAAGCGGAGTTTCACCAAAAGTGAAAGCTTCGCTTATCTGCTCCCCCACTACCCCTTCAGTGCCACATTTGGCACCTTCCAGGGGGGGGGGGGGGGGGGGTGGGTACCGGTTTTTGACAGGTACCCTTCCCCACTTCTGGGAGACAGTGCAGCTGTGCCGTCCCTCAAGTTTGGCCCCCCTCCTCCTTCCTCCGCTGCCGGGCCAGTTACAATGTGCAGTGCTCTTCACGCATGCGCAGTAGGGAACTGGCTGTGGAGCCAAAAGTATTCACTGCCGGTTTCCCTTACCATGAATGGCCGCAGCAGCACCCGAGAGCTAATCCGAAAATCGACTGGGGTGCCGACATCGCGGGAACCCTGGACAGGTAAGTGCCTTAATATTAACATTATTATTATTATTATTAATAATAATAATAAAACCATTATAATTTTTTTCTTTTTTATAAGTGATTACATAACCTCTGTTCAGCTGCATAGGGGGCAGAGACTGCAGGAGGGGATGGTGGTGTCAGCAGAGGCAGGGAAATGGCAATACACTGGTCTTCCCAATGAAGAGCTGTGCAGGGGGCGTGTCAGAACAAGGCTTGGCCATTGGAGGACAGGCAGGCTGTGCTCCCAGCACAGCCAGAAATTTAACTACACTGAGATGAATGTGCTTCCATGCCTAATTTACTCAATTTGAAATAGGAAAGCAGCCAGACTGGCAGGATCACCAGGTATTTTATGCAAAGGAAGAAATACAAAGAGAACAGAATACTTGTTAACAAGTGCAAGGATATGAAATGTTGGGGAAATTTACTCTTTAAACTATCATATTTTTTAAAATAATGTTTATACGCTGATTTGCGATGTATGTTAAGAGGCTACTTAGTATATTTATTTACAATGCTCTTCTTTTTTTTTTTAGGGTGGAATGATTGCCCTCCTGCTTTGCATCCTGTGCTTGCTGCTCATCTTGTATACAAGGAGGCGTTGGTGCAAGAGGAGACGCGCCCCACAGCCACAGAAAAGTGCCAGCGCAGAAGCAGCCAATGAGATCCATTACATACCTTCAGTACTCATTGGAGGTAGCCATGGCAGAGAAAGCCTTCGCAATGCCCGCGGACAGTCCACCCACCCTGGCGGAACCCTTGGCATTCGTGAGACACCTATCCTAGACGGCTACGAGTATGATGTCACTGAGCTACGTCATCACCTCCAGCGGGAGTGCATGAATGGTGGGGAAGATTTTAGCAGCCAGGTGTCCCGCACTCTGGAATCCCTTCACGGATGCAATGATAAGAACACCATGGACCTCACTCCTGGTGTGTGATCAATGGCAGGGCCCATTGCATTGAGCCACAAGCCATCAGATCCCATAGAGAGGGGTTTGATGGTTTTGGCTAGTCTGTGTATCTGTTTGATGAGCTGCTGTGTGATTGAGTCAAGCTGGGATGGTGTGGCACTTATTTCCATGTTACTGTGTGCAGATAAAACATAAATCTGATTTTTTTTTCTAGCTCAACACCTCATGTATATTATGTATGCAACAATACCAGTTTTTTTAAGACGAGTACCGATACTTTTTCTCAAGTACTTGGCAATACCAATTACCGATACCTATTATGCCCTTTTTTTTTTTACACAAAACACCTGGCTCACCTGCTTCTGCCCTGCTGGTGTAGTGGTAGAGCACTTGTCAGAGCTGACAGCCGCTGCTCTCCGATCCAATCCTGTCTGTGAAATGCACACGGATGGAGATCCGTCTGTAGAATCGGATCGGATGAAAATGGACAGGCGGTCGGTCCATTGTCATCCAATCCCCATAGAGGGGCTCTGACAGCTCAATCTCCACTCAGTGAGTGGAGACAGAGCTGCTATCCGTCGGCTCAGGGGGGATCACCGGATCAATCTCCGCTGAGCAAAAACGGACCCTTCACACAGAAAGAAAGGATTTACATACACTATATTGTCAAAAGTATTGGGACGCCTGTCTTTACATGCACACAAACTTTAATGGCATTTCAGTCTTAGTCCGTAGGGTTCAATTTTGAGTTGGCCCACCATTTGCAGCTATAACAGCTTCAGCTCTTCTGGGAAGGCTGGCAACAAGGTTTAGGAGTGTCTATTTGAATGTTTGACCATTCTTCCAGAAGTGCATTTGTGAGGTCAGAAACTGATGTTGGACAAGAAGGCCAGTCTCCAATCTAATTCATCCAAAATGGGTTGAGGTCGGGACTCTGTGCAGGCCAGTCAAGTTCCTCCACCCCAAACTCACTCATCCATGTCTTTATGGACCTTGCTTTGTGCACTGGTGCGCAGCCATGTTGGAACAGGAAGGAGCCATCCCCAAACTGTTCCCACAAAGTTGGGAGCATGAAATTGTCCATAATGTCTTGGTATGCTGACTAGGGTTGCCACCTCATCCCTTTAAAACCGAACACATATTAATTACAAGGGTTCTGTGGCTGATTAAGGTAATTAAACTCATTTGCTACCTTATCTGCATTAAATTAACCTCATAAAATGTTTAATTCATAGGTGTTCAGGTTTAAAGGGATGAGGTGGCAACCCTAATGCTGACACCTCAAGAGTTCCCTTCACTGGAACCAAGCCCAACCCCTGAAAAACAACCTACACCATAATTTCTCCCCACCAAATGATTTGGACCAGTGCACAAAACAAGGTCCATAAAGACATGGATGAGCGAGTTTGGGTCCTGAACTCAACCAGATAGAATACCTTTGTGATGAGTTAGAGCGGAGACTGCAAGCCAGGCCTCCTCGTCCAACATCATTGCCTAACCTCACAAATACACTTCTGGAAGAATGGTCAAACATTCCCACAGACACACTCCTAAACCTTGCGGACAGCCTACAGATGTCAGCAGTGACATGTCCGCTGACATCTGATCCACTCTGCAAAATCCAGACGTCTGGAAACCCTATTTCCTGTCCGTCTGGCAGATCGGATTGGATGAAAACAGATAGGCTGTCCGTTTTCATCCGCTCCCCCATAGAAGAGAGCGAGACTCTGACAGATCTGCCCCTGCACAGTGAGCGGAGATGGATCTGTCATCCGCCTGCTCAGCGAGGATCAACGGATCGATCCCTGCTGAGCAAGCGGAGTCCGTGAAAACTGACCCACATGTGTGGAAGGACGCTAAGGCTGCATTCACACAGGGGCGACCCGACTTCAGCGCAACTTTGCTAGGCGATTTCAGTGCGACTTTCAGGGTGACTTCAGGTAGGGTTGCCACATCATCCCTTTAATCCAGGACACATATGAATTACACAGATTCTGTGGCTGATTTAATGCAAGTAAGACACCAAGTGAATTTAATTACCACTAGAGTTGAGCGAACTTCTAGAAGTTCAGGTTCTGCTGGTTCGGCCGAACTTTGGGACAAAGTCCGGGTTCGGGTCCGGACAGAACCCAAACTTTGCCCCGGACCCCGAACCCCATTGAAATCAATGGGGACCCGAACTTTTAGGCACAAAAATGGCTGTAAAAAAGTCCTGGAAAGTCCTAGAGGTCTGCAAAAGGAAGGAAAATAGGGGTAAGGGTGGGACAAGTGCCCTACAAAGAAATGGGGACAGGGGAATAACTTTAAATATTTTTTAAAAAATAAAAACATAAAAAAATCAAAAATGGAGGTGGATGTGGACCATCTTCAAACTGTGTGTGAAAAGTATTGATTAACGGTAGAAGCCATATCACTGTTCTAAAATCATCTTCAAACTGTGTGAAAAAAGTATAAATTAGCCGGGAGAACCCATATCACTGTTCTAAAATCATCTGGAAACTGTCAAAGGTCTACTAAAATCTTGTCATTATACCCAAGAGGGCCAAAATTAAATTCAAATTGTGTGTCAAAGGTCTACTAAAATCTTGTCACTATACCCAAGAGGGC
>BLSH010439592.1:1187095-1202183 GCA_018402905.1 Glandirana rugosa | reverse complement strand
CGAACTTTGGGACAAAGTCCGGGTTCGGGTCCGGACAGAACCCAAACTTTGCCCCGGACCCCGAACCCCATTGAAATCAATGGGGACCCGAACTTTTAGGCACAAAAATGGCTGTAAAAAAGTCCTGGAAAGTCCTAGAGGTCTGCAAAAGGAAGGAAAATAGGGGTAAGGGTGGGACAAGTGCCCTACAAAGAAATGGGGACAGGGGAATAACTTTAAATATTTTTTAAAAAATAAAAACATAAAAAAATCAAAAATGGAGGTGGATGTGGACCATCTTCAAACTGTGTGTGAAAAGTATTGATTAACGGTAGAAGCCATATCACTGTTCTAAAATCATCTTCAAACTGTGTGAAAAAAGTATAAATTAGCCGGGAGAACCCATATCACTGTTCTAAAATCATCTGGAAACTGTGTGTTAAATTTAAATTAAAACCAGGAGAACCCATATTACTGTTCTAAAATCATCTGGAAACTGTGTGTAAAACTATAGCAGAGCGAAGCCATATCCCTGTTCTAAAATCATCTAAAAACTGTGTGTGAAAATATATGAGAAAAGCCATATCACTGTTCTAAAATCATCTAAAAACTGTGTGTGAAAATATATCAGAGAAAAGCCATATCCCTGTTCTAAAATCATCTAAAAACTGTGTGTGAAAATATAGCAGAGAGAAGAACAGGGATTGCATTTTTGGCTCCCCTGACTCCTCTCCCTTTGCCCTTCCCATGTGGCAGGAGGTGGCGCTAAACATGAAGGGTCAGTTCTGCTACCTCTAGCGCTGGCTCCAGTGCTGCGCTGTGCCTCTAATTACACTACCGGGCTGATGGAGCAGCTGCCTGAGTTAGTTACATGTTGCAGCCTGCAGAGCATGCAGATGCGGAGGGAAGCCAGTGACCGGGCGACCCTAGGCAGCAGTGCGCCCTAGGTGGCTGCCTAGTTTGCCTAGTGGTAGCACTGGCCCTGAGCACAGTACTCTATCAGCAGGAACTTAGAGTTGCATTCCCACTGAGTGTAGTGATTTACTGGCATTTTTATTTGAGAGTTTTTGAACATTTTTAGAAGTGTATTACAAGTTTTTTACAGGCATTTTTGTTTAGCCAATAGAAAGCACCAGGGGAAGGGGAGGTAGATGAAATTAGGGGTGGAAAGCTGCTGTTTGAGTAGAAAACGTACATCAAAACGCTTGAAAAATACTCAAGTGACGTGTTTTCAGGAGTTTCTATTGAAGTCTATGGCAGTGTTTCTCAACTCCAGTCCTCAAGGCGCAACTAACAGGTCATGTTTTCAGGATTTCCCTCAGATGAAAGGGCTGTGGTAATTACTAAGGCAGTAAAACTGATCAAATCACCTGTGCTAAATAATGGAGAGCCTGAAAACATGACCTGTTGGTGTGCCTTGGGGACTGGAATTGAGAAACACTGGTCTATGGGACCAAAAACACTTGTAATCTGCCAAAAAGAAGCTCATGTACATTCCTGAGTGACAGATGTTTTGCTTCAGGTAACAGAGCATGCAGATGTGAACAGGGGCCATTGTAATGAATGGGATTTGGCTTGTTGAGCATTTTAGAGTTTCAAGCAGAAAATCGCTCAGGTGAGAACGGGGCGTAAAGAAATAATGTAAAGCCCTGCTCTGTTCTTCCCTCCCTGTCCAGTATTGTTAAGCAGGGTACAGGAAAAAAATCAGCTTGCGATCTGTAGTTACCATTAAAAGAGGAAAATTTAATTTTTTAAAGACATTTAACGTGCCAACTAGCATTGAAAATGCTCATTAATCACTCTGTTAGATAGACTTTAAGAAAAATCGCTCATCCCACATGCCTATGTGTAATAAGCTGATGCAGCTCAGAAAAGAAGAGGCCTGCAGAGCTTGTTCTGCTATGTTCTGCCAAAAGTGATTTAGCAGTTGTTGAAGAGCTTCAACTTTTGTGTTCTCTAATTATTTACTGCTGCTTGAATTGATGGTCATTGGGAAGAATCCCCCCCCCCCTTGTAAATAGCTAAAAAGATCAATACTCTTGGTGTTTACTTATCTGAAAGGTGGAAATTGCTCATTGTTCAAGGAACCCCTAGCAACCTCTGGAGGAACCCTAGGGCTCCACAGAATCCTGGTTGAGAAAGGCTGCCCTAGCCATAGACATAATAAAAGATCTAGACAAAAACAATGGTTTTGCCCAAACGTATGTTTTGTACCATGGTTGTATTACAGTGGAAATGTTTTTTCGGGGGGGTTTTTTTGGGGGGTGGGGGGGGGGAGAGGGTCTATTCTGAATTATCGATTTTCCAGCTGATGGTCGTTCAGGTGGTGTCTACAGATGTCATAGAGTGTCTATAGACATTCTACCAATAGTAGTTTGAGGGGCATGTATCCCTGCCAACTATGGCAAGTTGTGGGTGAAGCTTACTCGAGCTACACATGGGGTACCTTTCTCACGTGTGTGCGCTCATCAATGCCTGGGAACTGGTGGGGACTTATTCATGTAAGTCACATTATGATGGAACCCTATCTTAGAGATGGGCTGTACACTGTTTGCAGTAGTTAAATGTACAGCGTCCCTCTGTAAAGCATGTTGTCCCACATTACTACACACCTTAGCTTGATGGATGTTGCATTTAGGTGGGACACTGGTGAGCCCACTTCCCACCAGTCCAGCGTACCTCTCTCACCTCAATACCAGTAACAGAATGGGGTCCCACCGTGCGCACCCACAGACCACATGCACACATGTAACTTAACTCCTTCTGCTCTCCCATACCATGTGGCTAGGTATATAGGTTCTCCATACCCATAGCTCCCAACTGTCCCTGATTTCATGGGATTGTCCCTAATTTAGAACAAAGTCCCTTCTGTCCCTCTTTCCTCCTCAATTGTCCTTCATTTTGGTCAGATCTATATAGTTGTATATACAATGCACTATTTATCTATCAAAAAAATGTTTCTCAGTGCTGCATTTGTAAATTTCAAAAGCCAATATAAAGGAATAATAGTGGTAAAAAAGCACATGTGGGTTTAACTAATCATTTTTTTGTACAATTCTCCTTTAAGGGGTGTGGCAGGGTGTGTGTCCTATGCCTACATACTTTTGCTAATAGGTGTCCCTCGTTCCTATCGCAAAAAGTTGGGAAGTATGCGTACTGCAGGTTCGGTTCTGACTGCGAGGGAGAAAGCCCGATCACCGACCCCCTCGCTGCCAGAGGACCTGTCACCTTCTCCAGGTACCTTGCTTCACGACCAGCTGCCATACCCTCTTTACCGGTTGGTGGCAACTGTGCTCCAATTCCATCTCTCCCACCGAGTTGACCTTTGTAGTGGTCTTGCTTTCATACCCCCTGTGTCTTTTTTTATAGGCTCCGTTCTTCTGACATGCCATATTCTGCCATGCACAACCTTGAACAACTTCAGACCAGGCTCAGAACATTTTAACACACTACGGAGAACTTTCCTGGCAAAGTCCATAACAGTGCAACATATTTTCAACCCTAACTACCTAAACTGAGGCTGCCCAGGCATACCTTAATAAGGTGAATATCCATGAGTGAAGTTCTCCAGACATTTGGTAGATTCTTCCAGTGTCTACATGGCGAAGCAGCTCCTTCTCAATATCCCATCTGCAGTCGTGGCCGGGAGCCCAAGACATGCCCTTTACCCTCTTTTCATATCACAGGGTAGAAAGGCAGGGAAAAAAACATTTGTGGAAGGAGTCCGAACTTGGTTAACCCCTTCCCAGCCTGGGCAGGCTAACTAACTTACTAATTCAGTGGTTCTCAACTCCTGTCCTCAGGACCCACCAACAGGCCAGATTTTAAGTATTACCTTGGGGAGATGCAGACTAGAAAACTGCAATCACTGAGCACTAAATGATGTCACCTGTGCTGTATTTCAGTTATCCTGCAAACCTGGCCTGTTAGTGGGTCCTGAGGACAGGAGTTGAGAACCACTGTACTGATACAAAAAAAAACATGGTAGGCAACCTAATTACCAAATGTTTATACAGAATTATCTTTTAAAAGCCCCCCCCCCCTCCTTTCCTCCCCATATCCTACCTCCTGCAGCGGTTTTAATTTTTTTTTTCGTACAGAATCACATTGACTGTCCCTGGTGATTATTTAGCTCAAAAGAGGACCAATGGCTGGTGGTGGATAAGCAGAGATCTGAGTTGGACAGTGCTGGAGACAAGATGCATATTGCATAATATACATATTGCAACAATATAAGAAGACCTGCATTTTTAAGGCTGGCCAATTCATTAAAAATTGTAAACTGGAAACACCAGTTTATTTCAGTGCAGATTAATATGACCTTGGTAAAAGCACCTTTATAGCAGTGGCGGCTGGTGCTCACTATTTTTTTGGGGGGGGGGGGCGGCACAACAATATCCCCTCCCTTAGACACAGGCGATGAATCACAACCCCCCACAAACCCCCCCAATGGGAGACAGGTGGCGGCAGTCCCAACACTACCTGGCCAATAGGAGCTATCTGATTGGCCAGGGGGAGAATGAGGCAGAATAGGGAATATTAATTTGCTAGTGTCACGCAGTGTTCTGCGCCCCGAGCCCACCCTGTTTTTAAGCCTATTAGAGCCTCTGGCTCTAATCACGTGCTTCAAAAACATACACCCCCGCCATTGGAATCCATATGTAGATCAGGGGGCTGGATGCATGGATGGGGGGGTGGTGCCCGTGCGCCCCTTATGGAGCGACCACCACAGATTTTTAGCATTAGAAGTCACCCAGTTTATTAAATAAAATCCTATTCATACTTTTATAAAAAAAAGAAACAATATACATGACACCACTTCCATCAGAAATCCAATCATAAAGCTGTTTCAGATGTGTTTTTACACAGAACAATAAGCAATATGTTTTGCCTTACAAGATGATTCAATTTAGTTGTATAAAGATGATAAATATTAATATTATGTCATTTAAATAACTGCCAAAGGAAAAAAAGTTTATTGATGACAAAAACTCAGCATGGTGAAATGCAGTAATTCCCACCATTTGCCAGGATGCTGAATTGTAGATAATATATTAGTCATAGTTTGTTGTTCCAAGCTGTATGCGTACACAGATAATCATTTCATGAAGTGGTGAAGAAGAGGAATATTGGGGCATTGTCTAGCAGCTAATCATGTACTTTCATATTCTACCTTGCATCTGACTCAAAATCACTCCTATGATGACATCTGCAAAATGACACACTGAATATAATTTTAGGCAACACAAACCCTTTAGAGATTTTAAACTATCCAAAAAAAATCCCTTATCTGACGAGGATCTCTCCTACAACACCACCTTCTGGTGGAATCTGGCATTGCAAGCAACAAAATATGCTTCTTTATGGGAAAAATGCTGGTAGAATTTCAATTCACGATGTCTGTAAGCAAGAACAGAACACGGTATTGTGCTGTGGGGGTTAGGAAAGCATTCTGACTTCCTACACTGAAGTGATTGCAGCAAACAGGGGATTTCCATCTCAGCTGATTCCCCCTTAAGCGTAACTCCTGTTTGTTAAGCTGCAATCACACTAGACTCCTACATTTCGGTTATTTAAAGCTGAAATTTATTTTGCTTGTATGTTGCCTTCCCTGGTCCTCCTTCCCTCTTTACCAATATGCTAATGACATTTTTAACCACTTGCTGACCATCTACAGCCCTTGTACTGCGGCAGGTCGGCTCTATATCGCGAAACAACGTACCTGTACATCACTTTGTGCAATAGACATTGACACTGGGGGGCACGCACGCACTGCTGGAGGCGCGATCATGTGCTGATTGGACACAGGGGATGCAAATCAGCAGATCCGGCGGACTTGATGCCCTCTGGCCACCCACAATGGTTCCCAGAAGAGGCAAAAAACAGCTATCTGCCTATGTAAACAATGCAGGTCACCATTCTGACAGGGGAGAAGATAGAGATCTTGTGTTCCTGCTAAGCAGGAATACCAATCTCTGTCTTCACCCAGTCAGAGCAACCCCCACACAGTTAGCAAGCACCAGCTAGGCACACAGTTAACATTTGGTTGTCCCTGATGTTAACCCCTTCCCTGCCAGTGTCATTAGTACAATAACAGTGCATATTTTTAGCACTGATCACTGTAATGTCACTGGTTCCCAAAAAAGTGTCAAAAGTGTCAGTTAGGTGTCCGATTTGTCCGACACAATTTCACAGTCCTGCTAGTATTATTACTAGTGTAGCTAATGGCCCCCTTAGGGGTGGCTGGTTAGTGTCGTTCACCTGCTCACAACTGCCCTCAATCACACTCCTACTGGCATCCGGAGTCAGAAAACAGGCTTGCTCTTTCTTTTTGTTGTCTTTATTTGGGGATTGAACTAAGATAGGGATTGGGGTATTTATGGGATGCCCAAGAATCAACAGTTCTGTACACTGGACCACTATATACACTCTCCAGTATATATACATCTCCAGCTTCTTTCCAGCACACTTCTTGCGTCTCTGACAACTCCTGGTTCCTCTCTCCTGCACACTTCTTGCTTTGCTCTGGTGAGACCTGGAAAGAAAATTGCCAGGCCTCCAAACAGACTTGTATGGCCTAGCTAGCACATTTGAGACCTGATGTAGATTTATCAGGCCTCCGGACCAACCTTTGTGGGTATGGGATTGAGGCTCCCCTTGTGTAGCAAAGTCAGTTAGTTGGTGCTAGCTAGCCACAACGGACTACATCTCCCAGCCCATCTACACACTGTCAGTGACACCAGGACCCAGTCTCCTCCTGCAATTCTTCCAGACTGTCTTCTTCCCAATCTGTACTGTGCATCTCACTCCCTTGGGCTGTGTCACTCACTGTCACTTGTAGTTCCTCTCGGAGATCTCTCGGTAGTGTTCTCACTCATGCTGTTCTCTTCCACTCACTCTTGTGCCTCTCCACCAGGATCTCGCTCTCTCCTCCTGGCTGCACCCGAACTCTCTCAGGCCGAGGTCACCCCCCCAGACAAGGGGCTCCCTCAGGCCCTGACAGCTTCCATGCTATTCCATCTCCATCACTTCCACCCACACTTCTCCTCCCACTGGGCAGACCACAGTATTAAGGAGGCCTGCCCCCTGCCAATCCAAGCTGGGGATTGGTCAAGGCTCCTTAACATACATCAGAAAAGCCTCACCTCCTCTTCCCATCCCCATTTCCAGAACTTTCTGAAGAGGGGAGGGGTAACCAAGGGGTGTTGCTTCCTGCAGTCTTCAGTCCTCCTTGGGCCACTTCCTTGCCCAGAATCAAAACAATCAGGCCTGACTAAATTTGCCTACTCTGAACAAACATCTACTCCTAAGCACCTACCTATGCAAGAGAGCGCTACACTAGTAAAAAAAAAATTAAAAAATGTCATAAAAATACCCCATAGTTTGTAGATGCGATAACTTTTGCGCAAACCAATCAATATACAATTATTGGTATTTTTTTTTGCAAAAAATATGTAGCACGATACATATTGGCCTAAATTGATGAAGAATTTTGATTTTTTACATTTTTTATTGGATGAGTTTTATAGCAGAAAGTAAAAAATATTGTTTTTTTTTCTTCAAAATTGTCGCTTGTTTTTTTGTTTATAGCGCAAAAAATAAAAAACACAGAGGTGATCAAATACCATCAAAAGAAAACACTATTTGTGGGGGGAACAGGACATAAATTTAATTCAGGTACAACTTTGCACTTTTTGTGCAAATTCGGCAATGCCAAGTTGATTGAACTCCTGTGCACGCATGGGAGTAATGTCATCACGGCCTGGCCTATAAAAGCAGCCAATGATCAATACACAGAAGCCAGCCGCCCAAAGATGTTAGTGGCTGGCTGGGGTCTCAGAGATGAATCGCTGGACTGAAGGTGAATATCGTTCAGCTTTAAAAGATGAGTACAGAGCAATACTTTACTGTGTCTGATCCTGACTTAAAGTAAACCTGAGCCCAGTCTATGCACAATAAAATAGAAGCACTTTAAAACAGGTCCTCTTTCACCTCTGTAGGATTTGGCATTGTGGAGAAATTCAGTTTCAAAGTTCACCATAGAGCCACTGAAATCTTAACCTGCATTTGCATTTGAGCAGAACATATTCCTGGTGGTTGACACAGGGTCTTTGTTGTGATCTTTGAGGGTTTTTGAGAATGAATTTTGTTTCAGTACAAGCAGCTGCAGAGGTTAGGGAGCACTTGCTGAAAAGTTCAGTTAGTATCACCAGAAATTGAAAATGTTTTTTAAATCCTCCGTGGGCCCAGTACACAAAACACTTGATCAAGTTTAGATCCATGCAGTGATTTGCAAGTAAAATGATTTATTTTCTGTTTAAGCTGGCAGTAGCTCCACCCCAGGCTGAAGCCCAATTTATAGTTATTCTTATGCATGAGTTGCAGCACAGAACTAAAGACACCTCTCTATCTTCATTCATACATCTGCCATTCTACCATCTAAACTTCCAGCCTTGTGCCTCTTCTGCTCTAGAGACTCTGTTGGTCCTCTCAGGGAAGGTAGGTATCTCATTAGAATTGTCATGAGAGTTTAGGCAGCCACCTTAACAGGGGAGTTTTTAAATAGGGGATTCCATATTGGGGCTCTATTGGACAGGCCAGGGATAGCAACCCGCCATACAGAGACTGAGTTTAATGCATGGAAAGGTTCCTGATGAGCAGGGACAGTGTGAGGAACAGAATGATTGGGGGGAGTCACAGATAGTGTCACATCCCTATGTTGATACAAGCAAAGGAATACCCCTTGTGATGGAATTTAAAGGTACTGACCCAGTGAATTATATAAAAAATATCAAAATTGTATTAATACATGAAGAAACAAACATGATAAAAATCTTTGGCATGAAAGGGGAAATGATCACACATGGATCATAGATGATACAAATACAATACAGGAAACCCCTCAATCCAACATGATGTGTTTGGGAATTCTTCCTTCTTCAGTTTGATTGTCAGAGGAAGTTACTGTATCTAGATTGAAATACAACACATCAATATAATACAAGGACAGATACCCGTCATACAGGCATTGTACAAATAGAAATGTTAATAGCATTAATGTTACTTACAATTGTTCCATAATGTGACTTTACATATATTCATGCCAGAATTAAAAACAGCACGGATATAGCAGCCATAGCAGAATTCATCCTGCTGCTTTTGTGAGCAGTCACATCATCAATAAATACAAGAGAACCAGTTCCATTGGCAGCCATACATGCCCACGCCATGACCATGCTTTGGATCATGAGCAGTTCCTTTCCTTCTCCATACTCTTCTCTTCCCATCACTCTGGTACAAGCTGATCTTGGTCTCATCTGTCCACAGGATGTTGCTCCAGAACTTTGAAGGCTTTTTTAGATGTTGTTTGGCAAACTCTAATCTGGCCTTCCTGTTTTTGAGGCTTACCAATGGTTTACATCTTGTGGTGAGTGGTGAACCCTCTGTATTCACTCTGGTGAAGTCTTCTCTTTATTGTTGACTTTGACACACATACACCTACCTCCTGGAGAGTGTTCTTGATCTGGCCAACTGTTGTGAAGAGTGTTTTCTTCACCAGGGAAAGAATTCTTCGGTCCTCCACCACAGTTGTTTTCAGTGGTCTTTTGGTGTTGCTGAGCTCACTGGTGCGTTCTTTCTTTTTAAGGATGTTCCAAACAGTTGATTTGGCCACACCTAATGTTTTTGCTATCTCTCTGATGGGTTTGTTCTGTTTTTTCAGCCTAATGATGGCTTGCTTTACTGATAGTGACATCTCTTTGGATCTCATATTGAGAGTTGACAGCAACAGATTCCAAATGCAAATAACACACTTGAAATGAACTCTGGACATTTTATCTGCTCCTTGTAAATGGGATAATGAGGGAATAACACATACCTGGCCATGGAACAACTGAGCAGCCAATTGTCCCATTACTTTTGGTCCCTTAAAAAGTGGGAGGCACATATACAAACTGTTGTAATTCCTACACCGTTCTCCTGATTTGGATGTAAATACCCTCAAATTAAAGCTGAAAGTCTACAGTTAAAGCACATCTTGTTCGTTTAATTTCAAATGCACTGTGGTGGTGTATAGAGCCAAAAAGATTAGAATTGTGTCGATGTCCCAATATTTATGGACCTGACTGTATAACTGAATAGATGATTTCTATTTCTATATATAAATATATTCATGGTACCTGCATACCTGTAATTGAGGAAATTCTCTCCTGCTCAGGCTGAAGTTGGATGCGGGATGGCACTAAGGTCTAGAGTAATAAAGAAAAATATGCAGGCTGTAAGGCTCACATCTAAAAGATTGTGTGTAGGTGCACCTATATAGGTGGAACCTAAACCCTAGGACACATAAGGCCATAAACGTATAAGAGTGGGACCTGCACCCTAAATTTCATACATTAGTGAGCCGATGATAGCATCAGAGTCTTTTGGACAGTGAAAGGGTAAGGTCTGTGTGTATCATACTGCATGCTGACCAATCCTTATAAAGGTTGAAAACACCCTGAGGTCCCTAGCATATAAATGGACCGAATGGCAACAGTGGGTCAAAGATTGCTTTACATATAACTCAATACCTTGTAACCACCTTCCCAAGGGGAACCACACCCTGATATGGGCTGCCCCCATCTATGGCATGATGTCAAAGGGAGAGATGGGTCCTCTCCAGCTTACCTTAAACACTGTTTCCAAAACAGTGAGAGGGACACTGTCTGATTCCGAAGAACCTCTATAGGCCCTTCTGTGGGTTAGTGCTATTTGTTGGTGCAGCAGATCACCACCCCTCCAGCAGAGCCATCCTCTGATAACCTTACAGTGTAAAACAATATTGAGGGTTGATATGATCTGCCTTGTGATACAGTGTACCAACCATTTACTCATTAAAATTCTGCAGAACAATCATAAAATTACTACTTTGCTGTAACCTCTGTGAGTGTATATCGTCCCAAGTGGGTACCATGTTTAAGGCCATGCCTACATACCCCTCTGCTATTTTCTGTCTTCCGTATATGAAGAAGAAATACGGAGCCAAGACCTGCTTGCCAGCCTCCAGCTATTCTGGGGAAAGGGACTAGAGTCCCATCTGGTGGCTTATATTGTTGTGAATGACATCACAGCGGAAACAAGCCCACAATAACACATGCCAGCTACTACTCTATTCTCTCTCCCTAAAATAGCAGGTGGGCGGGTCTGGGTTTATTGGGCTCATTTATTATGGGCTTGTGTTTTTTGAGTGATATCACTCTTCTCATTTAAAACAACACAAACAGCCATCTAGAACTCTCGTCTTTTGCCTGTAAAGTAACTTGGGGTCTGGGTAGCTGTGTAACTTTCAGAACCTGATGGACGGAAACATAAATCCTTTGGCAGGTAAAAGCTTATTTTTGTGTTGCATCAGTCTGTTTTGCTTCCATCCTTAACCAACGATTTACCACCTGTCAGTGTCAGGAGAGATTTTCTCATCAGTCATCATCATTTCTCCTCTCTTTTTGGCTTTAACCACTTGCTGACCATATACTGTATATATACATATATGGTGGCAAGGTGGCTCTCCTGCGTAGGATCACATACCTAGTAAGTGATCCAGCACTTCCGGGTCTAGGGTGCGGGAGCAACCCTGTGGGGCTCAATGTCTGCCGGGACCCGCCGATTGTTCAGGACACAGGCAGAACGTCTGTCTGCCTATGTAAACAAGGCAAACTGTTGTTCTGTCAGTAGGAAAGGTATTGATTCTGTGGTTCTGCAAAGCAGGAATATGGATCTCTGCCCTCCCGTAGTACAAGCACCTCCCACACAGTAACCAAGCACAGGTTAGGCACACAACCCTTTTATTGCCCTTGATATTAACCCCTTCCTTGCCAGTGTCATTAGTACAGTGACAGTCAGGAGCAGCCGGTCCATTAAGGGAGCAGGGGTGCTGCCCCCCCTAGTTTGCATGCGGGGATGCATGCAGGGCACCTGACTCATACATATGTATGAGTTTTTTGGAGGTTTTTTTTTAAGCCATATTATTAGAGCCGGAGGCTCTAATTGGCTTGAAAAAGTCGGGCTCAAACCCACCCACTTTTGACAATAGCGAATCAGTATTCGCTATTGTCTTCCGGCTTCTCCTTCTGGCCAATCATGACAGGAGGCAGATCAAGTTGGCCAGGAGGGGAAGCTGAGGAAGCCATGTAGGGGCTGCAGGGGAACCATGCCGTGGAAGACTAACTACGGACCTGGAGGGGTTTGTTTGCCACACCCCCAAAAAGTTTAGCACCCGCCGCCACTGATGACAGTGCATATTTTTAGCACTGATCACTGTATTAGGGCTAGTTTACACTTGCTTCGGCTTCAAAGCTCATTAAAGCTCATACAGCTTCAACAAGCTTTTATGATGTGTTTTTGAGGCTTCGGCTGTGCTTCGAAGAGGCTTCAGTGAGGCTTCAGCAAGGCTTCAACAAGGCTTCAAAAAGGTTTCAACGAGGCTTCAGTGATGCACTTTTGAAGTCTTGTTGAAGCTTGGTAAATGCCTTGTGTGTTTGTTGATATCTCACACCTGCAATTTCTCCAAAACAAAGCGAACCTAAAGCTGAATTACAGCCTCTGTAAAGCCGCAGGTGCTTCAAGTGAGCTTCAAACAAGCTTTATCATAGACTTCTATGGAGGCGTTGGGGGTAGCTACAGGGGGTTATAATTTCTGACACAAAGGTGAAGCCAAGCCAACGCAAGGTGTAAACAGGACTGTAAGCCAACCATTTTATTTAGTGACATGGGCTTTGACTGGCATTAAGGGAGCTTTAGCAACCCTGTCTGATGCCCTGTTTTGAAGCAAGTGTAAACAAGCCCTTAGGGCTCGTTTACACTTGCTTCGGCTTCAACACTCATTAAAGCCCATACAGCTTCAACAAGCTTTTATAATGTGTTTTTGAGGCTTCGGAGGTGCTTCGAACAGGCTGTAGTGAGGCTTCAACAAGGCTTCAGTGATGCACTTTTAAAGCCTTGTTGAAGCTTGGTAAACGTCCTATATGTTTGTTGATATCTCATACCTGCAATTTCTCCAAAACAAAGAGAAGCTAAAGCTGAATTACAGCCTCTGAAAACCGCAGGTGCTTCAAACGGGCTTCCATCGGGCTTTGTCATAGACTTCTATGGAGGCATTGGAGAGGCTTTGAAGCCTGGTTAAAGCTACATGGGGTATAACTTTTGACACAAAACTGAAGCCCAGCCAAGCCAACGCAAGGTGTAAACAGGGCTGTAAGCTAACCATTTTATTTAGTGAGATGGTAAAAGATAAAGAAATGGTGATACATATAGACAAAAAATGGCTGCCACGTCCAAATATACAATGGAAACTAGAAAATGGGAAAATCCCAAAGGATAATTGATCCCCCTGGACTTTAAAGGCAGATCAGGTGATCGAGGTATTTCAAAATGAAAAGAGGTGAGGAAATAAAGTATAAAATGGTAATTTTTATTCATACAAAAAAATAGAGGCAAAATAAGCCAACAAAGTAATGCATGTTTCTTCATATTGCAAAGATACATATAGGCATAGTTACCAATAGCACGATATAAAATATAAAATACAGAGTACCACAATTACATCAGCATAAGAGCAGTTAGACTCCATGCATTTGGGATTTGCACATAGGAATAACCACTGTTAATGGCAGGGTCCAAGGGCAATATCACAAACATCCCAACTTGTTTCGGTTAATCCTTCTTGAGGGGATAAAGAGCATCAAAGTGCAGCAAGATCAAAGAAAGATCAAATTGTATATGAATATAGCATTGTTTTGTGTAAACATATTGCAGAGATAAACTATAGAGTAAACTGAGTAAATGAGCTTTCATCAAAAGAATGCGTGACACACTTACATGTAAGCTGGTGGCACCCAACAACCAAACAGATGTCAGCCCATGTAGGTCTGGAAAAAGGGATCCAGACGACTGCGGGGGGTGCGAGTACCTCAAGAGGGGGGAACAAGTGATATTATGCGACCACAAGAGGCCCAGGGTGGCTGTGCCAGCCTACCCCCACAAGGCTTGTGTATGTACTAAAAAGAAAAAAGAAATATAGGTATATATATATATGCAGTATACAATGTATGCCTTTGTTGAAAAATTTGAAGAGTATGTAATCAAGGGATAGAGTGCCTTGAATTGTGCTATATAGTACCTAATTAAACAAAGAGTGGTCACAACACATTCCCTAATGAGGGTTATGTGAGGGTACCAAAACTCAAGTACCATCAGTTGTAAAAGAGTAATTTTATACGAAGTCTGTTATAGCGGTGGCAAGTATAAGAAACAAACAAACAGCCTGCCAACCTCATGCTAATTATAGATGGGATTGAAGGTACCAAGGCACTAGTCAAGGGTATATAGATCCTAACATTGCATTACCTGGTCCGTGCGGTCAGTGTAGATCCGGGCTGCATAAAGGCAGCTGGGTACTGACCTGACTATAAATAGAACATAGATGTCCACGGCAGTCAATTCGAAAGAACGCTAACAGGTGCTGGCCATTCGCATAGTGCGGACAATTAAGTCCGCACGAACTAACGCCCTGGGGCTCTCCGGAATGAACGGCGCGCAGCGCAACCCCGCTCAAAAGGACGGGATGACGTCACGCGTCGTAACTCCGCCGGCGGGTGTGTCCGAACGGACGGAGGACCGCTCGGACAAAAATCTTGCTCCAACAAGGAGCAACCAAGACAGCCATAGGGTCGAGGCGGCAAGCTCCAGTGGAGCCTACCCGCCGGGTGGCGCATAATGCCCCCAGAAGAGGAAGCACAGGCGACCCCTAGCGATAAATGATGGAAATGAGCATGTTAAACTGTGGGTGCAAAGCCAGAGCATGGACAAGTAAACATGAATAAATGTAAATGTAAATATAAATAATAAAAATAAATGTAAATGCAAATAAATATAAATAAATAAATAAAACTAAAGATATTAAATAATAAACTTGGGAGAAAAGAAAAAAAAGAAAAAAGGGGAGCTGAATAAAAAGGAGAGGAAAGGAACCAGGACGGAAAATTAGTAGGAGTGTGTGAACATTTATAAGTTTAGTTCACACCCCGCCCCCCCCCGTTGTGAAGCCCGGGAGGAAAGGTTTGTAACTAGTGTT
>BLSH010439592.1:1173465-1187085 GCA_018402905.1 Glandirana rugosa | reverse complement strand
CACCCCCCCCCCCCCCCCCGATGTGAAGCCCCTATTTAGTGAGATGGGCTTTGACTGGCGTTAAGGGAGCTTTAAAAACGCCTGTCTGATGCCCTGCTTTACAGCAAGTGTAAACGAGCCCTTAGTGTCACTGGTTCCCAAAAACGCATCAAAACTGCCACTTAGTGTCCGATTTGTCTGCCACAATACTGCTGTCCCGCTGTAAGTCACTGATTTCCACCATTACTAGTGAAAAAAAAAATTTCATTAATATATACCATAGTTTGTAGACATTATATAATTTTGCGCAAACGAATCAATATACGCTTATTGGGTTTTATTTCAATAGTTTTTATTAGAATTTTCAAACATGTAAAGAAATGTGCCAGCATTACAACGACTACAGGACTTACATAATACATTAGTTTACCTTGCATAGGTTTACATGGGTATTCGTAGCAAAATAAGGGAAGCTTACTGTAACAAAACTTGACTCAATATCAGGTGGTTAGGGGGAGCGCCCTCTACTTCATTTCCCGCTATGGTTTCTTTTGATTCCCCTACTCCTGGGTACACCTATGGGACCAATACTGTGCCCGGGGGAGGTTCCTCAATTAGGGCAGGCAGTAGTACATCCACTATGTGATCTTAAGTAATGCCCAGAAATGCCCACACATGTATTATTACCCTGAACAGTAATATATCATTGACCGCATGTAACTCAGGAAAGGGGTGATAGGATGAAAAGGTGGGGGGAAGGGTGCGTGGGGGAAAGAATAAACTTGAAACCATGCATGTGCTCCTTGGGAGTCTGTAAGCTATTTCTTATTCAACCCATTTTTTTGTAACCATGTAGACCAGGGGTCCTCAAACTATGGCCCTCCAGTTGTTCAGGAACTACAATTCCCATCATGCCTAGTCATGTCTGTGAATGTCAGAGTTTTACAATGCCTCATGGGATGTGTAGATCCGCAATCAACAGCTGGAGGGCCGTTGTTTGAGGATGCCTGATGTAGACCATGGTGCCCAGATTTGGTTCACCTTCCTGTATGATTGATAACATTTTTTCGTATTGATGGTGCGTTTGTATGGTTGGTACTATCATTGCGAAGGGCGGTGGTTCTGGGTTTTTCCAGTTTTTAATGATATTATGTCTTGCCACTAAAAGTATATGGGAGGTGATTAGTCTAAGGTGTGGGGGAATGTCATTAATGCTCAGATTTAACAGTGCCAGCTTCAGTGAGGGGAGTATGTTCATTCCTGTGACCTGAGACAGCAGATAGAAGACCTCTTTCCAATAGTTTGCCAGTTTTGGGCACTCCCATAAGATGTGTAGAAGGGACCCTAAATTTCCACATTGCCTCCAGCATAGTTTGCCAGTTTTGGGCACTCCCATAAGATGTGTAGAAGGGACCCTAAATTTCCACATTGCCTCCAGCATAGCAGAGTTTTTAATTTATCAAATTTGGCCACCTTTATTGGGGTCATGTATGTCCTCTGGAAGATGTTTTGGGCTGTTTCCCACAGTGCTGTGCATCTAGTGGCTGCATAAGTATATTTTATCGCCTTATACCAGTTATCTGTAATGATAGATTTGCCTAAGTCTTTTAACATTTTTTTTTATTCAATATGTTTTATAGCAGAAAGTAAAAAAATATTGTGTTTTTTTCACAATTCTCAGTTTTTTTTTTGTTAATAGTGCAGAAAAAAAACAAAAATGCATAGGTGATGAAATACCACCAACAGAAAGCACTTTTTGTGGGGAAAAGGACATACATTTTATTTGGGTACAGTGTCCAATGACCACGCAATTGTCAATTAAAGTAACGCAGTGCCGTATTGCAAGAAATGGCCTGGTCATTAAGGGGGGGGGGGGGGGCAAACCTTCCGGAGCTGAAGTGGTTAATATTATAACTCCATATTTAGATGTAATATTTAAATCTGGAACATTGAAGGAACTGAAAATCCATGTGGCAAAAAAACAGTCATCAAGCAAACAAGCGGTGGTGTGGCATGCTATAATCTTTTGTGACATTAGTGCTGTATGCCACCCATTCCTAAACAGCAGCCCAGCATGTGATCCAGTTCTGGGTTTGTCAGACTGGAAAAAGAACGCAGTGTCCAATTAGTTATGTGCTCGGCTGGGTGAGATAAACATCCCATTGAATTGTAACACTGGTTTATTTTGCCTGAGAAAGACTGTATTGGTTGTGCGTAATTTTCATGTTTTTCTAGCTTTTCTTATATTAGCTGCATATTTTAACTAGTTCCAATGTGCTAAAACATTTTTTGATTGAAGTGTATGTATAGCCATTTTTTTTTTGTTTTGTTTTGAAAATAGTAGGGAAAAGGTGAAAATCTCAAATTTTTTGTTGTCTGTGTCCAATTGGAGAGATTACCCTTCATTTCTCATCCTAGAGTCCTAGCAACAGGAAGTGAGAGGAAATCTCTAAAAATGAGAGGCTTAAAGTTGCCTCTGTTTAATCTACAACTGCCATGATGCTGCACATGTGATCAGCTATGACACCAGCCACTGGATGGCTTGACAGTTTGGTTTAGAGCACAACCAATGGGAGTGTTACATTTCCGGCACGTGTCGGAAATGTGACTGGTTTTTAACCTGTTAAATGCATGGGTTTACTACCGCTTTAAGGGTTGATTTAATAAAAGTGAAGAGCGCAAAATCTGGTGCAACTCTGCCTAGAAACAAATCAGCTTCCAGGTTTTTTTCTCAAAGCTTAATTGAACAAGCTGAATTTAGAAGGTAATTGGCTACCATGCACTCATAGGCATATGCATCCTATTGCATTAGGGTGTGCACCACAAAGCACAAACACACGAGTGTGTGTGCATATATGTCAGTAAGGAAGAAGATGGTGTCAGTAGTTTATTGTTATTTTTATTTTATTAATTTTTATCATTTTGTTTTGTTTTTTTTACAAAATTATATTTTATTGTTTTTTTATCATTTTATTTAGGAGCCCTGCTGGGGGGGGCTTTGGTGAAATATCAGGGGTACAAACAGACCCCTGATGTCTCACTTTTGAGACAGAGAAAGAGACTGAGGACAGAGATTCCCCAGTCCCTTTCTCTGCAGCCAGGCAGCAGGGGGGAATCTGCACAGTACAGGGCAATTAGGGTGTGCCCATGCAAACCTTCCACCCTATGTGCGCACGCCTATGCATGCAGATCTGCATCAGGTTTTGCGCTCTCTACTTTTAGTAAATCAACCCCTTAATGTGCGCAGGAGATATTTTTTTTCCTTCCCAGGATGCCCTTGCTCCAGAGGGAGAAAAAGCAGCTTAAAAAAACGTGCCTAAGGCACATACACTATACAATTTTCGTATTCAATTTCCTTTAGATTTACCTTCAACTATATAGTGAAAGGACCTGCCTGATTGCATACAAATTGAAATGGTTTAATTTTGACCTCATATTATATGGTTTTGGTAAATCTAAAGGAAATTTGAACAAGAAAATTGTATAATGTGTAGGCAGTGTAACATGCCGTGTTTAGGTGCATCAAGTGTTTGGGTGTTCACTCATTCAGTTGACCAGAATATTAATTTATTCTGGCCATTGGAATGAGTGAATGCTCAAGCACTAAGCGTGCCCAGCCTTTACATGTGCTTCAGTGCATTCAGTGTTTTTTTCTGCTCCTCTAACTAATGCGCTTCTAATACACCTGTAAATGCCTATATGTACATGGACACATAGGCTAACATAGAGTTGTATTTTAGGCTAGGTTCACATCTATGTGGTTGCGGTTGATGTGCGTTTTGCGGTGCTTTTTGCATTTTAGAACATTTTTGTATACAGTTTTCCTGCATTTTGGGTTTCTCTTTCCTCTTTAACAAACTGTGAATAGCTGGTTGATAAAGAGTGGGCCGGGAAGCTGGCCGCCACGTCTTTAACAACCAGTGAGTCATCAGCTGTCAGCAGGGAAGCTGAATGGAAAAACAAGAATTGCCCCAAAGTACCCCCCCCCCCCCCCATCTTGAGGGCATGTGGCCTGGCATGGTTCAGGAAGAGGGGTGGGGGGGGGGGCGCTCGCTTATCCCCTCCCTTTTCTGACCTGCCTGGCTGCGTGTTTGGATAAGAGTCTGGTAGGGTTTGGGGAGGGGAACCCCACGTCATTTTTTTAAATTGTGGTTTGTTGAGGCAGCTGGCTTCCTGGTCCACTTCTTAACAACCAGCTATTTACAGTTTTTTAACCGCTTAAAGTGTTACTAAGCCCAGTAATATGAAAATAGTCTATCTTCCCCCCCACAGTGCCCACAGCTTATGAATCTTCTTTTTACATTAAAATATTGACACTATATACCTTTTTGGATGCTCTGTATACCATGGATAAATGATAAACTGCACAGTTTCTCCAGTGCTGAGAGTTCAGGAAGGAGGAGATTTCCACTACAGCCAGGTCGGCTACCCTGCCTGTGTTAGCTGGCTTTCCCCAGATAGACAGTGCAAGAAGGTGAAGATCTATGCATACAGGATAAAACAGACTTTTTACACAATGCAGAGGATTAACCCCTTAAGTTCCACAGTGAGTATGACAAGCAGGCTATGCTGATATACAGACTGATTTTACTGTTGTGGGTTTAGTAACACTTTAAGGACAGCCCCACATACATATACTGTGCCAGGGCGGCCCTTAAGAGCAAAATCATGTACCTGTTCGTGATTTTTTTCTTCGACTCTGGGGTGCTCAATATTTTCGGGGGTAGACAAACAAACCCATCCCCACTGCAGGAGATGGACCACGACAATCAGGTTCCCCCCCCCCGCAGGAGATGGAAGGTGGGGACGAGTGCCCCCCCATGGGAAATGGACGGCGGTTATCAGTGGCCTTACCTTAGGAGGCCGAAGCTGCTCCTTGGTCCAGGTTGTCCAGGAAGAGCCAGGGCCATTGCTTCTCCTCCTGGCCGACCAGGGAGCCGGGAGCATGGATTGGGGGGGTGGTGCCCATGCGCCCCTAATGGACGGGCCGCCACTGTTAGACACAGTGGGAGCCAATCAGCAAACCTGGCGTTCCAAGAGCAGAACGGCGGTCTGCCTATGTAAACAAGGCAGATCGCCGTTCTATTAGTAAGAAAGGCAGAGATATTGTTTTTCTGATAAGCAGGAACACGGATCTCTGTCTTCCTTCAGTTAAACCATCCCCCACACAGTAAAGCCTCGTACACACGGTTCGACGGTCGTACGACCGAACGGACCAAATCATATGTTGGATAATGTAACTTGCGTACTGACATGCACTACACGATCGTACAACCAAGCCGAACATAGTGACGTGTAATGAACATATAAAGAGAACGTTCAGGTGCATGTAATTTGTGAATTAGGAACGAATGGACACTTCAGACCGTTCCTGACTTCTGAGCATGCATGTTTTGCACAGTGGCCTTACCTTGGGAGGCCGAACTTGTTGGACCAACTTCTCTGTACACACGGTACAATGGTCGTACGGCCACTTGTTGGTACTACCAAAGTTTTCTAGTTTGCTCATACAACTTCTATGTGTGTAGGCTATTCTAATCGTGCGTACTAGCGGTCGGATAATCATACAACGAGCGGTCGTATGACCGTTTGCATATGACTGCCGAACCGTGTGTACGAGGCTTTAGAAAGGGAACACAGTTAACCTGATCGCCCCTGATGTTAACCCCTTCCCTGTCAGTGTCATTAGTGCAGTGACAGTGCATTTTTTTTAGCACTGAACACTGTATTGGTGTCACTAGTCCCCAGAAAGTGTCAGATGTGTCCGCCGTAATGTTGCAGTCCCACTAAAAATCACTGATCGCCGTCATTAGTAGTCACTAGTCTCATAGTTTGTAGACGCTATAAATTTTGTGCAAACCAATCAATATACACGTATTGAGAATTTTTTTAGCAAAAATATGAAGCAGAATACTTATTGGCCTAAATTGATGAAGAAATTAGATTTTTTTTCAAAATTGTCTGTCTTTTTTTGTTTATAGCGCAAAAAATAAAAACCACAGAGGTGATCAAATACCACCAAAAGAAAGCTCTATCTGTGGGGAAAAAGGGCATCAATTTTATTTGGGTACATTGTTGCACTCCCGCGCAATTGTCAGTTAAAGCAATGCAGTGCAGTAACAGAAAAAATAGCCTGGTCAGTATGGGGGGGGTAAACCTTCCGGAGCTGAAGTGGTTACAGAAAAAAAAGCAAAACACATGTAAAAACACATAAAAAACGCAACACGTTAAAGTCCATTAAAGTCTATTACATGTAAAATGCAATCTGCTGCGGGAAAAAAGTCCCTGACCCTTTCTAAAAACGCAGCGGCTGAAAAATGCATAGATGTGAATGTGTGCCATAGGAAACCATGTTAAATGGACTGTAGTGCGTTTCTGCAAACTGCAAAACGCACTAAAAAATGCATAGATGTGAACCCAGCCTAAAAGCTGAAAAAAAAGTCAAAGGTCTGTAAAAGCAGCATTTTTTACATCCTGTGCGGTTGAGGCCTTACAACGTTGTCACCCAAACAAAGACTGGAAGTTTTCCCTTTAACACCTGTTACCAATGGTCATCTGTGAATCTATTTGAGGACGCAATCAGCAATAATGGATTGACAGGCATTCCAACCCTTGTAAAGGATGAGCAAAGAAATACAACCAAGTACTCTGGAAAATGCATTGGACCTTGTCCAATTCAGTAATAGAGACTTAAGCCTCGTACACACGGGACGACGATCGTGCTTACGACCGTGTTGAATCGTACGTTGACGGTCGTATGTAGCCTACTGACATGCACACGACGGTCGTACCTACAACTTGCGGCCGGCCGAACGTGATGACGCGAACGAGCGTATAATGAGGAAGTAGCGTAACCTTTTGGGCTCCTTTCTAATTTCATGTTAGTTGAAAGTGGACTTGGCGCATGCGTGTTTAGCACAATACAACTTTGTTGAACACAGCTGCTCTACACACGACTCAACGGTCGTATGCGAGCTTGTTGACACGACCAAGTTTTCTAGTCTGCACATACAACTCCCACGAACGACCGTCGTACGTTCAACTGTTGAAAGCACCGCCACAGACGGTCAATTCTGCATGCAACGGTCGTGAGTACGACGTGTTGAACACGATCGTCGTCCCGTGTGTACGAGGCTTTAAAGTGTATATAAACCCTAAATTTGTTTTTCAGAATGTTTGGCTTCATGCCCCACTGTATTCAGTTTTCTTAAGCCAATTTGTTTGGTTTTTTTGTCAATCTGTTGCAAAGTTAAAGAAGCATTCACAGCAAACTTACAATACTGCTACTAATTATGAGTCAGTGGCTTAGCGTTGTCAGCCTGCAACAGGAAGTGTTATTAGCAATATCCCTATGTCAGAATTTTTACAGAGTCTCAAAAAATAATTGGTTTAACCACTTCCCACCCGTAGGACGTACCAGCATGTCCTCAGGTTGAAGTGGACTGGATTTTGCAAAGGCATTTGATACAGTCCCCCATAACCGCTTAATCTACAAGCTGTGGTCTGCAGGTGTTGACCATAAGGTTTGTGCTTGGGTGAAAAACTGGTGACAGGGACATGTCCAAAGGGTAGTGATAAATAACATGTACTCAGAGTACCCCAAGGTTCTGTCTTGGGACCAATTCTATTCAATTTATTTAGAAATGATATAGAGGATGGAATAAATAGCTCATTATTATTATTTTTATTTTAGGTACTTATATAGCGCCATCAATTTACACAGCGCTTTACATATACATTGTACATTCACATCAGTCCCTACCCACAAGGAGCTTACAATCTAAGGTCCCTAACTCACATGCATACATACACATACTAGGGGCAATTTTTTTAGACAGGATCTAATCAACCTACCAGCATGTCTTTGGAGTGTGGGAGGAAACCGGAGTACCCAGAGTAAACCCACGCAGGCACAGGGAGAACATGCAAACTCCAGGCAGGTAGTGTCGTGGTCGGGGTTTGAACCTGCGACCCTTTTGCTGCTAGGCGAAAGTGCTATACACTACACCACTGTGCCACTCATTATCAGTTTTTGCAAATTACATAAATATAAGCAGAGCAATAAACTCACATCAGGACACAGAAATGTTACAGAATGACCCGAATAAAATAATGGAGTGGGCAGACAAATGGCAAGTCAGGTTTAATGTGGAGAATTGTAAAGTAATGCATTTGGGGGGCAAAAAACATAAATGCAAATTATTCACTAGGTGGAAAACCTCTGGGAGAATAAAGGATGGAGAAAGATCTGGGGGTCCTAGTAGAAGACAGATTGAGCAATAGCATGCAATGTCAAGCTGCAGCTACGAAAGCCGGCAGAATCCTAGCATGCCACTTTATAAAACTCTGGTTAAGCCACATCTGGAGTATTCTGTCCAGTTTTAGTCAACGTTCCTCAGAAGGGATGTGCTGGAGCTGGAGAGAGTCCAAAGAAGGGCAACAAAACTAATAAGAGGACTGGAGGGCCTCAATTACGGCTGCAAACATTAAATGTATTCTCGCTGGAGAAACAACGCTTAAGGGGTGACATGATAGCAATCTACAAATGCCTCAATGGGGATCCCAGCATAGTAAAAACGATTCAGTCCCAGGGAGTGTAAGAGGGCATGGGGCCACACAATGAGACTGGAGGAGAAGTGGTTTAACCTTAAACTGCACAGGGGGTTCTTCACTGTCAGGGCAATAAGGATGTGGAACTCTCTCCCACAATTGGTGGTGGCTGTGGGAGTATGGAAATTTTTTTAAAAGACTCTTGAATGTATATCTTAGTGAACACAACATACAGGGATATGGGAAATCATTATAGACACTGACACACGTGCACCTACACATGTTTAAGTGGATAGACGATTGTCTTTTTTCAGCCTTACCTGCTATGTAATATAGTGGATATACTGGGGCCATGGATGCAGCTGCAGTCATTACCCCGGAACCTTCTTTTTTTTCAGCCAGCGATGCTTTTTAATGTAAAAACAATCCTCGCTTTTACATGTGGTGGAAGGGGTCTCCCCCTGTGCCCCCAGGGACTAGAAGTTCCCCGATCATTTAAGTAACCAGAAGCAACAAAGATTTTGCCACTTCCAGTTTGGCTCAGATGTAAACAAGCCATTACTGGCTATAGACCCCAGAGGTCTCAGTAAAGTGAACCTGCCACTGCCCATGATATCAAGGGATGTTATTTATCCCTTGTGATCGCAATAAAAATGATTTTTAAAAAATAATTTAAAGAGGCAGTGTAAAAAATTTAACAGACTGAATAATTTTTAAAAAACGTTTCAATGTTTAACCACTTCAATACAGGACACGTACACCCCCTTCCTGCCCAGACCAATTTTCAGCTTTCCGTGCTCTCACACTTTGAATGCCAATTACTCAGTAATGCAACACTGTACCCAAACAACATTTTTATCATTTTTTCACACAAATAGAGCTTTCTTTTGGTGGTATTTTAATCTCCTCTGGGTTTTCTATTTTTTTGCAACATAAATGAAAAAAGAGCGAAAATTTTGAAAAAAAAAACACTTTTTTTAGTTTCTATGATAAAACTTTGCAAATAAGTAATTTTTGTTCATAAATGTGGGCCAAAACCTATACTGCTACCTATCCTTGGTAAAAATAACCCAAATAAGTGTATATTATTTGGTCTGTGTGAAAGTTATAGAGTCTACAAGCTATGGTACCAATCATTGAAAATCGCTCACCCCTACTATACTGACAGCCTATCTCAATGCTTGAGGCCCTGAAATGTCAGGAAAGTACAAATACCCCCCAAATGACCCCTTTTTGAAAAGTAGACAGTCTGAGGTATTTAGTATGAGGCATGGTGAGTTTTTTTGAAGTTCTAATTTTTTCTCACAATTCTTGGGAAAATTAAGAAATGATTTTATTTTTTTTTTAATTACACAAAATGATCATAACAAGTAGTTATTCCTCACACACAGCATATGCATACTTCCAACTATATCCCAAAATACATTCTGCTACTCCTACCAAGTATGGTGATACCACATGTGTGCAACTTTTTCACAGCCTGGCCACATCCAGAGGCCCAACATGCAGGGATCACCGTCAGGCGTTCTAGGAGCATAAATTACACATAAAATATCCTAGCGCCCTATTACACTTTTGAAAGCCCTGGAGCACCAGGACAATGGAATTGTCCACAAAATTACCCCATTTTGGAAAGCAAACACCCCAACGTATATTCTAAGAGGCATCATGAGTCTTTTGAAAGAATTTTTTTTTCCACACGTTTTTGAAAAACGCAGAAAGAAAATTAAAACTTTTTCATTTTTACACAAAGTGGTCAATTTATAAGATATTTCTAACACATAGCATGTACATAGCAAAAATTACACCCAAAATTACATTCTGCTACTCGTCCTGAGTGTGGCAATACCACATGTGTGAGACGTTTACACAGCCTGGCCACATACATAGGTCCAACATGCAGGGAGCACCATCAGGCGTTCTAGGAGCAAAAATTACACATAAAATATCCTAGCGACCTATTACACTTTTGAAGGCCCTTGAGCACCAGGACAATGGAATTACCCACAAAATGACCCCATTTTGGAAAGCAAACACCCCAACGTATAATCTATGAGGCATTATGAGTCTTTTAGACGGTTCATATTTTTCCACAAGTCTTCAGAAAACGTAGAAAGAAAATGAAAACGTAATTTTTTTTTACACAAAGTTGTCAATTTATATGATATTTCTAACACATAGCACGTACATCCCAAAATACATTCTACTATTCATCCCAAGTATGGCGATACCACATGTGTGAGACTTTTACACAGCCTGGCCACATAGAGAGGTCCAACATTGAAGTAGTGCCTTCAGGCTTTCTAGGAGCATAAATTGCACATCTAATTTCATTCCTACCTATCACACTTTTGAAGGTCCTGGGGCACCAGGACAGTGGAATTACCCAAAAAATGACCCCATTTTGGAAAGCAAACACCCCAATGTATATTTTATGAGGTATGGGCTGCAGATAGGTACTCGGGTACTCTGATGGGCTGCAGATAAGTACTCGGGTACTCTGATGGGCTGGAGACAGGTACTTGGGTACTCTGATGGACTGGGAAAAGGTACTCGGGTACTCTGATGGGGTGGTGACAGGTACTCTTTATTATTGGGGGGGCAATCAGTGTGATTGGTGTACACAGTAAGTGGTAACAAGCTGTTACCACAATCTCCTTCTCACACACGATTGGTGTGTGAGGAGGAGAACCCGGTAATGGCTTGTTAACATTCTGTGACCGGCTGTGATTGGACACAGGCGGTCAAGTTGTAAAGAGCCAATTTCATTGGCTCTTAATCACGATCGGGGATGGGCTGTCAGGGTGATGAGTCTCATCCCCGATCGCCGATCTTGCGCATCCTAGGGGCGCAACCTAGGGGCGCGTGCGAGCACCGTGCATGATTTCAGTCCGGACGCGCCTCATGCCCGATCGCCACGATGCGGGCCCTGGGGGCCCTCAGGAGCGGCAAAAGCGGATGGACATCATATCACATCCATCCAGGATGGGAGAGCCACCTTGCCGGCGTCATTTTATAATATGTCAGTAAGGAAGTGGTTAAGCTGCCCCCCCTATTGTTCATGAGCAAAGGTGAACGCATATGTAGGTCCCACACTCATATGTTAACAGTGTTTGCAGCACACATGTGATTTTAGCAACAGACCACCTGTGTAACTCTAAACTGGTACCTGTAAAGGCTTATAAAGTGTCACCTAAGGAGATCTTTAAGTACCATAGTTTGTCACCATTCCACGAGCTTACACGATTTTAAAGCTTGACATTTTAGGTATCTATGTACTTGACGTAGCATCATCTTTTATATTTTACCAAACAATTAGGTATTACATTGTGCTTTTGTGCATTAAGATGTATTAAAGTGTATTTTTTCCAAAGTGTTTGAGAAATCGTCGCACAACTACCGTGTGACATAAAAAAAATTGCAGCACCCACCAAAATGCTGATTTTTACATGTATAACAGAAATGTCAGAATTGGCCTGAGGGTTAGGTGGTTAAAGAAGAACTATGGTCAAAATTAAAAAAAATAAATATGTTATCTACCTATACAGTCTGTTAAACATCTCACTGGTTGTTTTGCAAAAAGCAGTAAGGATGTTGAGATATCTTCTTTGTCGACGGCTCTCATGTGCACTTCCTTTAATGAGGAGACAACTTTACTTCCTGGTTTTCTAATTGCCTCAGGTTTGCCTGTTGTCTCATTTTGCGTGCTCTTTGCAGAAATGTCCTGACTTCACTAGGGGAGGTACTCTTGTAGTACATGGAAATCTTAGGCATTTCATTCTACACAGAAGTCTCAATTAGGCTCCGCCCCCAATTGCCCTGTGAAGTCCCGCCCACTTCCACCTATGTCCCGCCTTTGTCCGTCCAATGCTCGAGCTCCTAGCTTGGCTTTTGTTCTGCCAGTTTACAAATTATCAAAGGAGAACATAAAGGGAGAAGCACACATATTAATAGTCAGATCTGTGTGAAAACTAACCTGTACTGACTTGTGCCTGTTTTACATAGCACACACCCAGCTTTTGATTGGCAGATGGGTGTGTGTTATGTAAAATAGACGGAGCATGATAGAAAGCTGGAGGACTGAAAGATAGACAAGCTAGTTCACTGAAAGGAAATGACATCTGAGCTCTGCTGAACTCCTCCCATCATCACTAACACTATGCAGCAAAGAAGGAATGAATAGGGGATTACAGACCACAATTGCAGCTATATGGTACAAAAATAATCATTTCAGTTATTATGTTTATTACCATGTGTAACTTTCAGGTATTTATATGAGGATTTACTAAAATGTGTATGTTGCCTGTAGTTGTACTTATAAAAACTATAAACAGCGAGACATGATGCCAAGCATACTGAAAAAATTATTGTTGGCTGCACATACACATTTATAGTTAGGGTTGCCACCTGTACGGTTTTCCCCCGGACAGTCCGGTTTTTGAATGATGTGTTCGGGTTTACATGTGCTCCAGACCCGGACACATCATTCACACACCGCACTGCACAGGGAGTGAGAAGTCGACTCTCTCTCTCCAGCAGCCCAACGGCCCCTCCCCCCGCTACTTCTCTGCTCTCTGCACTCACACGGGTGGAGGAGGAGGGGGAGGAAGGACGAGCTGGCTGATGGAGGTACAAAGTTTTCTGCTGTTCTGCTGTGTAAGGACAGGGAAGAGGGGGAGAGAGAGACATGGCAGGACAACACTGTGACAAATGTGTAGTGATTGGGGGGGTTAAGAGGATGTGGGGGGCACTTTGTCAGGCTAGAAGAGTAGGTTCAATTTTAAATCCTCCAGCACCATCCCCCCCTGCACACATCCCCTTCCAGCTCTATCCCCCCCACCAGTACACATCCCCTTCCAGCTCTATCCCCCCCACCAGCACACATCCCCTTCCAGCTCTATCCCACCCACCAGTACACATCCCCTTCCAGCTCTATCCCCCCCACCAGTACACATCCCCTTCCAGCTCTATCCCCCCCACCAGTACACATCCCCTTCCAGCTCTATCCCCCCCACCAGTACACATCCCCTTCCAGCTCTATCTACACATGACCACCCCCCCTATCTCGACCTTCCCCTACACATGACCACC
>BLSH010439592.1:1142144-1161630 GCA_018402905.1 Glandirana rugosa | reverse complement strand
AAATTTGATTTTAATTTATTTTCCCTCTCCCCATTTTTTGTAGGGCACTTGCCCTAGTTTGAAGATGATTTTAGAACAGTTATATGGCTTCTACCGTTAATTAATACTTTTCAGACACAGTTTGAAGATGATCCACATTCACCTCCATTTTTGCATTTTTTAAGTTTTTATTTTTTAAAAAATATTTAAAGTTATTTCCCTGTCCCCATTTTTTTGTAGGGCACTTGCCCTACCCTTACCCCCATTTTACTTCCTTTTGCAGCCCTCTGGGGCTTTCCAGGACTTTGTTACAGCCATTTTTGTGCCTAAAAGTTCGGGTCCCCATTGATTTCAATGGGGTTCGTTGTCCGTGCGATCGTTCGGGTTCCGTCCGGACCCGGACCCGGACTTTGTCCCGAAGTTCGGACGGACCAGCAGAACCCGAACTTCCAGGTGTTCGCTCAACTCTACTTGTAATTACTAAGCAGGGCAAACTCTTGCGCTCTAACTTTTGGTAGCTGCTGTATGGTGCTAAAGGGCATGCATGTTGTTTAATTTACATATGATTATTATTTAACCACCATAATTGATATTATTACAATTAAATTAAAATGACATTTTATTAAAAACATATAAAGCTATTAAAAAACAATTATCATTAAAAACCTATAGCGGGATCATGATAACGGATGATTCAATCCCTCTTATATAATGTAAATCTCATTTATATACTGAAAAATAACAATATGTTTTTAGTCACAACTAGTGCTCTCATGTAGCTGTATAATTATTTTTCCCATAAATATTAAAATTACCATAGGACATCTACTTAAGGCAACAGTTCCTTGGGCATTTCTAACAATTTTATGCCATCCTTTGCTACAAATACTATATATATATATATATATTGTACATATATCCACAGATCAATTGATGCCTATTTCTAATATAGATATTCTTTATCTGTATTATTGTCCATCTAATCCTGTTCTTCCAGTCCCATCACACAGCAAAGCTAGATGGATGACACCATTTAAATTTAAAAAGGAATTCCTGCTTAACATTAAAGTAAGTGGTTGTAAAGGCCAGCGGCCCCCAACCTTTCTGGCACCAGAGACTAGCTTTTGTTGGGGCAATGGATGGTGTCAGCGCTTCAATCATCACAACACCATGGTTGGTATGGTGTCAGGATGATTGAAGCGCATTATTTCTATTATTACGTTGCAATATAAAATGAAATAGTTCAAAACACCATAATGCAGAATCAGTGGAAGTCCTGAGTGTGTCACTTGCCACATCGCCCTCCCACCAAATGCCCCATTGCCTGGCACCAGATGTGGATTGTCTCTTGCCACGTCACCTGTCACGAAATGCCAATTGTCACTTGCCACCATTGCCTGCTGCCAGATGCAGCTTGTCACTTGCCACAATATGTTTTTTGCCTTAATATCTACCTTAAATCACATTACTAATTGCATATTGTACTTGTTTGTAGCCTAAATACTGAAATTTGCACTTAAAACTGTAATTTGTGGAAATGCCAGTAAAAACGTGGCTGTGCCAGTAAATTTTGGGTGTTGTTTCATTTAATTTACAATCTGGTAGGTTGGCAACACTGATCTATAGGCTTCTCATACTACATAGTTGCTGCTATATTATGTAGAATGTAAGGCGTGTGACCATCTTTGGACAACATGAACACTTATAAATAACAAAGAGCAGTATATAACAATCTTACAAATAAAATTGTTCTAAAATGTTATACAAATCTAACAATTTTTATTTTGCTGTACACGATGCTACTTTATATTGTGTGAATAATGTTTCACAATAAATTACAGTCATACACCCCATACTAATGATTAAATCTGCTGTGTACAGAAGATGAAAGCTTAGTCATGGAAATATCAGATGTTAGTCTTGATGAATGCAAATGATGTGATAATTAGTCTTCAGCGTATACTCTAATATCGACATATACAGGTGTTAATGCAAGAAAAATAACATCACATGTGGAATTGTGCACACCAATACGTTTTAAACTGCTGATGTTTCTAGTACTGTTTGATGATGTAAGAATTATAATAAATATAACTGAAACTCCATTACGATCACCTGTATTGACCCCAACATTGACTCCCCTATCCATGCGTTCGGCCCCCTGATCTACATACAGGACGCTGGATTCCATTGGGGGGGTGGTGTTTTTTTGAAGTACGTGATTAGAGCCAGAGGCACTAATAGGCTTCAAAAATGGGTGGGCTCAGGGCGTAGAGCACTGCGCTCCGAGCCCACCCAGTTGTGTGTTGATAGCGAATGAATATTTGCTATTTTCACACCAAATCGCCTCCCCGCCAATCGGGAAGTAGATTTGAGACCAATTGGCCAAAACATCAGGCAATCCTATTGGAGGCCTAGGAGAAGGACTAGGAGAGAGGACATGCATGGCAGAAGCCATGGAGGAAAGGACACCGGAGCTCACAGTCCGCCGCCAGCCACCCACCATGCTGAGGACACTGAAGCCGCTGCTCGCAGCCCGCAGCCTGCCTCCCGTAGCCTGCCACGCTGAGGACACCGGAGCCGTTGCCCGCAATGCACCGCCCAACACCTATATGTGGTAAGTGCCGGACCGACCAGCTGACTGGGAGGTGGGGGTAGTGCCGTGCGCCGCCAGCCGCCCCGAGGGGGGGGTGATTGCTTGCATCCAATGCATAAAAAACCCACCAGCCGCCACTGGACTACTGTTGAACCAGTTGACACAATGGCTACTGTTATCCAGAATATTAACAGATGCCTTTATTCCACTGCCATGCCTCTAAGTGGCTTTTGTAGCCCCTAAATCCATGTGGAATTGTAACTCTTCTGTTAAGAAATACAATTTAAAAAATGCAGACATCGCTGAACCGTTTTTACAGCTTTTAATGATTGCAGGCTGGAGGACTCCTTTAATTATATTTCCCTTCATTAGAAAAATACTTCAAGGAATATTACAGCTTGCAGTAGATGTTACAGGCATGGCTTTCAGATGATTACCTGTGCCTTTGAACTTCAATCGTATGTCAAAGGGCCACACGCATTGTTGGTTGGACAATGATTGGTCTCATTACTGGGGAAAAAAAATTTCCTTCAGTCTTAAAATTATACCATTAGACTTGATGTGCATATAATAAATAATATGAATTAACAAACATGCAAAGTAAATTGCATGTTACTGTGACTGATGGAGTATGCAGTTTATTCTCTAGTGCGCCAATCACCCCCTTCCATCAACAAAGGAATTAGGAACAAGAGGTTAGCTGTACTGAACCTTTAGTTTAGGATATAGAAGGATGGAGTTCTTTCTTTAAGTGTTTTATATTGCTTTACGCACAAATTATTTATTATATTAAGTATTAAAAGTAACAGTTTTATTTTTTTTCCCTCAGGGAATAAGGAAATATTACATATAAACTTTTTACTGCTGTATGACACAAAGGAGGCACATACTAGATAGTGCTGCACTTCCGCATGCTCTGTAAATTCGACTTTGTGGATGTACCTTGAATTATATGTTTGTAGGATTTTAAATAAAATAATGTTTTAATCTCTAAACTAAAAACGAAACTCAAAGTGACCAAAAAACATAATTTCTGAACCATTTAACATGTTACTAAACCCACAACCTTAAAATGAGTCTGTATATACAGTAAAGCATGCTTGTTATACTCACTGTGGAACCTAAGGGGTTATCCTGCACATTCAATTAAAGGCTGTTTAATTCTGTCTTCTCTGATCCTCCCCTAATTTTACTGTCCCCAATCCATCTCCTGACAGTACAGAGCCTTGGGGGCACTCTGCACATGCTAAGTTTGGTGTGTATCACTAAAGAGCATTTTTTTTTTCGTGGGAGGATGCATGTGATCAGCACTGTCCAGACAGAGGGTAAAGGGTCCTGCAGCCTTATAGGACAGTTAGAGTAGAATGAAAACTCCTCCTACAAGCTTTAACCAGACACTGATAGAAGTCACAAAATTGCTATATGCTGCTGACAACAAAAGGTATTTAGCAGTTTATATTTACTAAAATAATTGTATTTCCATGGTCTGTGTACTGTAGGAGACCAGATATAGTAAATGCAGGGTCCTGGGTTTATTAAAGAGGTTGTACACCTAACAAAAAAAAAAAAAATCCTCCAAGACAGAGGCATAATGAGCTAGTATGCATCGCGCACTAGCTCATTATGAAATACTCACCTTAGAACGATGCCCTGAATCGTCTCCGGCACAATGAGTACATGGCCTGCATCTTTCACTGGAGTTACTTCCAGGTGCATGGGTTCTGGTGCTGTGATTGGCCAGATCCGTGATGATGTCATTCCCGCACATGCGAGCCGTTTCTTCAGTGTGCATGCGTCGATGACGTTGGCAAAAGCGTATATAGTGACTAGCTCCTAAACTGTGCAAGTTTAGGAATATTTACAGTACCTATAGGTAAGCCTTATTATAGGCTTACCTATAGGTACAAGTGGTGTAACAGAGTTTACAACTACTTTAACAATTTAAGGTAATCATAGAAGGACACCATGTAGTAAAAAACAAATATGGCATGAGCATTTACAATCTTGCAGTCTTGCATTCAGCCATTTTTTTCCATGACTCCTAATGGGGAGATATTTTCTTACTTCCTGTAACTGTTACATCCATATACAAAATAATGGGCTTGGTTGTCAGTGGGACAAGAAGGCACAAAAGCATTAAAAACATTGTCAGATGGTCTACCCTTTTCCAATCTAGCACAATGTGTTTTGTTATCCTCTGTGTTCCTGATGGAAATATTTCTCTGAAATTAATCTGAGCTTGATCTGGTAGAAGCCTTTTGCCATACCTGTATATCAGGGCTAGAGGGTGAGAGGAAAAAGCAGCACAAGGAGCAAATCAGTTCATGTGCTGACATAAAGCATGATGCTAGTGAGGAGAAAGTAAGCGACAGATGACCTCATCACTGTGCTGCTACTCCTTTCACTGTCACAGACTGGGGTGTGCTCAAAGGAAGTGGGTGGAAGAATGGTGGTCAACAAACTGAAGACATCTAGCTGGCCATCTTGGCGGGGATCAGCCAGTCACCCCAGGCTTAAGTCCCCCGGGATTAAGGCACCAGAGGGGGGCTTAAACCCCGCCAGTGGGTACCCCCTAGGGGGGGGCTTAAGGCCGGTATGGGGGTACCCCATGACCCTAGTGGGGGCTTAAGACCCGGGTTTAACTGGTGCCATGTGGTCGTTGGATAAAACTACTCTGGGGGAAATGTGTGGATTTATGTTGAATATTGCTGCAAAACTACTTTTGTTATTTTAATGTGCATTTAATTTTTATCTTGGTATTTTTGGCAGTAATTCTGTTTTAACTCATTAGAGCCTAAGCCTATTTCTGACATTTGTTGCTTACAAGTTAAAATCCGTAATTTTTGCTAGAAAATTACTTAGAACCCCCAAACATTATATATATATTTTATAACAGAAACCCTAGAGGATAAAATGACGATTGTATTTGCGCAGCGTTCTTTCAAACTCAGTTTCTCTGAAAAAAAAGACACTTTCATGAATTAAAAAAACAAAAGAGTAAAGTTAGCCCAATTTTTTGTATAATGTGAAAGATGATATTACGCCGAGTAAATAGATACCAACACGTCATGCTTTGAAATTGCGCACACTCATAGAATGGCAACAAACTACGTTACGTAAAAATCTCCATAGGCATAACGCTAAATTTCTACCTGTTATCCGTATACAGTTACAGAGGAGCTAGAATTATTGCCCTCGGTCTAACGATCGTGGTGATACATCACGTTTGGTTTGAACACCGTTTACATATGCGGGCGCAACTCACGTATGCGTTGCTTCTGCTTCCACTATTTTTGTCTCTTTAAAAAATGTTTTTTGATCACTTTTATTGCTGTCAGAAGGAATGTAAACATCTCTTGTGACAGTAATAGGCAGTGACCAGTACTCTTTATGGAGGGATCTGGGGTCTGAAAGACCCCAAACCCCTCCTTTGCACTTAAAAGCATTGAAAATGCCAAGTTGGCTGTTTTCAATGCTGTCATTTTTTTAAATCTGGCGCCTTTAAGACTCCAGTAAACCAGAAGTGATGTAATGACATTGCTTCTGGTTTACTGGTTCTGAGACCTAATCGAAGTGGATTGCGGCTTCATTTGGGTCTTCGGCCAGCTGGCGGACGTGTCGGCTTGTCACCCAGGCCTCCCGGTGGGACAGGAGAGCCGCAGAAGGCAGCGGGAGGGGGGGATGTCTCCTCCCGCTCCTTGAGATAACAGCTGAGTGGCTTTTAGCTGCATCGGTTGTTATGCCAAGAAATCCGACCGTCTGCTCTAAAAACGGTACCGGGGTGATGCGTGCAGCTGCATGCATCACCCCGGTATAACCCCTTCAAGCCGAGGCCACATATTTAGCTTTCGGCACAAAGGGGTTAAAGCGGTTGTGAATACATTTCTTTTTATTAAATTAATAAACATGTTATACTTACCATTGGCCCCTTAACTCTTCTTCTGGGGTGCCCTGCTGGCACTCTCTGCTTCTTTTCTGTGTATGCTTGCATAGCAAGTTGTGTGCTATCAGGGCACAAGTGCAGGCGTGCTCCCAAACAAGGCTGTGTGCATCCACAGAAACACACAGCACAGTTCAGCCCCACCCCCACTCCCTCCTCACAGGGTTTGCTTGAAACCTTCCAAAACTTGTGAGTGCAGGAAAAGGGGAAAGAAGACCTGCAGCTGGGCACAATGCTGAATCGATACAGAACTCAGATAAGTGTTTAACCACTTGCTTACTGGGCACTTAAACCCCCCTCCTGCTCAGACCTATTTTTGGCTTTCAGCGCTGTCCCATATTGAACGACAATTGCGCGGTCGTGCGACGTTGTACCCAAACAAGATTTTTATCATTCTTCCCCCACAAATAGAGCTTTCTTTTGGTGGTATTTGATCACCTCTGCATCATTTCTGATCGCCGCTATAAACAAAAAAAGAGTGACAATTTTGCATAAAAAAAAACAATATTTCTTACGTTTTGCTATAATACAAATCCAAAAAAAAATGAAAAAAAAAATTATTCATCAGTTTTGGCCGATATATATTCTTCTTTATTGTTTTAGTAAATAAAATAGCAATCAGCGTTTATTGATTGATTTGCGCAAAAGTTATCGCGTCTACAAACCATGGGAATTGATTCATGGCATTTTTATTATTTTTTCTTTTTACTAGTAATGGCAGCGATCTGCGATTTTGATCGGGACTCCAATATTGGGGCGGACATGTCGGACATTTTTGACACTTTTTTGGGACCAATGACATTTATACAGCAATCAGAAATGTAAATATCCACTGATTACTGTATAAATGTCATTGGTAGGGAAGGGGTTAACCTGCAGGGGGCAGTGAAGGGGTTAACTGTGTTCCCTCATTATGTTCTAACTGTGTGGGGGATGGGCTGGCCGGGACATAACAGGTCTAACTGATCCCAGTGACAGGGATCAGTAGATCTGTCATGCCCCCTGTCACAGAATGGAGAACCGCCGTGTTTACATCGGCGGTTCCCTGTTCTGCAGCTCTGTCAGGCGATCGCGGGTCTCAAGCGGACATCGAGTTCACCCCACCCGTGGGCACGCCCTGGAAATTCAGATCCGCGTTGGAGCCGTACTTTGGCTATAGCGCAGATCTGAAGGAGTTAAGGTGGGAGGGAGCACATTAAGTGCTAAAACTCTTTTTACTTTAATGCAGAGAATTGGTGTTGCACTGATTCTAAGCATTTGCACAGGTACTTGTACTCTTGCAAATGCTCTCTGATACTAAAAATGATGCCTTCAGAAATACCTTCACAAATGTGCAGGCCGGTTCGCAGTGCAATTTCAAAGCACCGTCTGGTGTGATTTCATTCAGCGGTTAAGGTGTGATTCTGGTGTGAATTGCAGTGTATGAGATTAGAAATCGCACCTTAATCAAACAGAAATTGCGCTGGTCTCTTTTTCAAATTGCATTGCGGCTGGCCCACACATATATGAACAGGGTGTAAAAACTCACGGAAACGCACATGAATTTCACTGATGCAAAACTGATGACTCTGCAAGTGAATTCGATGCGGTTTTCTCATCAGTTTTCCTGCATGTATGATGTGAAGAAGCCCTAAAAAACTGTCACATGACACTAAAAACAGGGATCGGTAATTGGTATAGGCGAATACTTGAGTAAAAGTATCAGTACTCGTACTTAGTCTTAAAAAACTGGTATCGGTGAATCTCTACAGAGAATGCATTAACCTCCCTGGCGGTATGATTATTTCAGATTTTTGGTGCTGAAAGTGCTACCATTATTTTGCATAGAAAGTTGGCATTTTATATTGTAGGCCTGTAATTCTTAGGAGTAACTCACTTAAATCTGTCCAAACAAGAGTCTAGTAGACATCCCGGGTATGATAAAGTTTGAAACATGAAATCATAAATTATAATATAATAAATAACAATAAATAATTATCAAAAATATTATTGTAATAGTAATAAAATGTATTCAATAATGTAATCAAACCAAAAACACTGAAATTTGCTCAGTTGCAGAATTGTCGCTGTCGTCACTTTCAGTGTCTCATGATAAATTTCCCCAAAAATCAGTATCACTCAATTCTGCAAATGATTCTTATTTACTATGGCTGTTTTTTAGCTGATCAAAAAACACTTTTTAAGTAAAGGGACACTTTTTGGTTGCCATGGACATTCTCAAGTTTCCAGGCAGAAAGAATGACATATATATATCTATAATATATAGATATATATATAATATAAAAGTGCATGCAGGGCACTGGACAAACCACTAGGGACAAAAGGGATGTGAAATGATTTCATACAGTAATGTAATCTGACAGATTACAGTGTACTGTATGTTTACTGTGTGTTTGACTTTTTGAATTTGCCGCCGGTCTCCACCCCTGTGCGACGCGACGCTCGCAGGGAACGGAGCCCGGCACACAGAGGCATCGGGAGGAGGACACAGCCCGCAGACACGGCGGGGGACATCGCTGGATCCAGGGGACAAGGTAAGTAATGCTGCCTTGGATCCAGCGATGCAATCCCAAGTGTGGCTCGGGGTTACCGCTAATGATAATGAAATTCCACCCTGAGCCACACTCGGGATTACCGCCAGGAAGGTTAAAGAAAAATAATGTTCTAACTTTGGAACCATATTAAAGCAGAGCTCCACTCAAAATGGGAAACTCTGCTTGTCTGCCTGCTCCCCCCTAACACATTTGACACCTTTTGAGGAGAGGGGGAGCGGGTACCTGGTTTTTACAGGTGCCCGTTCCCACTTCCGGCTGAGTTCACTGCGAACAAAGCCGGAGTTTTGCCCCCCTCCTCCTATCTACACAACCGGCACAATCAGCGCATGCGCAGTACGGGACAAGGCTTCACTGCTGGTTTCCCTTAGTGGAGATGGCAGTGGCAGCACCCGATCGGCTCAGGTGAAGCCACCGCTGGATTCCTGGACAGGTAAGTATCCTAATTTTAAGAGTCAGCAGCTATAGTATTTGTTGCTGCTGACATTTCATTTTTTCAGCAGGAGCCTGGAGCTCCTCTTTAAGTAAAAATGAGTTGAAGCTTCCAGGAGTCTCGGTGTGGTCCCGGTCCTGAGTCCTCCCTTCTTGATGGCTTTTCTAGTTTCGTCCCCTATCTCTTCCACCTTTTTCTTGCTCTTGTTGTTCTTTCCTTGACCAAGGCACTGACCATATCCACGTTCAATATGACTCAAGTCATTAGGTGTTTAGCTCTCGTGGCACCCATAGCCCACACCCTACTCTTTTGAAAAGTTCCACTACAAAGTGTGGCCTCCAGGCCAAAGAGCCGGTTGGAGGTCTTTAGAGTATATTCAATAATTGATGGTGCCGCACTGTAACATCAAAGTGCCTTCTTTTGTATTGCTGTAACTATCGCTTTGTGTTGAACTTTTGAACCTCTGTACTGTATTGTACCTTGTAATCATCCTGTGATGTGTTTCAAAAACATCCAAAACTTTAAAAAAAAAAAAAAAAAAAAATGAAGCTACATTATAATTCAATGGCCAGTTACTCTAGTGTGTACTGTCCAATAAATTAGCTTGTTGGAAGGACAAATCAATTGAAGGTCTGAACCTGTTCTAATGACACAACCCGAATCCTTTCTGTATCGCTCCCTTATTTGTGGATGTACTTGTGATACAAACATTGGTGTGTGCATCCTATTGCATTAGGGTGTGCACCCCAGAGCACAAACATGCATGCCGGTATACTGTATCAGCAGAGCAGTGGACGGTGTCAGTAGAGCAAAGATTGGTGTCAGTAGGGCAGTAGACGGTGTCAGTAGAGCAAAGATTGGTGTTAGTAGGGCAGTGGACGGTGTCAGCAGTTTTTTATTTTTGTTCTTTTTTTAATTATTTTTAGCAATATTATTCTTTGTTAATTTTTTACTATTTTTTAGGAGCCTTGTTATGGGGCATTGGTGACGTATAAAGGGTCTAAACAGACCCCTGGTGTCTCACTTTTGAGTCAGAGAAAGAAACTGAAGACAAAGATTCTCCAGTCCAGTTCTCTACAGCCTGCAGTAAACATACTGTAGTTTACTATGCTTCAGCTAAGAATGAAGACAGGATATAGGTGCAAATCACTCACTGTGCTCATTCAGAAAAGGTAGGCCGGTTAATGAAATATTTACCAAACCCTTCCACGCTCCTGAGAGAAGAGGAGGAAAGCTGGCAGCACTGCAGGGGGGAGATGGAAAGCAGGGGGAATCGGCACCACATAGAGTGCTTAGGGTGTGTCCAGGCACACCCGGCACACCCTGTGCGCACACCTATGGATACAGATTAATTATTATGCCTCACCAGGCCTGTCTACATTCCCAGCTCCTCTGCTGGTTTTATAGACGAAAGCAGCCAGCTCGCCGTGTTAGAAGGAGCCATCATAAGAAGGTGGGAGTGTGGATATCATCTATGTGTTCACGGCAAGTAGAGACTTTGTCTTTGATCAACATACCAACCAGATACAGAGAGAACCTTGGTGAAGTAAAAATGAAAAAAATACTATTTTTAATAAAACATACGTTTGAATATTAGTTCACCAAAATCATGAAAGTACTCTTTATTACAAACCAGGGTCACTCCATCATTATGTGGAATTAGGTTCATGCGCCTTGACTGTTCCGGTAATAACTCACCTGTTTCGCTTCAAATGAAGGCTCTTTGTAGTAGACTTACTGCAGAGGCCCCCTGCTGTATATGATTGCTGTGTGTTCAGAAAGGAAAGGGAGAAAAGGGACTAGATTACTGGAGAACAAACCGAGGCTCTGTCAGGCAAAATGGATTAATCAAATAAGAGGCACAAACAGACAGAATTGTAATTTCAGAAAAGTATTATATTGACATTAAATAGGTCTGCTACATTATTTTATGTGTAATCAAGACATGTTGCTTTGTAATATGTCGTACATACTTGGGAGCTGATTTATAGGAACTAAAACAAAATTTCTATGCCAACCCTTACATCTCGAATCTGTCTTGTAGTGACGTAGGGGCCAGCGGATGGAGCCACAGCACGTGCACCAGGCATCCAGGCGTACAGAAGATTTTTTAGCAAGCTTTGTCCTGCAACAGAGTAAAGACTGGTAGCATGGGTGGGGGGTACAGATAACTGTTTTCTTTATAGCCTGGGCTTTCGGTACTCTGTTCTTGTGCCCACGACTCTGCTAACAGCTGTGTACTTTGACACACCTAGCTGGGCTGAGGGTATAGAGGCAAACACCAGTGCCTATAAATACCCCCAAACACAGCAACATACACTATATTATCAAAAGTATTGTGACACCTGCCTTTACACGCACATGAACTTTAATGGCATCCCAGTCTTAGTCCATAGGGTTCAATGTTGAGTTGGCCCACCCTTTGCAGCTGTAACAGCTTCAACTCTACCGGGAAGGTTGTCCACAAGGTTTGGGAGTGTGTCTATGGGAATGTTTGACCATTCTTCCAGAAGCACATTTGTGAGGTCAGGCACTGATGTTGGATGAGAAGGCCTGGCTCGCAGTCTCTGCTCTAATTCATCCCAAAGGTGTTCTATTGGGTTGAGGTAAGGGAAGTCAATTTCTTCCAAACTCACTCATCCATGTCTTGATGGACCTTTTTGTGCACTGGTGCACAATCATGTTGGAACAGGAAGGAGCCACCCCAAACTGTTCCCACATGGTTGGGAGCATGACATTGTCCAAAATGTCTTGGTATGCTGACACCTTAAGAGTTCTCTTCACTGGAACTAAATGGTCAAGCCCAACCCCTGAAAAAAAAAAACATTATCCCCCTCCACTGTATGGTTTGGACCAGTGGACAAAGCAAGGTCCATAAAAACATGGAGGAGTGAGTATGCGGCGGAGGAACAGAGTCCTGACCTTAACCGGATCGAACACCTTTGGGATGAATTACAGCGAAGGCTGCGAGCCAGGCCTTCTCGTGCACTTCTGGCAGAATGGTCAATCATTCCCATAGACACACTCTTAAACCTTGTGGACAGCCTTTGCAGAAGAACTGAAACTGTTATAGCTGCAAAGGGTGGGCCAACTCAATATTGAACCCCGCGGACGTAGACTGGGATGCCATTAAAGGTCATGTGCGTATAAAGGCAAGTGTCCCAATACTTTTGGCAATATAGTGTATATACACCTGAAAATGACAAAGACCTGTTTAAAGGGGATGTAAAGTCAGAAGGTTTTTTATCTTAATGCAGTCTATGCATTAACATAAAAAACTTCTGTGTGCAGCAGCCCCCCTCAGCCCCTCTAACACTTACCCGAGCTCCTAATACTACCTCTGCTCTATTTTAGTCACTTTAAGCGAGTTTCATTGCATTGACCATAAAAAATAGATTTCAGTTTTTAACATAATGGTGATTGGACCACTTGAGTCTCAGACCTTTTTAAAAACCTTGCTGCTTTTTGCACTGAAACCAGTTCCCTGTTTCACTTGCTATGGTGGGTCCTGGTGAGGTTGCATGCTGCAGCTCCAGTTGTCAGTGACAGCCAGGGTCACATACTATGCCACAAAGCCGAACTGAAATAACTTCAGATCTTGCAATAAGAGCAAGCTGTAGCACAATGCAACCAACACTCTTTTGCATGGTGGTTGTATGGAAGAACCAAGTATCTCTGACATCATAAGGTATTCTTTTACATTTCATTTTGCCATCTTTGAACAGGGCAGGGCTCATCCATCTCTATGCAAGAATAGATCACTGGAGTACTGTGGTTATGCATTGTTTGCTGACAGGGACACATCTCTGAAAAAAAAAACACAAGTGTAGAGAAATCCATTTAGTACCTGACCCTGAACTCCACTGATGGAGAGTGCACAGCTACCAGTAATACCAGATGGTAATACATTCTGTAATTCTAGAAGGGACATTCTTTAGTACTGAGGTGGTTGACAGGCCGGTGAGAAGTAAGAAGATAAATTAAATAATGAATATCTATTGTCCATTTGTTTTCTGTCACAACTGTACACGTCTTTAATGTATCCTTTGAATTTATTGTGAATTTTTCAAGGTTTGCACAGTATATTGCTGATTTCATGAAGTGTTACAACTTACCTTCCTCCCTACCTTCCTTTCCTGCCTTCCTCCTCCCTCTTGAAGAGGTCGGCAGCCCTGTGATCCCCACATGCTGCACTGTATACTCCAGAATGCATCTACCTGCTTTGTTAAGCTTGGTCCATTATTGGCATCTTATATCGGATTGTCCTGTGGTGTACCACCTCTACTCACACTTTGAAAGTGAACTAAGCATACTGTTTGGAGCAAATTTTCTTCGTGGTTGGTCACCTTCTTGTATGGCTAGATTGATGGCCTGCTTTGGTTGCAATCTCCTACCTGAAACAATTTAGCAAAGACAGGATGACAATGTCTCTTTTACAACGCTAGATCTTGGTGCCTGCCCCTTTTAGAGGGAGTATGACTCACTGATGCCTGTGTATGTCTGTGGTGCTCTGTTTTATTGACAAAAGGGTTGCTACCTGTTTTTTTATGTGTCTAGCTCCAGAAGAAGCGCTATCAGCGCAAAACTAGTCGAACACAGACCAAAATCTTATCTAGTAGAACTGATTTCCCCTGAGTTGGTTCCTGTTGACCCTCTGGTATCTTCGTCAAGATATTAGCTAACCAGGTTATCGTTTATGTCACTATTTTGGGGCAACTACCCAACTTAGTAATGTTCTGAAGTTAATTTATATCTCTATATGCAGTCCTATTTAGGACTATAGACCATTTGATGGTCAAATGTTAGTTTTAACCACTTTTTCACCTATATATGTGTATTTTATTAATTGTTCTTGTCATCAATATTTTTTGTTATAAATGAAAATTTACAAAACTTGCTTTTAAATTATGCCTATAAAGTCCATTCATTCTTCTTTCCATTATTTGTGGTTTACCGATTTAAAGGACGTGCCATTTTGTACTTTCTTACTGTCCACAGCACCACCCTGTGAGGACAGTTCAAAATTATAGATATCTAGCCAACATTAAAAGCAATATTCAAAAATACAGCATATCACATAGCACTGGGAACCGTGCATGGACACCGAATCAAGCTGATCATAATAAATGATCTCAGGATGCCAAAGTCAAAAAGTCAGTGAGGCTGTATTGAAGATGTATTGTCTATATCAATTTCCGGATGTGAATGTAGAGATAAGTGCCACACTCCCAGACTCTGATAATGAGCATGTGCGTATGTCAGGGATACAATAGATGTGTCATGAACATGCATTATCTAATGGCTATGAGCACTTAACATTTATGAGCATATCATGTATACTAAAAAAAAATATCGGATCAAAATATGCTTATTAAATGGATGTACAGCATATGATTATACAAATATGTAAAGAAGTAAGTGGGCAGTGAACTAAAAAACAATCACAAATGCATCTCTATAGTAATTGCCATTTTTGCCCAGTATGATATCAATTTATTCCTATAAGACAGTCTAATTTTATGATATTTGCATGGTGTTAGGTAATTTTCTAAACACTAAGAAAAATGGGGCAGCCCTCTGAGGTACAGTGCAGATGTTACGAGATTGTAAATGGGATGTACAGCCTCAAATCCTCTGACAGTATTTCCACCTCCCATTGCTTTTATGGTGATTGTCTGAACTGGCATCTCTGGGAACAAGCTAAGAATACCGCTGTATTTTTTTTTTTTAAGGTTGTTTGCCGCTCATTACTTTTCTTGCTTTAGAAGTTCAAAAAAAGCAAAAATGATAGAGTTTGACAATACTGTAAAGATCAGTAGACTTTACTGGTGTAATGATGAGGGAAGGGTGAGCAGAACCGAAATGTCATAATATGATTAATCTTTCAATGTGCATTAAACTGAATTTCCAGCCCAAACTTTTTCTTCTTTAGTTTTTAATAAAGTGTTAAATGGAGAGAACCTCTGTCAGATGTTTTCATCTGGAGATTTCTCCTCATTTACGTTCTTGAAGTGAGTAGAAATAACTCCAAAACCTTTGGGAACCCCTGTTCTGGTAAAAGTTGGCGCAGCAGTAGCATTGTAGTGCTCCTTAAATCTATATACATTTTTGTAAGTGATTAGAGACAGGTGGTGCCATCAAGTGACTCCAGATACCATGCAGATCACCAGCACATCAAAGGTTGCTTTAAAATGATTTATGAGCCATGACATTTCCCCGGGTGAGGGTGAAAATAGACCAAACTAAATACCCGACAGGGATTGTAATCCTTTCCTGCTCTATTCAGTGTTGAACAATTTGGGACTTTGGATGCCATTTAACAGTTCAACAGTTTTTGATTTTTTCCCTTTTTTTTTCATATTGTAATTTTTATTATTTTCCAAGAAATTACAAAGTAATATAAGTAAACAGAATATAAAATAAACAGTGTAATATTTTTTATGGCATTTTATGACTTGCTTCATGATATTATAATTACTATTTCATTTCATAATTTAGCATTCACAAATCTAACAATTGTATCCTTCTTCCTGCAAACCAGTCATTAACCCATCCTCAAGGTACCCCTACATACACAGAACAACCTAGGAACGTTTGTTATCTTGTCTTCTACGCTCAGTACATGCATAACCGTTCAAACCTGACACCACTGCGCTCCTGAGAAAAAAATGTTTAGCAAAATAAAAATAAAAAAGATAACAAAAATTTCCCATAAGCTTGTCATCAAAAACTTGACTACATATAAAATGAAGTGTTGCTGCCCCTTTAAATAAACAAAAATTTAAACAAATTCAATAGTGTGTCACTGTATAGACATTAGGTGTCGCAAAATACACAAGTGCTTAATAAAAGATAAACGTGCAACATCGAAAAACAGAGGATAGAAAAACAAATGTCCAATAATTTGCAATAATAGACAAGTAAAAAGGCGCAAAACCCAAATGTGCTACAGATAAGTGATGTTAAGTCCATAAAGTCCAAAGATGGATATTAAGTCCATAAAGTCCAATGATGGATATTAAGCACGAAGGGCTGTACTCTTGGTGGATGAAAGCCAGTAGCCACTATAGGAGAAAAAAACAAGGAAAGAGGCGCCTCTAAGTGCAGACTGATATGTAAAACATTTATTGGTAAACGCTAAATGGCAACTCACATAGGAAGAATGGGAAAAGGCACATCAAACAGGGACATCATCCCGCCAGTAACGGATGACCGTGACTTCAATCCACTCTGCTTCCCGGGGTCTGCAGCCGCTGCCATGAGATGTAGGAGGAAGGCGTCCAGGGCCGGCCGTAGATGGGCGCCAAAGCGAAGCTCGGAGAGCAGATCACAGAGGCGAGGGAGAGTAATGTCATCACCTTGCAGCGCGTTTCAGAGCATGCCTCCTCTAATTAGTGTCCACCTGAGACATAGGAAGAGTTCTCTAGATCTCACATTAGGAGGAGTGTATTGCTCTCATGGTTATGAGACATAATCTCCCATTCTATGGTAGTGTAGGACCCACTAAGATGGGGGCCTGTGAAGTTGGAGTGGGCTAAGCACTCTATGGCCATATAGTGCGACGGACTCCCCGTATTTTGGTTGAAGATGTCCAGGTACTTTCAAATAGCCTTTTAAATAGCCTTGTAGGCTTTAATGTCATTATTGCATGTGTGCGCTGTAATATGTCATTTTGTGCGGTGGAGAGGCACGCACGCTCTTTCATCAGGCATCTGCCTGATGAAAGAATGCGCATGCCTCTCCACTGCACGGCGCACACTCTGAAATGCGTCGCAAGGTGATCACATCACTCTCCCTCATCTCTGTGATCTGTGCTCCGAGCCTAGCTTTGGCACCCATCTCTGGCCGGCCCTGGATGCCTTCCTTCTACATCTCACAGCAGCGGCAGTAGACCCCGGGAAGCAGAGTGCATTGCAGTCACGGTCATCTGTTACTGGCGAGACGATGTCCCTGTTTGATGTGCCTTTTCCCATTCTTCCTATGTGAGTTGCCATTTAGCTTTTACCAATAAATGTTTTACATATCAGTCTGCACTTAGAGGCGCCTCTTTCCTAATAATTTGCAATAAGGTATTGTTTTCCTATTCACACATGTTTGCTTTTATTAAGCACTTTATGTGTTTTGTGCCATCAACACAGTGACACACTATTGGAAATTTGTTGACATGCAGAACTGTATTTATAACTTGGGAAAAGAGAAGCTATGGCATTACTTTTTGTTATATTATAGATAATGCTTGTGTAGAGAAATGAGTGATAGAGACTGGGTTGTCTACTGATCACCTTTTGGACTGCACTTTCATTATTATTTTTGCTTTTTGGTGTTTATTGGACTTTTTATATTCATTGATTTATTTTGCTATGTTCACTTGTTGTACACGTGGATATTAGCACAGCGTTTTTTGAGTTATTTTTGCACTATGTATACAGTATATTGCGTACTGTGTGTGTGTGTGTGTGTGTATATATATATATATATATATATATATATACACACACACTATATTAGCAAAAGTATTGTGACATCTGCCTTTACACACACATGAACTTTAATGGCATCCCAGTCTGTAGGGTTCCCTGGTTCCATATTGAGTTGGCCCACTCTTTGCAGCTATAACAGCTTCAACTCATTTGTCTTCAAGGTTTAGGAGTGTGTCTATGGGAATGTTTGACCATTCTTCCAGAAGCGCATTTGTGAGGTCAGGCACTGATGTTGGACGAGAAGGCCTGGCTCGCAGTCTCCGCTCTAATCCATCCCAGAGGTGTTCTATTGGGTTGAGGTCAATCACGTTTCTCCACCCCAAACTCGCTCATCCATGTCTTTATGGACATTGCTTTGTACACTGGTCTAAATCATTTGGTGGAGGGGAGATTATGGTGTGGGGTTGCTTTTCAGGGGTTGGGCTTGGCCCCTTAGTTCCAGTGAAGGGAACTCTTAAGGTGTCAGCATACCAAGATATTTTGGACAATTTCATGCTCCCAACTTTGTGGGAACAGTTTGGGGATGGTCCCTTCCTGTTCCATCAAAACAAGGTGTACAAACAAGGCGCATAAAGACATGGATGAGGGAGTTTGGGGTGGAGGAACTTGACTGGCCTGCACCTCAACCTGATAGAACACCTTTGGGATGAATTAGAGTGGAGACTGCGAGCCAGGACATCTCGTCCACAAATGACCTGACCTCACAAATGCTCTTCTGGAAGAATGGTCAAACATTCCCATAGACACTCCTAAACCTTGTGGACAGCCTTCCCAGAAGAATTGAAGCTGTTATAGCTGCAAAGGGTGGGCCAACTCAATATTGAACCCTACTGACTAAGACGTAACACTGGGATGCCATTAAAATTCATGTGTGTGTATAGGCAGACTCCTAATACTTTTGGCAAGACTGTATGTATATAAGCGTTGTCCTTATATTTAGTACTTTGATACCATTGGCGCAGTTACCACTTTTTTTTTTTTTTTTACATACAGGTAAGTATAACATGTTTGTTATATTTAAAACAATAAAAACAATAATTCCATGGCCCTAACCACTTGCCGACCGCCGATCGGCATCTGACGGCGGCAAAGTGGCTCGTTCCCGCAAATCGCCGTCATACGACGGCGGCTGCGGGAACGTGTATAGTGAGTGCGCGCGCCTGTGTCACTCGCGCGCCCGCGCGGAGGTCGCCGCGCGCGTGAGTGATATGTGCAAGGGCGTCGGCGGCAGCATACTGCCGCTAAACGCCCTTGCTCGGTGAAACGGCGGCAGTCTACGGCTAGCCGCCAGCCGTTCACCAATCCCGGTACCTTAATAACAAAAATAACAAAATTTATATTGTTTGTACAATATGAATGGACATACATTTTTTTTTTTTTTTTCACCATTGACGCGGTTACCATAGTTTCATGATTTATATTCCTGTTGCGAATATATGTATGTCAGAACGGTTTTCATAATCCTCAGACGGATATGTGTGTGTACTTAAAATTACCGTAGGGTCA
>BLSH010439592.1:1123635-1142134 GCA_018402905.1 Glandirana rugosa | reverse complement strand
ACGACGGCGGCTGCGGGAACGTGTATAGTGAGTGCGCGCGCCGCTGGAGGCGCGCCCGCGCGCTCACTGTGTCCAGGGGGGGGCCAGGGAGCGGGTGCGGCGGCTTCGATTGCCGCCGGCCACCCGCGATGCCCCCCCCCGGAGCGAATGAGCGGAGGTCCGTGTATGTAAACACGGACCTCCGCTCTGTGTGAGGGGGAAGGGCTGTGATCACAGCCTTCCTTTACGTGAAGGCTGTGATAACTTCCCTTCCCCAGATAGGCAGTCCCCCATACAGTTAGAACACGCCCAGGGAACATAGTTAACCCTTAGCGCGCCCCCTGCAAGTTAACCCCTTCACTGCCAATGGCATTTACACAGTAATCAGTGCATTTTTATAGCACTGATCGCTGTATAAATGCCAATGGTCCCGAAAAAGTGTCAAAATGGTCCGACATGTCCGCTGAAATATCGCAGTACCGCAAAAAATCGCAGATCGCCGCCATTTTTAGTAAAAAATAAAAAAAAATTAAAAACCCCAAAAATGAATTCTCATCATCCGTAAACGCGACCACTTTTGCGCAAACCAATCAATAAACGCCAAGTGCGATTTTTTTTATCGCAAATATGAGGAAGAATATAAATTGGCCAAAAACGGTGAAAAAAAATGTTTTTTTATATTTTTTTTTTGGATTTGTATTTTAGGAAAAAGTAAGAAATTTGGGTTTTTTTGCAAAATTGTCGCTCTTCTTTTGTTTATAGCGGCGATCAGAAATGACGCAGCGGTGATCAAATACCACCAAAAGAATGCTCTGTTTGTGGGAAAAAAAGGACGCAAATTTCGTTTGGGTACAACGTCGCACGACCGCGCAATTGTCAGTTAAAGCGACGAAGTGCCGAATCGCAAAAAGGGCTCCGGTCCTAAAGCTGGAAATCCTTCCGGGGCTGAAGTGGTTAAGCATTATTAATGCATACAGTGCTACATTAATTTGTGTCTTTTATATCTGCCTGCAGTTTGGCATTAAATTTATCTCCTATTTCTTTGTGCCGTTACTCTTAATATGGTCACATTTATCCCCATTTACTTTCCTAACAAAACAAACGCCTCCAAATGTGTGATTCTCCTAACAAAATAGCTTCTAACATCCAAAATGATACTCTCCACACCTTTTTAGCTAGCATTAGCTTTGAATGCACAATTAGGGGTCCCTGTTAGGCTGCTGCAATTACTACCTGTTAGCTTGGCAGTTCCTTAAAATAAAAAAATGGATTTTCCTGTGTGCTGTATTGTAGCAGAGCCATATTTGTCATTTTTAATGTCCTTGAATGACTGCAACAGTTTTGGTGTGCCAATCACACAAGTAATTTTCTTTTATTTTCTCCACATCTTGTTGTTCCAGTTTTCGCTCTGAATTCTGCGTCTTCGGGAGGTGAGAATGCTAAGATGTCTCTGATGAACAAGTACAAGGAGAGCATGATATCTAATAGCTCAGCCGACCCCAACAACCAGCCCACGACGCTGCTGTCACACGGGGCGTCCAGCCAGCATAAGCGAATCAACAGCAAATCGCGAGGTGCCCGTGTGTGAGAGGGTCTGCGTGGGTGTATTTTTTTCGCATTGTTTAAATGCCTGTTTTGCTAATTAATGTCAGTACATATGTTGAGCTGAATCAAAAATCTGCATGTGTGTGTGTGTGTACAAGACAGATTTGCTATACTGTCTATATAAGTATGTGTAGTTCTAAATGACTTTACACTAAATTCCTTATAGGGAATTTACAATGTAGCCTCTCACCATGAAGAATGTTCTCATGGTGTCGTAACACATTTGCCGCTGTTTATACTGCATAACTGTATATTTATCTAACACTTTGCATCAGCTGCAAAAACTGCAGCGGGCGAGAGTGGGAGTCGTCTTCAAATCCACCAAACCCATCAAATACTCCAGTAATAAATATGTAATGGTGCGTTTTTTTAAGAAAAGATATACAGTTTTTAATTTTAGGTGAGCAGCAAGTTATGTTGTACAGGCATACCCCGCTTTTAAGTACACAATGGGACCAGAGCTTATATGTAAAATGAAAATGTACTTAACCACTTGTCGACCGCCCGCCGTGGCTTGACGGCGGCAAAGTGGCTCGTTAATCGCAAACCGCCGTCACCTGACGGCGGCTGCGAAGACTAGTATTGCGAGCGCGTGCCGCCGGAGGCACGCTCGCACGCTCACTGTGTTTTCCGGGGGGGCAGGGTGCGGCCCGCCGGCTACCTGCGATGGCTCCCCCGCATTGAGAGAACGGAGGTCCGTGTATGTAAACACAGATCGCAGTTCTGGCATAGGGGGAAGGGATGTGGTCACAGGCTTCCTGTATATGGGAGCCGTGATCACTCCACTCCCCCTGCCAGCCCAGCCCCCATACAGTTAGAACACAGTGAGGGAACACAGTTAACCCTTAGAGCGCCCCTTACAGGTTAACCCCTTCACTACCAATTGCATTTACACAATAATCAATGCATTTTTATAGCACTGATCGCTGTATAAATGCCAATGGTCCCAAAAAAGTGTCAAAATGGTCCGACATGTCCACCGCAATATCGCAGTACTGCTAAAAATCGCAGATCACCGCCAGTAAGTAAAAAATGTAAAAAAATAAAAACCCCAGAAGTGATTTCTCATCATTCACAAAAGCGGCAACTTTTGCGCAAACCAATCAGTAAACGTAGATTGCGATTTTTTTACCAAAAATATGAGGAAGAATATAAATCAACCAAAATCAATGAAAAAAAATTTTTTTTTAGATTTTTTTTTGGATTTGTATTTTAGCAAAAAGTAAGAAAAATTGCTTTATTTTTGCAAAATTGTCGCTCTTTTTTTGTTTATAGCAGCGATCAGAAATGACGCAGAGGTGATCAAATACCACCAAAAGAAAGCTCTATTTGTGGAAAAAAGGGAAGCAAATTTTGTTTGGGTAAAACGTCGCATGACCACGCAATTTTCAGTTAAAGCGACGCAGTGCCGAATTGCAAAAAAGTACTCTGGTCCTAAAGGGGGAAATCCTTCTGGGGCTGAAGTGGTTAAAGTGAAGCAATACCCTTTTTCACTTCTCAATGCATGTATTGCATTGCAATAATCATTTACAGGCATAACTGATTACCTAGGAAAGTCGGGTATGTGGCATGGCAGTGCCATGTCAAGCTGTCCAAGATTTCCCATTGGTGACAATGTTAAAAAACAGGAGCAGTGCCATGTCAAGCTGACCAAGATTTTCCATAGACACCAATGTGTCCATACTGGCGAGTGTACATAAAGTATGTATACGTAAAGCGGGGTATGCCTTAAAGAGGAACAGCAGTCTACTCACGTTGTTTGTAATAAAAACCTTTGCCATTCTGAAGCTTCCCTCTAACCACTTTGCATATTATTTTATATATACTGTCATTCTGCATTTGCCAAATATGCTGCAAAAATCTCCCTCCACTGAGTCTGGCTGCAATCATTTTAACTGTGGGCAGCTGAAGCTGCTGCCTGTTCACTTCCTGGATTTACACAGACACACACCTCCAGCTCTGCAGCTCTCATTGGCTCTCTTATGACTCATCTCCCCTCCCTTCTTGGCAAACTCTCACGAGAGTGAGAGAGCTATGCATGATGTCAAATACAGAGGCATTTTTCCAGCCAAGAAACAGGAAGTGGGCTGTGTAAGGTATTTACTGGCAAAAAAAAATGTTTTACCATCCAAAGTTAAAACAACAAGGGCAGAGGATTTAATAGATGGAAAGATGAAAAAATGACTGAAGTTCCGCTTTAAGTCCAGCCACTTTTGTTTCTGAGATTTGGATAGATTAGTGGGGAAGGGTTAGAATCTCTGTTAACTTTTCATTGCTGGGAAGAGAAAAAAATCTAGAGGCTAACTAGAAACCATTGTGTCTAAGAAGAAACTGGTCACTCATATGGACAACACGCCGGGGCCCAAAAAGGGCATTTTGTATAGTGAACATTAAAGTTACATAGTTAGTCAGGTTGAAAAAAGACACAAGTCCATCTAGTTCAACCAATAAAGAAAAAAAAAATAATTATACAAGTCTATATACACAATTCTATGCCCATAGTTGATCCAGAGGAAGTAAAAGAAAAAAACAGCAAAGCATGATCCAATTTACTACAGAAGGGGGAAAAAATCTTTCCTGATCCCCCAAGAGGCTCGGATATTCCCTGGATCAACTTTACCTATAATTGATATTATTCAGATATATTATGCACATTAAGGAAATAATCCAGGCGTTTTTTTAAAGCAATCTACTGAGCTGGCCAGTACCAGCTCTTGAGGGAGTCTTTTCCACATTTTCACAGCTCTTAAGCCTCGTACACACGGTGCGGCGGTCGTACAACCGGACGTCCAAAATCGTATGTTGGCTGTTGTGTCTCGCGTACTGACGTGCACTAAGTGAGGTTCAGGTGAATGTGATTTGTGAATTAGGAACATAGGTTTACACAACTGGACACTTCCGGGCGTTCCTGACTTCTGAGCATGTGTGTGTTGCACGTACAATTTTGTTGGCCCAACTTCTCTGTACACACGGTACAACAGTCGTACGACCACTTGTTGTACAACCAAAGTTTTCTAGTCTGCTCAACCAACTTCTGTTGTACGACCATCGTACATCGGCTGTTCTAATCGCGCGTACTAACGGTCGGATGATCGCACAACAAGCTGGTTGTACAACCGTTATACCGTGTGTACGGGGCTTTACTGTAAAGAAACCTTTCCATATTTGAAGATGAATGCCCTGTACACACAATGAGATTATCGGGCGAATGATCGTCCAATTTTTTTGCATGCTAATCTCAGATCGAATCTGAAGAGTTTACTTTAGTCACGAAAATTCTCGTACAACAGAACAAAAAATCAGAAGTGATGTGATGTGTTGTAGTGTATTTGTATTGCATTTTCACATGACAACTGTACTGGTTAAATGAAAACTGTAGGATCGGGCATCGTACGAGAAGATTTTTCCTGCATGTCCGATCATGTTCGAATGGATAATATCGGATGAACTGTCAAGATCGGCTCTCGAAAGCTCTGTATTAACGATCCAATTATTGTATGATTCATTCTAAAACGCTATTTTCTGTGCGATTTTCTGATCGTGTGTATGGGGCTTTAGGCTGGGTTCACACAATTGCGAATTGGATGTGGATTCTCTGCATCCATTTTGCAATAGCAGGAGATATTGACCGGCTCTCTACGGAGCCGATTCACATACCTCTGCAGCGGATCCGGTACAATTTGCACAAAAACACTGTGCGTCTTTTGGTCCGTGTCAGGTCCGAATTCAGCCCATCATTTGAAAATGGTGAACCAGGATGCACCGAACCCCTGCTGTGAACCGGAGCCATCAGAGGTGTGAACCCATCCTAAATCTCCTTTCCTCCAGATGTAAAAAGTGCTCCCTTGTGATCTGTGATGACCTTAAATTGAATAACTCAACACCAAGTTCACTGTATGGACCCCTTTTGTATTTATACATGTTGATCATATCCCCCCTTAATTCTCAAGAGAAAATAAATTCAGTTCCTCTAATCTTTCCTCATAGCTGAGCTCCTCCGTGCCTCTTATTAGTTTGGTTGCCCTTCTCTGCACTTTCTCCAGTTCCCCGATATCCTTTTTGAGAATTGGTGTCCAAAACTGATCTGTTTATTTCAGATGAGGTCTTACTAATGATTTATACAGGGGCAAAATGATATCTCTCTCTCTGGCATCCATACCTCTCTTATTGTGGTAGTAAACTGCATACAAAAAAAAAAGGCAACAGGCAGTTTAGGTCATAATGTGCCAGTATGCATTGGGTATGCCGTTCCTTTGGAGTGCATGCACCGGTGATGGCATCTAAAGTCAATATCTCCTAAACGGTGCACGTTTAGGAGATATTTACTGTACCTATAGGTAAGTCTTATTATAGGCTTACCTATATTTAAAACGCATATAAGCTTATGATCTACCAAAACACCCAGATCCTTCTCCACCATTGATTTCCCCAGTTGTACTCCCCCTAGTATGTATGATGCGTGCATATTCTTAGCCCCAAGTGCATAACTTTATTCTTAAGGCTTAAGGATTTTTGCCTTAATGCATTCTCTGCATTAAGACAAAAACACTTTTGTGCCGCAGGATCCCCCACCAGCCCCTCTTTATACTTACCTGAGCCCAATCTTGATCCAACCCTGTGCCCAAGAGCAGCAGCTCTCTCCTCTCTCTCGTCCTCCTCACGGACAGAATAATAGCAGCTGGAGCCATTGATTTCCACTGCTGTCAATCAAATTCTGTAATGAGGGAATAGGGACAGGTCCAAGCTGCGCTGTCCATGTCTATAGACACATGCAGCAAGGCTCGGGATCGAGCCATTCATATCGCCGTAGCCCGCGAACCAGGAAGGAAGACCAGGTAAAGATGGAAGCAGATTGCTATGGTGGCATACCAAGAAGAGGAAGAGCCAGGAGCACTGGCAGTTGACCCAAGAAGTCGAAGAGGTTCAGGGATGCTCTGTGCAATTCTTTTGGGTAAGTATAACATGTTTGTTATTTTAAAAGGGATAAAATAAAAGGTTTATATAATCACTTTAAATGACATACAGCAAAAAGTGAGCACTCTTCTACATTTATGTATTTTTTTTATATATATTTCATCATATATTTAATTCTTTAACCTTTTATTCTTTGCCAGATGTTTTTATATGGTTCTGATAATATGTTTAGAGCCTCAATAAAAGAGATATACTAAAAGCCCGAAACGTGTTGGAAAATATACCAACAATAAAAAAAAAGCACCCTTGAAAAAAAAAAAAAAAATTCCATGTTTTCCTTTATAAAGTTTATCTCTATGGACAAAAGTAGAGCACTCACATTTAATTGTGCATTATTAACCTTTCATTTCTGTCTATGCTCCTGTTTCAGAAAGTTTTCCTCATTTTGGAGTTGATTCACTAAAGGCAGAATAGGCTCCTCACTCTACAAGGGAAGTTGCACTTTGCAAGGGAATTTTCTGCAGAGATTAGTGAATGTACTGAAGTTTCACTTTGCAAAGAATATCCAATCATGTTCAAGGAAAATAAAAAACAGCATTTTGCTTGCACATGATTGGCTGATGGAAATCAGCAGAGCTAAGCCCTGGGTCAAATCATTTGTAAAGTGCAGGCTATTTGCCTTTAGTTAATCAACCCCTTTTATTCTATATGTTGGATATCAGACAGAACAGGAAGTAAGGGGAAATCCCCCTCTGTTAGGCTGGGGACAGCAATATTCACATTAGGATGGAGAAGGATCACTAACCTCTGTCAGGATGTATTGCTATCTGTGGCCTCATTAGGAAGATTTCTGCCTAGTTTGGGCTATCATTAGAGTTGAGCGAACTTCTGGAAGTTCGGGTTCTGCTGGTTCGGCCGAACTTCGGGACAAAGTCCGGGTTCGGGTCCGGACAGAACCCGAACTTTGTCCTGGACCCCGAACCCCATTGAAATCAACAGGGACCTGAACTTTTAGGCACAAAAATGGCTGTATAAAAGTCCTGGAAAGTCCTAGAGGTCTGCAAAAGGAAGGAAATGGGGCTAAGGGTGGGACAAGTGCCCTACAAAGAAATGGGGACAGGGAAATAACTAAAAGCATTTTAAAAAAAAAATCAAAAATGGAGGTGGATGTGGACCATCTTCAAACTGTGTCTGAAAAGTATTAATTAACGGTAGAAGCCATATCACTGTTCTAAAATCATCTTCAAACTGTGTGAAAAAAGTATAAATAAGCCGGGAGAACCCATATCACTGTTCTACAATCATCTGGAAACTGTGTGTTAAACTTTAACTAAAACCGGGAGAACCCATACTACTGTTCTACAATCATCTGGAAACTGTGTGTTAAACTTTAACTAAAACTGGGAGAACCCATACTACTGTTCTACAATCATCTGGAAACTGTGTTAAACTTTAACTAAAACCGGGAGCACCCATACTACTGTTCTACAATCATCTGGAAACTGTGTGTTAAACTTTAACTAAAACTGGGAGAACCCATACTACTGTTCTACAATCATCTGGAAACTGTTAAACTTTAACTTAAACCGGGAGAACCCACACTACTGTTCTACAAGCATCTGGAAACTGTGTGTTAAACTTTAACTAAAACCGGGAGAACCCATATCACTGTTCTACAATCATCTGTAAACTGTGTGTTAAACTAAAACCGGGCGAACCCATATCACTGTTCTAAAATCATCTAAAAACTGTGTGTGAAACTATAGCAGAGCGAACCCATATCCCTGTTCTTCTCTCTGCTATAGTTTCCCACACAGTTTTTAGATGATTTTAGAACAGGGATATGGCTTCTCCCGGTTTTAGTTTAAGTTTAACACACAGTTTACAGATGATTGTAGAACAGTGATATGGGTTCTCCCGGTTTTAGTTAAAGTTTTACACACAGTTTCCGGATGATTGTAGAACAGTAGTATGGGTTCTCCCGGTTTTAGTTAAAGTTTAACACACAGTTTCCAGATGATTGTAGAACAGTAGTATGGGTTCTCCCGGTTTTAGTTAAAGTTTAACACACAGTTTCCAGATGATTGTTGAACAGTAGTATGGCTTCTCCCGGTTTTAGTTAAAGTTTAACACACAGTTTCCAGATGATTGTAGAACAGTGATATGGGTTCTCCCGGCTTATTTATACTTTTTTCACACAGTTTGAAGATGATTTTAGAACACTAATATGGCTTCCCTGTGGCTGATATAGGGGTTTTCACACACACTTTGACGATGATTTTAGAACACTAATCTTTCCCTTAAAGCAACAGCTGGAACCTTTCCCTGTACAACTTGGAGATGATTTTAGAAGAATAATCTTTCCCTTAAAGCAACAGACTCTACCTAGTCCAGTCAGATCGTTCTGTGCAGCATGATAAGGTGTGAAATCTGTCTCTCAAAGCACCAGTACTAGTATCTCTCCCTAGTCCAATCAGATCGTTCTGTGCAGCAGGATGAGGTATGAAATCTGTCTCTCAAAGCACCAGTACTAGTATCTCTCCCTAGTCCACAATCAGATCGTTCTGTGCAGCAGGATGAGATGTGAAATCTGTCCCTCAAAGCAGCAGTACTAGTATCTCTCCCTAGTCCTCAGTAATGCAGGATGAGATGTTCTACAATCTGTCCCTAACATAGCCAGCAGCATCCTCTCCCTAAACTATCCTGAGAGCATATGACATGCAGCACGGTGACTCCAGCCCCATATAGAGGCTGGGTCACATGGTGCACTGGCCAATCACAGCCATGCCATTAGTAGGCATGGCTGTGATGACTTCTAGGGAAAACCAGTGAAACACTTGTTGATTGGCTGCCCTTGGCAGCTTCTGAACACGTGGAGTAAAATACCAGAACCCTGGACCCGAACCCGGACTTTTTTTGAAAAGTCCGGGTTCGGGTCTGGGTCCCGGACACCCAAAAGTTTGGTACGGACCCGAACTTTACAGTCGTTCAACACTAGCTATCATAATAGACAATGAGAAGAAATATTTTCAACTGAGACACAGACAGAATTGAACAGTTGACAGAGGTTCTAACCCTTCCATATTCTATCCAAATCTAAAAAAAGTTTTAGCAGAAGTTCGACTTTAAGGGGACAGAGCATCTCAAACTCATATTTGAGCTTTTGGTAGATGTAAGAAATGTTGTGGAAAAACAAGAAAAAAAAGGAAGACGCACGCACCTAGTGCATTACCAAAAAATGTATTGGTTCAAAAATTAATAAAAGAGGGTACTCACAAAGTGTAAGAAGACAGGACGTAGTAAAATCAAAGCACAAGGCAGGATAAAAACTGACGCGTTTCGGGGGCGCACCCCCTTCTTCAGAGCTTCGCGTATTTACCAATACATTTTTTGGTAATGCACTAGGTGCATGCGCCTTCCTTTTTTTCTTGTTTTTTCAGTACTTTTTGGATATCCCCGTCCGAGGAGGGCAGCACACATCGGTACATCTACCTTTTTTCCACATGGTCGCTTGCCATCCTGAAGATCCTTTAGCGCTGGAACTTTACATTTTCTACTCTGTAAGAAATGCTGAGGGTAAATGCCCCGTGAAGGTAGAATACCAGCCAAAACTTTTTTTTTTCATTTATATAAATAGCAACAGGGCCCACATAACAGGCTGGAAGGAGGTCAGGGAGTTAACGCCTAAAGAGGTAAAGGAAGGCTAGTTAGAGTACACTTATCTGGTTGGATGGACATATTCCAGCAGGAGGGGCTCCAGGGGTGGTCTGAAGGAAGGAGCTGGATATTTTCAGGCATTGCATTAAATTCCCACTGCTCTATATTAGCAGAAGTAGCATTACCTGATTTGCAGTCATGGCAGCTGTTAAGTGGGCTGGAGGTCTTTGAAAATGGTTGATTTGGTAATGTTGAGAACTCGTCAGGGACCCATCTTGGATGTGGTGTCCTCTCTTCAGTGCGGTCTACTTGCAGTGGCCTGGTATTTTATGGATTAGGATGTGTATGTGGTCAGTTTGTAAACTAGTTGCTGAGGGAAGATGAAGCACCTGGGGACCTTTTGTATGGACTCTGTTATGCAGATTTTTTCCATTTTTAAATAAGAACCTTTAAGACCTTTCAGCCCTAGTCCTATTCTTTCATTTTTTCATTTTCTATTAAAAGGATGGTATGGCCATTAATCCAACTCAAGAGAGGTTTTTTTTGGAGTATGGGGATATAACAGAGGTTAACGATGGCCAGTCGGTGGGGATATGTTTCCTTACCAGGTACACAAATAGCAACCCAAATCTGTCAAGCTTTAATTCCTATCTGTTTTATTGTTGTTGGTGTCCCCTTTGAAGGTATTTTCCTAATATACTGTCCTTAATAAACAACAGTATATGAAAGCAAATCCCCCCAACTGTGATACAGATCGCATTTAATAAATACAGTTGGTATAGAAAAGAATCACCCCATTTAAAGTAATCACATGTTGTTGCTTTGCAGCCTTAAATGGAAACAGACACATTTTTTGTTTTAGCCAGCTGCATTTATTCGTGCAACTTATAACATCCATGTGAAACATATAATACCAACATGCCAGAAATTAATAAATAAAATCAAAAACAGAATCATTGAGTTGGAAAAAGGATCCCCCCCTATGTCAGTATTTTGTTGAACCACATTTTGCTTTAATTACAGCCTTTAGTCTGTTGGGAATCTGGGATATGTCTCTACTAACTTTGCTAGACTTTGCAATATTTGTCCAATCTTTTTTTCAGAACTGCTCAAGTTCAGTTAAATTCAATGGTGACCATTTGTGGACTGCAGTCTTCGAGTCATTCCACAGATTTCCAATGGGGTTTAAGTTTGGGCTCTAACTAGCCCATGCAAGGGCATTTGCCTTTTCTCCTTCAACCACTGTGTGGTCATTTTTGCTGTGTGCTTCGGGTCATTGTCATGTTGGAAGGTAAACCTTCTTCCCATTAACAACAATTCTAGCAGAGGGCAGCAGATTTTCCTCAAGAATTTGATGGTATTTTGCCCCATCCATTTTCCTTCTATCCTAATAAGTGCTCCAGTTCCTGCTGCAGAGAAACACCCCCATGCTTTACTGTAGGAATGGTGTTATTTGCATGGTGAACTGTGTACTTTGTCATTGTCATGTTAGATGGTGCACCATCTTCAGGAAACCGAAGAAGCGAGGGACTCCAAAGCTGTGCAACTTCAAAGCAACTTTGATGCAACTTTGGATGTGTGCCACTTCAATGCAACTTTGGATGTTGACTTTGGCTTTGACTGTTGAACAATCGTTGCATTAATAACATTGAGATGTGACTTTCATGCAACTTTTGAGAGTTTACATTGCAGTCTATGGCACTCAAGTCATTTGAAAGTCGCCTCAAAGTAGTGAAGTAGCATAGATTTGAGCAGCTTCCATTGAAATACATGGAGTTTTGCCCCCTCAAAAATTAAAAGTACTGTGGCTGCTGATTTTTACTATTAGGGCACTTACCTGTTCAGGCATATAGCGGTGTCCTCACCCAAGCCAATTCTTGAATTGGCTCTCAGGCGCTGGCGCCGCCATCTCGGCTCAGGGAAGCGGGTGGTGAAGTGGAGGGGAGAGGAGGCAGACAAGCAGAGCTTCCCCTTTTGGGTGAAGCTCTACTTTAAAGTACAGCAATTAACAAACATCAATACACATGAATAGATACCATAAAACATTTGTCATAAAAACCTCTTTCTCAAGTGAAATCCACCACAGACAGCAATAAAACATGACGGAATTTTTAACCCTTCCCTAATATAACAAAAATATACACATATTTGAACATCATACTGTTTTGGCAGTAGGTATAAAGAAGTGAGAAAAACAAATGTACACAACATATCGTCATATCATTTCCATGTAAAGAAAGTAAAAATGTAATGTGATTTATTGTTCTTTTTGTGTAAATGTAAATTGTGTGGTGTTGAGTTTTTCACGTTCTTGTTTAATGGGTTCAAGTTAAAGATAGCAAACAAACCTGCTCAAGACAGCAGGAAAAATGAGAGGAAAAATGATGAGGAAGAAACAGACACATATGTAGAAATTTACACATGTCAGGTATAAATTACCCACAGTTTTTCTTACCTTGTGGGTTATTCATGTTTTATTGACACTTTTTCAGCATTTGTGGCAATTTACTAATAAGACTCTTGTGCTTACAGTTGTACAAATCCCTGCATGTGTTGATTATATAGAAAACTATATAGAAAACTAAGATTTTTTTTAACATTTTAGTAGTAAACTGTTGTACCATTTTAGCCATAGATCATAGCAGAAGAATGAAAACATAGGAGATACCATTCATAACTTAATGAATATTATCCTGTGGTAGTCACTACACACTGTTTGGTGAAATCTGCCTGGGTGATGTGCAGCAGAATAACATGAATGGATACGCATATAGTTGTAGAGGCACTCACAGGCCTTAAAGCAGGAGAATATGTCTGAACAAGAAATGTGCATTGTTTTCAACTTTTTGATGTTGCATGGTCCACCTTTGAGGAAAAAGGTAAAAAAAATAGAACCTAAATTATAAGGGTACCAGACATGTACCCTCGGTCACTTACCCACTAACTACATTATGGTGGGGCTCTATGGCCAATACAAAGCATATAGAAAAAAAAAGGCAGATAAAGAGTACTGCCAACAGGACCATAATAATGAGCCTCTGGGGTATAATTGACCTATAAAGAAATGTCTTGAACAACCATGTGAAAAATTACAAAAATCCTTTATTAAATACAAAAATCGAGAAATAAAGATACAAAAACGAAACTACCTTCCATCACCTAAAAAAAGACGTCTAAAAAATGAAAGGGGTATCTAGGCGCCAAACACACATTCATACAGTCCTTCCAAACAATCAAACTGAGGGACTGTATATTACTTCCACCTAAAATTGTCATGAGAGTGATACTGCAAAACCACCAAAGATTAGGAGACAAACAACCAATAAAAAAAAAGAGCTCAGCATGAAATCACTGCCCAAAAATGTTTGCAAAACATAATACAATCCATATATAGGACAGCCAGGTGTAACAAAAATAAAGTTACACATGGGTGAAGCAAAGCCACGAGGTACATAACACTGAAAGATGATGCAATATACCGATGCCTCCTGTGTTCTAATTAGGGAAGGCAGAAATGGCCAATACGGACATTCATTGATATATAGTGAATTGCAGGCATTAGTATCATAAGTAAGTCAGCAAGTGTCCCCTAGGAGCCAAGTATTCCAACGTCATATGCATAGAAGCAAAGCAGAGTGGACAGGGAAAAGGCAGCACGTAGTCAAGCAGCAGCAAATGTACTAAAGTAGACCTCCATACGGAACCAGGACAAGTTGCGAGAACATGCAGGCACATGGAGGGAGAAGCAGTAAACTGTGTGATATACACTACAGATAGGAAGCAGTCATCCACACACGAGCCTCTCAACCTCCATGGGCCACTCTCCAATAGTCCACTTTTGTTAAGATTGCTCTCCATCGAAACATTGAATATATTAAACACTTCTTGTTTGGACATAGTTTCTTCTTCTTTTTAGACCATTGAGTGCCTCCATGACTATATGCTTACCTGTAGCTTGAATATTTGTATTGTCATGTAAGCCTCTGGGAATATTGTCTTTGTTAGGCATGGTGTTCTGTCCATTATCACGTAACTGTCTATAAAGTTATACTGTATGACATTAATACACGTTCATTGCTTGTTGTTGTTCGTAAGGTTCCATAATAAACATTGCTTATTTCAACATTATTATTTTTTGTGTGCCTTTGTTAGTTGTGTGATAACTTTGTGTCAGGTTGACACGAGCACCAATGTGCACCAATATATGCAATTGATGCTAAATATAATGTAATTGCACCTGGAATAATAGCCATTTCCTTCTTTTTTTAACAAAAATCCTATAGATGATTAGTTCTCAACTACCGGGATAACTGATACCTGAGTACTTTGGAAACAAGGTGAAGTGTAGCTTGAATGGTTTGAGCAGAAGGTCCTTCAAAAATGTTGAAGTTTTTGAGGAATAAAGATGAAGCAATATTGGAAAAGAAAATGATGTATAGTTACCTCTTTTGCACAAATGCCATGCTAGTAGTTAAGAAGGTCAAAGCATAGAAATACAGAAAGGAGAGCCAGACCAAACCTGGATGAAAGAGGCCAGGATAATTTTAATTGTTTGTAAAAATCTCATATAAAAATATCCAACACATTTCAGGGGCAATACCACTCCCCTTCATTAATGGCTGGTATGTAGGTGATTTGTGATCCGACCTGTGTCGCCCCAAGTCACCTCAAATCGATTGACATCAGAAATCCCATTGAAATGAATGAGAGCCATCTTAATATGCGCTACTCAAGTCGCTTCAACTTCAGGGCGACTTTTGAAAAGGTTCCTGTACTATTTCAAGGTGACTTCTAGGCGATTTGAGCCCATAGAAGTCAATGGAAGTCGCTTCCTAGACGGATAACGGTCTATGAAGAAGCGACTTTACAGGAAAAAGAAAATATGTTTTTTAAGGCAACCCCCCCCCCCCTCTTCTCTGATTGGCCACAGGCAAAGTCACTGGCATGGAGGTTGCTTCAGGTCGTGTTGTAAGTCGCCTTGAAGTCGCGTTCAAATCGTCTAGCAAAGTCGCCTTTGAAGTCGGATCGCCTAGGTGTTAAACGGCCCTAAGACTCAACACCCTGTTGCCCAAAAACTACTTTTGAGCTGTTACTCCATGAGAGGGGTTCAACATTGGTTCTAATATAGATCTGTGATGTCCAGTCAAGTTTTATCTTGTGTTGAGCACTGATGAACGGGGAGTGATGTTGCCCCCGAAATACGTTGGCTCTTTCAATATGTCTTTTTTACCAACAATTAAAATGATCTTGGACTCTTTCATTGGGTTTTGGTCTGGCGTACCTTTCTGTATTTCTTTCATGAAAATATATCGCTTGTGCCTAATGGGTCTCACGGGTAGAGGTGCCAATCCCTAGTGATAAATTACGAGTAAATACAAAGATGAAGGGGACTTTGAACAGTCCCCTCCATGTTTGTATTTACTCTTTCTGCATTTCTTTAGTTTGAGCTATTGTTGGGGGTCCGTCAAGTGAAGCCTTGTTGTGTGGGAGCCGCCTCATGAGAGCTATTGATCTTGTTTCAAGTTTTCCTTCACCTGACTACACATGCGTGTCTTTGTTATCCTGGAGTTCACGAAGGAACATGACACTTCTGGGGGTGTCGAGTACTTGTATTACCTCTAGCACTCAGTGGTTCCTCCTGCCAACCCTGTCATAACTATAGGCTACAGAAGTGAGATCAATTTTGGCAGAAAGCACCAGAGAGCTCAACTGGAAACACAGAAAATTGACACTCCCAGAAGGGTCACAATGGAAGACACTAGTCAATGCAGTCCTGCATTAATTAGTAATTAAGTGTATCCCCCATAAGACATGCATGCACACAAAACGTGTTGCGAGGGGCCTTACGTGTTGACATCACACCACTGCATCCGAGGGTTTGGAGCAGCGGCCATCTTTGTAAGTCCGGCCATGTATGTTTTAGTGTGCACCTGTTATCCGTTTTATCTTAAAATAAAATACTACAGTATATATTATTTCTTGGGCTCCATGTGGTGAGCATGTTTTGGCCAGGATTCCCCTAGATCGAGCTTTGATCCCCATGAGGATTGGCTGAATGATCGCTGGGAATGGCATTCTAATGAGTGCATATTGGTGAAGGAAGCACACTGGAATCACTTTATATGGAAGAGCACTGAAGTCACTTTATAAATATGTGTTGTCACATTGGGAAGTGTCACTTTTAGAAGAGTTTTTGATACTTCTATACAGTTTTGTCACTATATGACTTTTTGATTTATAGGAACACTTTATGAATGTATGCCACGTGTTTTTTTAATTGATCCAGGTTCATTTGCACAAATTTTGATTTGATACTTTTAGCGCACTTTCTTGGTTATTAATATCATATCAGGTTGGTCAGCGTTTGTGCTAGCAGCTCCAGCTCAAAATCACTCACTGATTTTGTATTTTTATATCTGTATTAATTAATAAATCCTTCAATTTATTTTTTACATACAAGCAGTGTAAGTACCTGAATCCAACCTGGTAAGAGCCTCTTACAATACAGCAGAGCTGGAGTATGAGAGGAAGAAACACTAAAAGGAGCCAGCCACTTTATGGGCTGTCAAGAAGCATGCTGGTAGAAGGAGAATGAAGAGTGACAGAGAAATTAGCTCTTCACTGTGCTACTTCTCCTTTTACTGTCCAGGCTGGGGCATGTCTAGGACAACCTGGATTTAGATGACATGAGTTGAATGATACTAGCCAAAAGACTGAGAATATCTAGTGACAGAAAAAAATACTGCAGGCAAACCTTTGCATAGAAGGTGAATATTGCAGCAAAATCTGGTTGATATTTTATCTTTTAATGGGCTAGTCATTGTTATCTTGTTATTTTTGGCTGGAGTTCTGCTTTAATGTTTGTGAGAGAGCCACTTTTAAATCAGGCTTTCTATATGTAAACATAGCAAAGACCTGGGGTTCTGGGATTACCAACAAAAGACGTTGGGGTGGACAAGTGCACTATCGAAATACCGAGAAATACTGAGCACGAAGGAGGTGCTCCCTTTAGGCATTTGAAGGCTTAAGAAGTGGTGTGTAATGATGGCTCATGCTACCAATTCTCTAGCCCTGCTATTAGTATATTATCCCTTGCGCACAAGTTTGCTTTGAAACCAAATATTATTTCAAAACTAAGATATGAAATAGGTAATTGAGTTACTAGGCCCCTGGAGCTAGGATCTGGTGACGCCCATTATGCCAATCCTAGGTATTCAGTGTGCGTTAGCCTGTCAATGTCATTAACTTGCAGTGTCACAATTACAGGTCTAACAATCTGAATTGTAATCTACACTAACAATCTAACTGGTGTAATGTTTTCTTGAAGCTGTCAGTATTTGTGATATCCGTGACACGAGCCATTTTACCCTTTTAATGAATAATTAAGGCACAGGAGGAATATATAATTTCTTCTATTTATAAAAAGCTCCTTATAAATGTTAATCTCTGTCTACAAAATGAATATCTTGACTGGGGTTGTGGGAGAGAGGCTGGCATTATCCCAGCTTGGTGTTCTGTAATTGGTCTGCTGTGTGCTTACCATGGTATGGAAATAACTACATACAAAGAAAGGCATGTAGGAAGGAATGACTGTCAGAGCACACAAAGAACAGAAGTAATTAATTGAAGTTTCTAATATAATTATCTAGGAAACGGGCATTTATTTCCTCTGACTTAACCTTTTGCATCTTTTAAGTGTAAAAGTTGAATTAGATTTTTTTCGTTCACTTGATGCATGTTGCTATGCATCATTCTTCCACCAATATATATATAACTGGTTTATTTCTGGAAAAGCTATAGTTTGTATATTGCATCTAATTATTACATTATGTAACAAAAATAATAACCAAGGATCTTGTTAATCAGGTAAATATGAGAAATGCCATGGTATTTCATATTTACCACTTGTATCCAAAAGATTCAAAAAACAATTTAACAGTCCTGCTTTAAAATAGACTTGGAAAGCAGAAAAGATAAGACTACACATGTCGCTGAATGAGTCAAAGGAAAGATACAATCCCTACTTCTACCTACCAGAGCATACATAAATTTAGGAGATTAGCGGAGTAAATACCCCAGAACCCTACAATGACAGACTATAACAGCGAGGAGACATAATGGATAAAATTATTCAAATTTTTATCATCAAACTGATTAAAATTGCTGCAGAAAAAGTTGAAGCATCCCAAACAGGGGAAAATAGTTTGCATACAAAAAGTATACAATAAAATCAGTACACATCAGAATAGAAAAGACGAAAGGTTCAGATAAAATTTCGTCCTGACAATTTAACAAAAAACTTAGAAAACCTATGTTCACCATTTATACTTTATGGTACCGTAAA
>BLSH010439592.1:1093195-1115704 GCA_018402905.1 Glandirana rugosa | reverse complement strand
CCCCCCCTGTGACACGGCCTCCCTTTTCTTCCTAGCCCCCCCGTTTTGGGACACCTTATGGTCAGCATTTATGATGATCGCTGGTTATCTATCTTCCCTCCTTGGTCCTGTATGGGCCCCACCTCCTCCCCCGTCCCCAAGGATTCAACTTGTTTTTAAGGATGACTGTGCACTCAGTGGAGGGCTTAATTCCACCGAGGGAATATGACACGGTGTACCAATAGTACAAAGTGAAGAGAACCCCTTGAAGTCTGGATCTTGATAGACCCCTATGCTCGCCCCCCTGATTGCCGTCCCGAGCCACGTGGAGTCATACTTGTTCCTGCAACTGACAGCCATAGTTTTGGAGTCCTGAGGAAGCTCATAGCGAAACGCGTTGACTCCCAATAAGCTGTGTAGCAACATATTATGGCTGGAGTATCCTATATATGTGTATAGTGTGCATCGGTCGGGGCTCCTCGACGTGTCACTGGATGCGACCTTGTGCGGGGTCCGCGTTACGTGACGCTCCGAGGATCTCTTGCCTGTGTTTCTCTCTCACTTTTTTCTTTATGTATATATTTTGTGTATATGTACTTTTTTATGTATAAATAAAATGTAATTTTATAAAATCAATCTTTGCTATCTCGTGGTGTGCCCATTTAAAACGTCCAAATCATGTGGGGTGTCCCACAATCTTCTTTGTTGTTCTGAATCCACGGACGGTGGCACAGTATTCAGGAAGTCCCCTTTGTATTCTTTAACAAATTTAATTTACTTGCGTTTCATATTATGATTATTGCTTTTCATATGTAAATGCTCCCTCAAGTGGCCATCTGGATTTTGAGGGAGAGGGATTAGCAGCACTGAATACAAGTTGTTGAGCTAAGTTAAATTAACTTAAAGTGTATCTAAACCCAAGAACAAAAATTTAATATATTGCAGCATGCCAGTCTTTACATGTGATGGCTGCATTCCTTTTCTTTTTTGCAGGATTTCTTTTCTTTTTTGCGTTTATTGTCACGTGGCGTAAGTATCAGTTACACACATCCCATCCTAGAGGGACAATGCTCATTGTAGTGTTTCCAGAAAAGACCACCTGGTTTGCCCTCCTGGTTTGGATTAGAAACACCTCACCCTCTCCTCATCTTTATAACATAGAGAGGAAGTGCTCTGCAGCTCATAGAAGAGAACTGGGAAGACTGATAACATTGTGTGAGATTTCAGTTTAGTACATATGATGTTACAAGGACATTTGAATTCTAGCAGGATCTACCGGTATTTTTCAGTGCATGAAGAAAATTTATTTAGTCTGTAAAATAAATGCCATGGTCACATATTTGGCAGACTACTAAATCCACTTCACCTAACATTGTAGCCCTGGAAACCAACTACAAAGTGCTTACCAGATGGTACCCGATCCCCGCCAGGATCTCCAAATTTTTCCCCTCAATGCCCTGCGCACTGTTTTCGTGGCTGTCAATCCCCAGGAATTCACATTCATATCTGGTGGGACTGCCCCCTTTTGGACCAAAGTGTTCCAAATCCTATTGACTCTTTTTGCTACAACTATAACCCCAGATCCGACTGTGGTCCTCCTGATCAACAAACCATTGACTGTGACCCACTGCCAATTCAAACTCTTACTCTTCGTCAACACAGCAGCTAAACAAACCATTGTGAAAGCATGGAAATCCCATTTCCTAAGTATTCTAGCAACGAAACACAGAATCACCCAAGCAATGATACACGCAAAGACTGAAGCCGTCATCCTTGACAAAATTGCTCTCTACAATAAACTATGGAGGCCCTGGGTCACCCATTTTTTTCATAATTCACTTTTGCTACTTACTGCCTAGGCTGAGTTCCTCTCATTCCCCCTTCCTCCCCCTACAATCCAAGCCCAACTTTTTACTCAATCTCTACCTTCTCTCTCCGTCCTCTCTCTCCCCTCCCCTGTAGCCAAGTCTGCTCTCCTACACCTATCCTCGATGATCTGGGAACCCAGACCTCCCCACCTCTTTTACCTGGTGACATGTTTGCAGACACAGTTCCCCTCAGGATCCCCCCTTAGCTCTTCAGTGGATCCCTGATGAAACTTTCCAAACCCTTCTCCCACCACCCCCTTCTGATACTCCTAGATGTTCCTATAAATCCTTCTAACCAAAGGGATTAGATGGTATTCCTTACACTATGCCTACTTTTTTACCTACCCTTCCTTCACTGAGGGACCTGCCCTATTAAACCTCATAATTCTTAGATCCACATTTCAAGGTACGCCCCCCTACTGCTGTTATTTTATTATTGTTCTTTCTTTACATCAAACCATTTGTTGATGGCATGTACTTTGAACCTCTTTGTTGTGCTTTTCTTTTTCTACTTGGCAAGTGTAAAATGATTTGCACATTGTTAAATCTTAATAAAATATTTGAACAAGGAAAAATAAATGCCAATGCATCTAACACATCTAAAGACTGGTAAGCTGCCCTTTTAAATGTTTGTTCTTGGGATAAGATGTAGCAAACTGGATGTAGTAATCTTTAACAGAGAGTCTGTAGTTTTTAATTAGGAAAAAACTGACCCACATACTGGCATTAAAGTGTTACTAAACCCACAACAGTAAAATCAGTCTGTATATGCAGTACAGCATGCTTGTTATAGTCACTGTGGACCTAAGGGGCTAATCCTGCACATTGTGTATCTATCTTCTATCTTCTCTGATCCTCCCCTTCTTTCACTGTCCAGACAGAGGGTCAGGGGTCCTGCAGCCTTATAGGACTGTCAGAGTAGAATGAAAAATCCTCCTACAAGCTTTAATCAGACACCGATAGAATGCATAAGACTGCTATATACTGATGATGAGAAAAAAAGTATTTAGCAGTTTATATGTACCAAAATAATTGCATTTCCATGTTCTGTGTACTGTGGGAGACCAGATATAGTGAATGCAGGGTCCTGGGTTTAGTAACACTTAAGAAGCAGTGAAGTACAGCCACTGTGTTACTAAAAATCATTATTTTAAAATACTAGTCCAAATCAAAATAAATGTTTCTGTTAATATACTGTATAATATAGATAAATACAACCCCCAGCAGCTAGATCTCAAATAAATTACCAATGACAAATCCTAAAGATGAAAGTCAATATTACGCTTCATTCCCTAATTCATTTTGTATGTTATTAATCTTGTACAAATAAAATGTGTACTAATAAAGTGTTTGCAATTAAATGTTCAACAAAAACAAAATATTCTTCATACGAAAAATTCCTTTGCTTCACTCCTTGCAATTTAGAACATAATAAATCACTATATCTTCCACTTTATTACCATCTGTGATCTTTTACCACCCTTGTAGATGAAGCACTCACCAGAAAATTTAATGACCCCTAAATGAATAGAAGGTCTTACAACATTTTCAGATATTATTCCACTGGGAATTAGCCTTCCTTCCCTTTTTATGGATCACTCCATCATGTTAAGGCTTTTATTATTTTGCACCCAGACCCTTCCTAAAATAAGTTCTCATAGTTGTCCCAAACGTATTTATTTAAATACAAAAATACATAAATCAGTAACAATGCATGGTATTTATGAACAAGCACAGTCTTTTAACACATCCTGAAAGGGTAGCTCTATATTATTTTTCAACTGCACAATCTTTTTTTAAAAAAAACTAGACTTACTTTTCTAGCAATGGAGATTTGTATTTGGGTGTCCACTGCCACCAATCAACTAAAATTAGAACTGTCCCTTAAATACAGCATGTCCTTTAAATTGTCCTTTCTCAATAAAGTGATACCCATCCCAAGTCCTTATTTACCCCGTCCTGAGCCCTCTGCATTATGGCTCGTAAAAAGTCTTGTGCTGAACAGCCAACATCTGCACAGTGACATTCCATAGATATGCAACTTACCCGTAGTGCAGAAGCCACATCCCATTAAAGTCTAAGAAGTGTAGACAGCCTGAAACTAGAGTTCTACTAGCTGGTAGGCCACAGCTGTTGGAGAAAGTAAGTAAAGATCTGTGAACTTGTCCTTTAAATTTGTAAATTGAAGTTAGTACAAAGATGGCCAAACACTATGGTACTAGTGTAACTAAGAATGGGTAATACTTTTCCTTCTGGTGGCCCGTGTCTTAAAACTCTGCTATATGTCCAATAACTACTGTGTCCTTTCACCAGCTCCGACATCAGTACAGGACATCGAAGCCATCAAGAGGAACCACAGCTCATGGCTGGCCCTAAAGCTGGCCATAGATGGACAGAAATTAGAGTGAAAATAGAAAAAGTTTGTACATAAATTCTCAGAACATTCAAATGTCATTGTTAAGATTTTGTGTGCTTTTAACAATTAATGTTGGAATGAATGGACTTTACCAAATTAAAACCACATTTACTTTTAGAATTTCCTTCATTCAAGAAAAATGTGTAACTTGAAATTAGTACAAAGATGTCCAAACGCTAAGGTTCTAGAGTAACTAAGAATGGTTAACATTTTCCGTTCTGGTGGCCAGTGTCTTAAAACTCCGCTTCATGCCAAAAACGGCATGTGTCCTTCCACTGGCTCCGTCATCAGTACAGAGCATTTTCCATCCTGCTTCTTTAAATTTTCTTGCCACTGCAGTCAAAAATGAAAGTCGATTTGACCTAATAACAATTAGAAAAATGAACAAACTTTCTTACAACTTTCTTTTCTTAAGAATTTTCATTCAAAAATCTATGGCCAGGCTATGACATGGACTGTTAGGCCTCATACACACGGGCGTCCGAAAAAAATAAGCAAAACGTCAGGTTTTGAAAAAAATCTGCGTTTTTTTGCAGCGTTTTGCATCGGCGTTAGTGAGTGTCGGCATCAATAGGCGTTTTTTTAAAAAAAATCAGTCCTCTGCTATTTTTCAACCTAAAAACATTGCCGTCAAAAAACGCTGGTTAACGCCGGTACAGCGTTAGCGGGCGTTAGTGAGCATTTTGCCGATTAGCGTCAAAAAATGCCAAAACGCTACAGCCTCAGAACGCACTGGTCCTGCGTTCTAGAAACAGCTCACTAACGCCGACGCCCTCTACTGCTCAAAAACGCAGATGTTTTTAGAGGGCCATTGAATAGCACGGAGAGCTGCAAAAAAAGCCCCTTAACGTGGCGTCAAAAAACACCTGTGTGTATGAGGCCTAAGCAAAAAATTATACAAAACTATTGTAAAGTACCGTATATGACCAGCTGTGGACTTGCCTACCTCTGATCTAAAGTTAATAAAGCATGCGTTCACATTGTAATATCTGGATCCAGCTTGTTGTACTTTTCCAGGGCTGTGTAAAATGTCCACCTACTAACAATATAATGTGACCTTCCCCTCCAGTTTGCTGTACTGTGATAGCATTGCAGGAAAGCTATTTGTTTTCCTTGTCCTTAGCTGTATTTATTGATTGGCAATAGCTAACATCCTAGCTTTTCAAAATGTAAATGGATCAGTTGTATATGAGGAAAATTATCTCCATGCCACATAGCCATATCTTATTATAAAAGGGTTATTAACCTTTTGTCACAAAACACTTATATTTAAGTGCTGTAATTGATAAGTAAAACATTGCTGGTCTCAGCACTGGAAGTGGAATATATTTGGAGCTTTTCCGTACATCTGAATTTATTTCACGGCAAAAGAAAATTCTGCCTATTGAATTTGCACTCCGCTAGGCTTAATAATGAAAGCCGGAGCAAAATGGAACTGTTACCAGGCAACCAATCAAATTCCAGTGTAAATTCAAGAATAGAACAAAACCTGACTGACGTAATAGCTACTGTTCATTTGTTGCAATTTTCATATACATTAAGGATGTGTGCAGATCTTTGTAGTGTGTTCCTGCATGCACATTAACTTGTACTATGTCACGTATTATATATATTACAATAGGACAGTCTATTCATATTAAATGGGCTGCAAATGCACCACAATGGACCCTTTAAACCACATGCACTAATTTGATCCCAGTAAGCTGCAACTAGTGATGAACTTGAGTTCAGCTCCGAGGGCAGCTGTCAATGCTGGGCCAATCACCTGTGGTCAGGGGATTACCCATGTACACAAAGCAGTGGGGAATCTCAAGTCTTCATTTACATAATGTGGACATTTTAGGTCAATGACATTGATCTAGTATTTCCATGTGGTCATATTCGGTCAATGATGTCATGAGAAACCTCACCTTTTTGCACATGTGGGGGAAACTCCCACCTGCAGCTCATTGACCTGGCACTGACAGCTCCCTCCTGGGTTTGGATCAGACCCAAGCTCATCCCTCATCACAAAACATAGAAGGTTCACATCTGTGCATTGTGGTACAATAATGTACAGGTCTGTTAAGGTGTACTGGGGACATACATGGTGGTGGGGGGGGGGGGGTATATTTAAAAATAAAAGGCACTGCATCATAGGGGTGCTCACAGATTCCCCCTGCTGCTTGGCTGCAGATAAAGGAACTGGGGAATCTCTGTCCTCAGTCCCTTTCTCTGTCTCAAAACTGAGAAATCAGGGGTCTGTTTAGACCTCTGATAATTCACCAAAGAACCCCAAAGGGGCTTCTAAAAAAAAAATTCAAAAAAAAAAATTCAAAAATGATTGTAAAAAAAATTGTAAAAAAAAAAAAAATACAATTGTAAAAAAAGTAAATATAAATAAATAATACAAATACTACTACTACTTACACCAATACACACACACACACACACATGTATTTGAGCTTTGGGGTGCACAACATAATGCAATAGTGCAGTGCACTCCTATGCACTGGATTGTAGTGTATTTTGCTGTGCATTAACACAATGGTGCGAATCTAGGCGAAAGTAAAGTCTTTTTAAAGATTTTTAAACATATGTTAAAGGAGATCAGCTTTATATAAACATTCTTAAAGATGTGTGTTAATGTTTTAAATACTTTGCTTTCATTCGTAGTTCGGAATCACATCTGTAAATAGTGGCAACCATATTTAATCACATGGTACAGATCTCAGCATCCTGCTTTACAATGCTACACAGTGGTTGTGCTTTTATTGCTCCTTTTTACAGTCCAAAACTAAAGGGTGATTAACTGAAGGAGTAGACCATGTTTTTTTTTGTTTTTTGTTTTTTTCCTTGCACATGATTGGCTTTTCTTTGCAAAGTGAATCTTCACTTTGCTTCACTGCATGCACTTCAAAATTGAAAATGCTCTACCTTCTTAAATAAAGCAACCCCGATGCATGGATAACTGTGAACCACCCTTGGCAGCCTTGCTGCCCTAGACTACAGATTGCTAGTTTTGCAGAAATCCAGCCTCAAGAATAGGCCTGTTTTCACTTCTATGCTTGAAAATGAACACAATTTCAATGTGGCGCTTGTACACACATGCAGCACAGCGCAATGCAGCAGTGTATTTAGGTTTTGTGCTGCCCTAGGCCTGACTGAACTCATGCACCCCTCTAATTTAAATATGAGGCACCCCTTCCTGTTTCCTTACTTGCCTTGAAATTTTCCAGTGGGGACACTAGTTTTGAGGGTTGGGGGGGGCAATGGATTCCCCTTATTTGCAGAGATTTCCTCACACTTCCTGTTTGGCTATGGGGCAGGACAACAACTCATTAGTTGGGGTCTGCCGCCTGGGCCCCTCGGGACACCCGGGTCCCCTACACATGTATGGGCTGCCCCTCCTGATGGCGGCCCTGCCAAACCGCTTTATGGGGATACTAGACCGATTTTCCTTCCGGGCTAATATGCCCCATAGGACTGGCACTACACTAAGTGTAGCGCAAGCCAGCGGGGACTCTTTTCGTGCTGCCCCCCCTGCAAAGTGCCGCCCTAGGCCTGGGCCTTGTCGGCCTAGGCCAAGATACAGCGTTGGCGCAATGAAAAACATTTTTGATTATTTTCTCTGGTCATTCTGTGAACTTCATACTTCCATCCTTTATAGAAAAGCCTGAACCTATACACAAACTCTGCTAGTCTGCTTTGTATCCAATGACTTTTTTTTAGAGGAATCTATAATGCTTTCTGGTATTTTTTATTTTATTAGTAATTTTTAAAGATCATAAATTATGTTCTCAAACTATTGTTTTGTATCAGTTTTTGTACTATATATATTCTTTATAAATAAATATCCATGTCAAAGGATTCCCAAAGTACAATAGGTTAACTAAAGTGACAATACAGCAAATGAGGCTTGCTTTGCAACTTGATGTGTCTAACTAAACCTGTCCTCTGAGCCATCTGATAAGGGATTTCACTGCTAGAATGACCCATTCAAGGTTTGTAGACCATGTGTTTCTTTTAGCCAATGCTGAAATAACTCAATGTGTGAAGTGGAGACTAGCGTTCCGTTTGCTGGCTGGGTAAAAAATTGCAAAGTATTAATACGCAATATTTCATATTTATCTATAAAAAAATTGCATTGTATTAGTCCTGAAGATAATATACAGTGCCTTGAAAAAGTATTAATACCCCTTGAAATTTTACACATTTTGTAATGTTACAACTAAAAATGTAAATTAATTCTATTAGGATTTTATGTGATAGACCAACACAAAGTAGCAAATAATTGTGAAGTGGAAGGAAAATGATAATTTTTTTTTTTTTTTTTTTTTACAAATATCTGAAAAGTGTGGCGTGCATTTGTATTCAGCCCCTTTACTCTGATATCCCTAACTAATATTTAGTGGAACCAATTGCCTTCAGAAGTCATTTAATTAGTTAATAGAGTCCACCTGTGTGTAATTTAATCTCAGTATAAATACAGCTGTTCTGTGAAGCCCTCAGAGGTTTGTTAGGTAACCTTAGTGAACAAACAGCATCATAAGGGCCAAGGAACACACAAGACAGGTCAGAGATAAAGTTAAGGAGAAGTTTAGAGCAGGGTCAGGTTATAAAAAATGTCCCTTGAGGCCTAAGGCTCCATGCACACTGAAGCTGATAAATGATTGTTTTTGGGTGTTTGAGCGTTTTTTTAACAGCCCATAAACGCTCCTCTATGTTATCCTATGTGTCCATGCACACATGGACGTTAAGGCTGCATTCACAGCTGAGCGCGCTGTTTTCAGACAGAAAGCCAGATATTACCGCAATTTTTCCACGATTTTTACTGCGTTTTTGTCGCATTTTTGACGCAATTTTGTACAGGACAAAAAGTCACCAATGTAAAAAGCAGAAAAAAACACCCAAATCTGCCTGAAAAAATACCTCCAGAACTTGTTTGAGTTTCAGGCGTTTTCAGGCTTTTGGCTTCAGGCAATTTTGAGTGGAGATGTGAACCATCTCCATAGAGAATAATTGATTTTTTTCCCCTCCAGCGTTTTGTAGCTTCAGGCTTCAAGCTACAAAATGCTCAGGTGTGAATGGGGCCTTATTGTCGTTTATCAGCAGTGGCGTTTATGGGCTGTTGTCTGAATGCCCTAAAATTGCTTTCAAGTGTACTTCTTCTGACCACAAAAAACGTTGAAAGCTTAAAATCACTCACAAATGCTCATAAACACTGATGCTCATAAACACTAGCACCCAAAAACTCTCAAAAACACAAAAAATGCTGATAAAAGCTGAAAAAATGTTTTTTTAACGTCCAGTGTGCATGGAGCATCGCTCAGGAGGGAGAATCTGTCCACAGGACAACTATTGCTCTCCACAAATCTGGCCTTTATGGAAGAGTGACAAGAAGAAGCCATTGTTAAAAGAAAGCCATAAGAAGTCCCATTTGCAGATTGCAAGAAGCCATGTAGGGGACACAGAAAACATGTTGAAGAAGGTGCTCTGGTCAGATGAGACCAAAATTAAACTTTTTGACCTAAAAGCAAAATGCTATGGGGTTGATTTATTAAAACTGGGGAGTGCAAAATCTGGTGCAGCTCTGGCTAGAAACCAATCAGCTTCCAGGGTTTTTGTCATTGCTTAATTGAACTACCTGAAGTTAGAAGCTGATTGGCTACCATGCAGAGCTGCACCAGATTTTGCACTCTCCAGTTTTAGTAAATCAACCCTTATGTGTGGCGGAAAACTAATCATGCACATCACCCTGAACACACCATCCCCACCGTGAAACATGATGGTGGCAGCGTCATATTGTGGGGATGTTTTACTTCAGCAGGGAGAGGGAAGCTGGTCAGAGTTGGTGGGAAGATGGATGGAGCCGAATACAGGGCAATCTTAGAAGAAAACCTGTTAGAGTCTGCAAAAGACTTGAGACTGGGGCGGGGGTTCACCTTCCAGCAGGACAACGACCCTAAACATACAGCCAGAGCTACAATGGAATGGTTTAGATCAAAGCATATTCATGTGTTAGAATGGCCCAGTCAAAGTCCAGACCTAAATCCAATTGAGAATCTGTGGTAAGACTTGAAAATTGCTGTTCACAGACGCTCTCCATCCAATCTGACAGAGCATGAGCTATTTTACAAAGAAGAATGGGCAAAAATGTCACTCTCTAGATGTGCAAAGCTGGTAGAGACATTCATAAAAACACTTGCAGCTATAATTGCAGAGAAAGGTGGTTCTACAAAGTTATGACTCAGGGGGGCTGAATACAAATGCACGCCACACTTTTCACATATTTATTTGTAAAAAAATTGGAAAACCATTTTATCAATTTCCTTCCACTTCACGATTATGTGCCACTTTGTGTCGGTCTATCCCATAAAATCCCAATAAAATGCATTTACATTTTTGGTTGTAACATGACAAAATGTGGAAAATGTCAAGGGGTATGATTACTTTTTCAAGGCACTGTATAACAAAATATGTGCAAAACCACTCTTCCTTTGCTATGACACCCTTTTTGAGTTTAGGATTCACATTGCTAATTGGCTTTAGGCCTCATTTTTGCTGCCTGTGCCGTAGGATGATTTGCATGTTTTTTTGTTCAATTATTACAGTAAATATAATTCTGTATTCCCTAAAAGCAAGCAATGTAAAAGCCAGGTTAGTCACCTTTATATAAGTTTCACTAAACTAAGGTGATAATAAGAGACATTTTCCCGATTAGCTCTAATAGTGTTGAAATGTGCTGTGCACCAATTATGACACCTACAGTTAAAAACTGGAAAGCAGTAATTAAAAGAACAATTTCCCATCATCAGATGACCTTTCATGTAACATATATAACACAGTCCAACATGCATCCACATTTGGCTATTAGCAATAATGCAAAGCATGGCACATTGTACAAATAGGTGCAAAGAAAATGATATATCACACATTGGCCAAAGCAAAAGTTTTAACACGGGCAGTGATATCATTATACGACCATTAAACTTTTCCAACTACTTTTTAACTAACATGAGCAAATCTTCCTGAAAGTTCACCAATTCTGTAGTCTGTATAATTAGTGAGAAGTTACTATTCTCTAATATTAGCATTCAAATAGAAGCCTATACACAGACTGATAGAAGTTTGATCTTACGAGGCAATTAATAACAGAGGAAGCCGAGACAGAAAATGAATAATTTCTGCTCTTTTAAGTTATTTGGGCAGCTAGTCAATCTAAGACCAGAGAACTAGGTGCTGGTTTTGGTTGGATCTTGAATGGAAGATCAAGGAATTCATCCTCATTTATTTGGCCTAACTATGCAGTATCCGCTCTGAGTTTTAGCTCAGTTTCATCTAATAACCTATATATATATATATATATATATATATATATATATATATATATATATATATATATATAATACTATCTGCCTTAATCCATGTAGTGAAGAATGAAGATAACATCCAAATTGTATCCTCACAATGAAGGATGTGAAAATATGTCTAAATATGCGATTGATGGATGGGGAACTCATATTATGTATTTATAAGAATTTTATTATCAATTGTGCTTTGCTTCTTTGGATCATGTTTGTGACCATTTGTATGTAATGTATAATTATTTGTAATAAATGATAACTTTATTCAATACCCTATTAATCATTATCCATCAATGTTATTGATTGACCTTCACATCCTTCATTCAAAGTCCCACGTGCTCCTCCTATTGCACAATGTGCAATTGTTTTATTATACAATGGTATAGGGATGGAAGTCTTGGCCTTACCAGGCTAACCCAGGCTTCATTTAAAGTCACACTTTCCTGTGTTCCCCCACCCTCTTTCTCAATCCTCACAATGAAAATATGTGTTTTGAAAGTGGGGCCAATGCTAGACAAATTTACTTTTCTGCCTATTAAGAGTAGGCCAATTCTCACTTCTGCACTCAAAGTGTTACTAAAGATTTTTTTTCTTAAATATTAAACATGTTATTCTCTGGTTTAGCACAGAGCGGCCACCGCTGGTGATCCTAGCTCCTTCTCTTCTTTGTATGCACCCATAGAAAACTGCTTCCCTGGTTGACTGGTTCAAACAGATTGACAAAATAGCAGAAATGGAGGAGCTCATCGCCATCGCTCGAAATACCCCAAACTTGTACACAAAAAGATGGGCTTGCTGGACACACTTCCAAACCTCGGACATATATAAACAGACCTTAAACACCCCCTAATCCCATACTCTGCCTAATCCCAGATCAACCATCCTTACTCACTAACAAATGCCTCCCACGATCTATATGACCTTATACGCTCTCAAGGCCTCCTAGACCAAAGCGAAGACCCCCTCCCTCCCCCACATCCTTACAATCCCCCATCAAAATTACATGTTATCCACCGATATAGCTATACTAACGCACTCCCTGGGAGCGCTCTCTCTTATCACCCCCCCTCTCCCCCTACCCTCACGCTCCCGCTCTCCAACCCATCATTTCCACACCACCTCCCCCCCCCCTCGCGCTGGACACGATGGATGTAGTGCTTGCCTTCACGATTCGCAAAATCCCACTCAATAACTATATCGAGTAAGCTGCATCACTCAATTAAAACACCGCAGATATATCTCCCTGTAATGGATAAGGTTATTGTATGCATATACCTTTGTCTAATGTTTTGACTTATCAGTGTGACATACATTACTCATTATACACTTGTATCTACTTGTAATATTCAATAAAGCTTTGTTGGAAAAAAAAAAAAAAGAAAACTGCCTTCCTATGAGGGCACACAGCGCGTGCTCATTCCTGAGCAGTGTGTGTCTATAGAAGCATGCTGCACAGACACACACAGAAGGGCTTAGCCCCGCCCCCGCTTCCTCCTCACTGCATTTAATTGATGGCAGTAGGAGCCAATGGCTCCTGCTGCTGCCTGACTCCATGTGTGAAGAGAAAGAGAGGAGAGGAGATGCATCTGTGAGCAGCACTGGATCCTTCTCCCCTTTCTAACCCCTTTACACAGGAAAGGAGATGAACAGAAAGCTATAAAACGTTTTTTACCTTAACCACTTCAGCCCTGGAAGGATTTCACACTTCAGGACCAGAGCACTTTTTGCCATTCGGCACTGCATCACTTTAACTGACAATTGCGCGGTCGTGTCAGGTTGTACCTAAACTAAATTTGCGTCCTTTTTTTCCCACAAATAGAGCTTTCTTTTGGTGGTATTTGATCACCTCTGCGTCATTTCTGATCGCCGCTATAAACAAAAAAAAGCGACAATTTTGCAAAAAAAATTATTTTTTCTTACTTTTGCTAAAATACAAATCCAAAAAAAATATATAAAAAAACATTTTTTTCATCAGTTTTGGCCAATATATATTCTTCCTCATATTTTTGGTAAAAAAAAAAATCGCAATCGGCGTTTATTGATTGGTTTGCGCAAAAGTTGCCGCGTTTACGAATGATGAGAATTAATCTCTGGGGTTTTATTTTTTTATTTTTTATTGAAATGGCGGTGATCTGCGATTTTTAGCAGTACTGTAATATTGCAGTGGACACGTCGGACCATTTTGACACTTTTTTGGGACAAATGGCATTTATGCAGCAATCAGTGCTATAAAAATGCACTGATTACTGTGTAAATGTCATTGGCAGTGAAGGGGTTAACCTGGAGGGGGCGCTCTAAGGGTTAACTGTGTTCCCTCAGTGTGTTCTAACTGTATGGGGGCTGGGCTGGCAGGGGGAGGGGAGTGATCACGGCTTCCATATACAGGAAGCCTGTGATCACAGCCCTTCCCCCTCTGTCAGAATGGAGATCCGTGTTTTTACATACACTTCCATTCTTTCACTGCGGGGGAGCCATCGTGGGTAGCCGGCGGAGATCGAGTCCACCCTACCCGCTCTCTGGCCCCCCTGGAACACACGAGTGCACGAGTGCGCCTCCGGCAGCTCGCGCTCACAATACTAGTTATTACGGCCACCGTCAGGTGACAGCGGTTTGTGATAACGAGTCATGTTGCTGCTGTCATGCTTTTTAAATAACAAACACGTCATACTTACCCGCTCTGTATAATGGTTTTGCACTGAGCAGCCCCCATCCTCCTCTTCTTGGGCTCCTCGCTGGTGCTCCTGGCCCCTCCCTCCTACCGAATGCCCCCCCCAGCAAGCAGCTTGCTATGGGGGCACCCAAGCTGAGCCGCTGCTCTGTGTGTCCATTCAGACATGGAGCCATGGCTCGGCCCCTCCCCCTCGCTCTCCTCATTGGCTCACAGGCTTTGATTGACAGCAGCAGGAACCAATAGCTGTGTCTCAGCCGATCAGGAGTCCTGAACAGCCGAGGCTCTCGTGCAACATTGCTGGATCAAGATGCGGCTCAGATAAGTATTAGGGGGCCTGAGGGGGGCTGCTGCACACAGAAGGTTTTTTTTTATCGTAATGCATAGAATGCATTAAGATAAATAAACTTTTTCCTTCAGAACCACTTTAATGCAGAGAATGCATTAAGGCAAAACATTTTTTTGTTTGAGGACCACTTAAAAAAAAAATGCAATAGTGAACTAACATCAGACATCCTCCTTACCCACCCCCCCACCCCCTGTCCTCAATATACAGCACTTACCTCTGGAGCTGCTAAGCTGCCCCCGCAGCTGGTCCATGGATTTGAAATTCCCACTCTTCTTCCTCTTCTCTCTGCAGCACTTCCAGCATGGACCAGTTTAATTCTGATTGATCATCGTCACCACAGTAATGGGGAGTGGGTCAGGTGTTAGTTCATCTTTACATTTTTCTATGTAGCTATAGATGCCTGGATACAGCCCATGTTTCCCTTTGGGGACACAGTGGCTATACAGGCACGGCTGCTCATCTTAATTTGACTGGCATGCAGTGGCAAAAAAGCAGCCATGAATACCGATAGTGTGCATTCAGAACCACTAACCCACGCCTGCACAGCCACCACATTAGGACCAGGGGTGGTGTTCATACAACCACTGCATCTCCATGGAAAAAGAATTAACTACCCGAGCTCAGCTCCAGACAGCCTCAGCCGTACAAACAAGGTGCTCATTTACACTGTATGGGCCACAGCACTTGTGTGAATGAGGCCTAAAACTGAATGACTGTCTGGTGCAACTTTCAGTGGCACGCACATTATAGAATATCATTAAAGTGAATCTAAACCCTAACTGGATAATACTTAGTTTGCCAAAGCACTGTGTACCATAGCACATGTTTTTCTTCCCATAAAATACCATTTGAAGTTGTTTTTTCATATCTGCACCTTCATTCTACAAGCACCAGGTAGTATTTTAATTTAAGCTGCAGATGTAAGAAGATTAAAAACAATTTTCGAAAAGACATTAACAGGATAAAGCTTACATGAGATTCTAGTAATTGGGTTTAGATCTACTCTACTGTGCACTGAAACGCATTTTAGACTTGTTTTGTTTCTTTTTTTTCCCAGCCTGGATTCATACCTATACAATTTTCCACTTGATGGGTTTTGCATTGAAATCGATAGAGGCACTTCAAAATGCATGTCAACACATGTTGGTACGTGTTAATGTGTATTTTCATGTGTTTTGAACATGTGTTGCAATGCATTTTATATTGGATGTCAAAGCACGTGGACATCAACATGCATCGATGCTCATCATGGTTGGTTCACATGCATTATGACACACCTTGACATGGGGTATATTTCTTTCACACCTCATAATGGAATCAACCATATGGTTAAGAGGGTGCTGCAATGACTTCCAACTGGTCACAGTGTATATAACCTGAACAAGATATATGGTCAGAACATTGATAAGCATGTTTGACAGTGTAAAGTTCCTGTCCGGCTTCTATGACCGACTTCGAAACATGTCCAGTGCCTACAGCGCATGTTTCTACAAGTGATGTTGGGGATTCAAGTCCCAGGTTGAACACTGATCGCAGTTGCAGTGACTATGGGGGTTATTTACTAAAGGCAAATCCACTGTGCACTACAAATGCACTGCAAGATCTGACGGGAACATTCAAGGACAATAAAAAAACTGAATTTTTGCTTGCACATGAATGGATGATAGAAATCAGCAGAGCTTCCCCACACTTCAGTTCTGCCCCTCAGATCTACAGCGACTGCACTTGCAATGCACATTGGATTTGCCTTTAGTAAATCAACCCCGATGTCTTCCACCATCTTCAGCATGCTTCACCTCCAGCCGGTGGCCAAGGCTGGTGGCTCTTTGGCTGCCCCTCGGACATTTCTGGCTCCCAAGCCACCTTTATGCCATGCCCTACACATGTGTACTTTTGTGAGTGAATTTCTATTTTTCAATAAATTGTCATTTTTTTTCTCCCTTTTTTATGCTACACTATGGAGTTGTGCTGTTGTTTCTTTTGTTTTCTTCCAAAAGTTCTTCTTTATTGCATGACCACATAGACTGACAGTATTTTGGACCATGTAGTGACCCTTGATTGGACATGTGATACATGCCTGATGAAGAGTACCTTCACAGTCCCAAAAAGTTGTCTTTCTATATGTTCATGCAACAAAGAAGAGCTTTGAACTTTGAAATAAGCTTGCTGGTGTGCTGACAACAAATCTTATTCATCACACGTTGATGTGTGTCTTAGCACGTGCTTTGAAATGCATTTTGTTGTTGTGTCTCTGTTGATTTCAATGGGAACACATTAAGCAAAAATGCAAAGATGTGAATCCTGCAGTTTCTTCTCCAGAAATGTCATACACCTCTATTGACTTCAATTGTTTTTAACTAGTGTCCTGTGGCTTACCTGCGGTGGGAGCATGCATTAAAATGCAAGAAATACTAAGTGTGAACAAACCCTAAGGGTGGCCATAAACGAGTCTGATAAACATAAACAGATTCAAGAAACAATTGTCCTGTGTAGGGGTTAATGCAATAATGAGCTCCTCAGAGCATTGGAAACATTCTCATTGCATGCAGAGTTTGTCCAGCAGTTCGGAAGATGTGCGATGATTATTCCTTGTTCACTGTTGGAAGAAAGTGCCTATCACAGCAAATCTGCAACATCCTTAAAGTGGTTGTAAAGTCAACATGGTTTCTCTGTATTTAACAGTTTCTATGAATGGAGGAAAGGGGGGCAGAAAGGGTGGGCATAGTCAGGGCTTTTGATAAGTGGTAGTCACAGGCCCCGCGCAAATTACAGCTGTGGGGTATGGGGGCAGGGCAAGTTACTTTGGATTTACAGTATTACAGCTGGCACCAATACAAAGAACACTCTGGATTCAATGTAACATATCTTGTACTATGTTTTTTTAAATATTTTTCCCTAAACTTAGTCTTTAATCTAAGACTAAGACTTTAATGGGAAAGAGATTTGACTACCCGTCCATCCTTTGCTTTAGTCCCATTAGACCTCCTATCAAACCTCTATAAAAAAAATTACTCCAAAGAATGTTCTGGTTTTCAGAATGTTACCTGCAGGAGAACAAAGGTCGATAAATAATGTTCCCCTTATGTTTTTTATTATTATTATTTCTCAAATTTGTCCAAATGTGTTATCCCTCCATTAAAGAGGAAGTAAACCCTGATGGGGATTACTTCCTCTATATTCCCCTGCAAAGTAGAAGCATAATGGGCTACTATGCCTCACATAGTAGCCCATTATGTGTCATTTACCTGCAAAGGAAGCCTGCAATGTACAACGATGTACCTTGTGCAGGCACTATCCATCTTCAGCCCCTCTTCCTTCCGGGGCCGCATGCGCGCGGGAGCCGCCAGTCACAGCGGAATCTCAGGGAATAAACGGCACGGAGGCCGTTTCTTCACTGCGCACATCTAGCACACTGTATATCTCCTAAACAGTGCACGTTTGGGAGATATGCAGGGCACCTATAGGTAAACCTTATTATAGGCTTACATGTAGGTTAAAGTGGTTGTCACAGGTTGACAACCACTTTAAAACTTTAATTGGCCCTGGCCCTGATTTCATATTTTAGACAACACAAAGTGTATTAAAGTGCATGTAAACCCAAAAACAAAAATATAATATGTTGCAAACTATAATATAATATATATATATAGATAGATAAGTATATATTATACTATATACTGTATACGATACAGTGTACATAGTGGGAAAATCTATGTGTTGCCCTGTGCACCAGCATTCTCATCCACTCTATGCATCCTCCTAAGTGGGCACCCACCACACTATACTTCCCCCATTGTACACTCCCAATCCCTTCATCCCCTCATTGAGCTCCCCTACTACATAACCCCCCATTGTGTACCCCCAGTCCCTCCACCTCCTTTTTATGCACCCTGACTCAATAACCCCCCCCCCCCCCAAGTCCCACAGGTAGTTGGAGGATGTCTAGTGCACAAGATGCTGTTTGGCAGTGGTCCAAGAGGAAAGTAAGGCGAAAAGAGATCAGAGTCATCCTCAACTGTACTGAGCAGCATACTGCCACACACTCAGCAGGGGTATGCTTCACTCTCCTCAATTCTGCCCACTCTAACTTAGAACTACCTAGCTGGACCCACCCACACAGTCTAAGATGGAGAGAAAGGAGGAAGTGCAACTATCACATTTCTGGTAGCAGAGCCTGATATGATGAGGAAGGTCTCTCTTACACCTCTGACTCAGGGCCCCTGATAGTGTAGACAGGAGGTGCAGAAGTGCAGAGTGGCACGAGTGCCTGTAGGTCTTGCTAGTAGTAGGGCAGATGTCCACACTGGGCAGGAGAAGTTGTCAGACAGCACCGGTAAGCAGGTGGGCAGCTGATACTAGAGACAGCAGGCAGGGTAGCAGAGTCAGGCAGGCCAGATAATACACAGACAGGATGGAGCAGGTACAGGGCATAGACAGGTGTGTGGTTAGGAAACAAGCCAAGCCTGGAACTGATCAGTAAAACAGGAGCCAATGGAGCAGACAGAAGCGGAGGTCAGGGGACATGCCAAACTCAGTGCAGGCGGAGTTCAGAGAGTAATTAAGACAAGCCAGGTCAGCAACTGGAAGCAGGATACAGAATCACAGGTCACAGGATATACACAGGAGGCTGAAGACAAAGCAGCACTGATCCTGAGCACTGGCCGAGTTTAAATAGCCCATTTGGTGCCAACATCTATCACAGATGCGCATGTGCGAGTATGCACATGTGCATATGCATTAGCTAGTGCCCAATTTTTAGGAGCATGAGAGGGAACATGTTTTAGCTTGTGAGAGAAGTCCGCCCAGAGAAGTCATCACATCTATTGACAAGCCTTTCCTTATAGTGAAACTGACAGGACCAGAACAGGAGCGCACGAAGACCAATATTTCATCTCCTCTTCTGACCCTGAATCCTTACTAATTTTGCACCCCAAAACATTTTGCACCCTGGGCAATCACCCCTGTGACCCTAGCTATGCTACTGCATGGTGGTGGCAATGTTTGTCAGCTCACTACAAAAAAGGAGTTGAATGGATTTCGATTCACATTTTTTTCTCTTACAACATAATTTTTAAAGGGGTAAAACTTAGTGACATGTGCATATGTTGGAGAGATGTACTGAATGTTTTCTTTTAATTTTCCTGTATATACATTTTACATACCACATATATGTTTGTCATTGGCAGTGATGGCTGTAGATTACACAGTGCAACTGACAAAATGTCTTTCCTTCTACCTTCTATCTTGTACTGTCTCATATCAATATCTGTGCCTCTGCTTTGCATTTATCATTTTGAATCAAGGTTCTGTCCTTGGCCCCCTCCTGTTTTCCATATACTCCTTAGGCAAACTAATCAACTCTTATGGTTTAAATCACCATCTATATGCTGATGATACATTAATGTATATTTCCACTTGCATCATATCTCCTTATTTTATTGCAAATTGCCTTAAATCCATCTCTTCCTGGATGCCTTCCAATTATCTCAAATTAAATCCAGCCAAAACTGAATTAATCATTTTCCCGCCATCTTTATAGCAGATTTTTTTATAGCATTTGACCACCCCCTAATTCACCATTCCTCCCGTTGTTTAATATCTTGTATTGCCTTATATTCTGGCATATTATTGGACATATTAAAAAATCTAATTAAATCCTGGCATGTCCAGCTGTAAAAAATAACATTGTTAAGCTCAAACTATTACTAAATCACTCACACCGCCAATATTCCATGCATAATTCTGCGCCTTCATTAATGTAATGCGCTTCTTATTGGCCTAATTTTTGCTTAACTTTTACATCTTCGGGTAATCGTATAACCTCTGCTTAGTCAATCATCTTACCACTTCACCTCTTTGCACCAATTTTAGATGCCCAAATACATTAGATGGCGGGCAATCATTTCAGTCCTTCTGGAAGGCATAGGCCTGGGGAAATGTTTCCTTTTATGGGCCTTCACTGCCTTTGTAAAACAAAATCTAATTGTTATATATTAAACCAACTCCAACTTGTCAGCATTTCTATTATTCTGGATTTTTTAAAGAAATATCACAAATATCTGCTGAGTTAGAACTAAATATTTTTGTATCTTCAGCTTGACCAAGCATATTTAAGATCACTTTGATCTCAAGAACTGAAAGAGAAACATTCAATTTGATCCTAACATTGTGATGCTCATGAGCAGGGGTCTCCAAACTATGGCCCTCCAGTTTTTCAGGAACTACAATTCCCATCATATCTGTGAATGTCAGAGTTTTACAATGCCTCATGGGATATGTAGTTCAACAGCTGGAGGGCCGTAGTTTGAAGATCCCTGCTCATGAGCATAACATTATTTTTATTATTATTACCCTCCTTCCTGACTAGGCCGTTTTTTGCGATATGACAATACATTCCTCAAACTGAGAATTGTGCTGTATTTTTTTTTTTTTTTTACCACAAATAGAGCTTTGTTTTGGTGGCATTTATTCACCTCTGTGGCTTTTATTTTTAGCGCTATAAACAAAAAAGTACAATTCTACAATTTTGAAAAAAAAAAATATTTTTTTTAACTTTCTGCTATGAAACACATCCAATAAAAAAGTAAAAAATCAAATGTCTTCATCAATTAAGGCCAATATGTATTCTGCTACATGTGTATGGTAAAAAAGATCCCAATAAATGTATATTGATTGGTTTGCGCAAAAGTTATAGCGTCTACAAACTATGGGATATTTTTATGGAATTTTTATTTATTTATTTGTACTAGTAATGGCGGTGATCAGCGACTTATAGCGAGACTGCGACACTGCACTGGGTAAATTGGACACTAAGTGACACTTTTGATACTTTTTTGGGGACCAGTGACACCAACACAGTGATCAGTGCTAAAAAATATGCACGGTCACTGTACTAATGACACTGGCTGTGAAGGGGTTAATATCAGGGGAGATCAAAGTATTGTGATGGGTGATGCTTTAACTGTGGGAAGACAGAGATCCGTGTTCCTTACTAAAAGAACAGCAATCTGCCTTGTTTGCATAGGCAGACCACTGTTCTGCCTCTGTCTGGAATGATCAGTGGGTCCCAGGGGACATCGGGTACACCAGACCCGCTAATTGGCTTCCGCTGTGTCCATGCACGCCACAGACCAGGAATCACAGAATCCCATACCTGTATGCAGAGGAGCCGCCTCCCCGCAGTAATTGTACGTCGGGCGGTCTGCATATATCCTAACATTGGGATATCAGTTATGTGCTCCGTATTTTTCATTTTTTACTAGTATACACTACCAGCATCCTCTATGTACCCTGGTTAACTCCTCCAAACTGATGGTAATGAGAATCACCCATCTAATAGGTGACTAAGTAAAAACAAATCCATCTAAACATATGCTTTTGTAGTTATTTCTTTGAATGAATAAACAATTAACATTGTTTTTCTAATATGTGCATGAAGTTCCATTTTAACATGTTATACCTAGAGTTGAGCGAACACCTGGAAGTTCGGGTTCTGCTGGTCCGTCCGAACTTCGGGACAAAGTCCGGGTCCGGGTCCGGACGGAACCCGAACGATCGCACGGACAAGGGCCTGAAACAGGGCTTCAAGCCTGCCTGGTCGTCTTGGGCTTGAAGGTCCACAAGCGAGTTGAGATCCATATTGTACAATTTTACCTTGAAGTACGTGTATAATCTTTTTGTTACAATTAACAAATAAGTAAGTTTCTTTATTGATGTTTTCGTATACAAATCTACCTAAACAAAAATGAATCAGTGGATAATCTACCCACTAAGAGTAATGGTAGTCAAACCTCCTCAATTGGTCCCATGTATCTCCTACGACCATCACATATGATCATTTTTTACTTTTTATGCCTCGTGTATTGACTATAGGGTTACAATCC